>CAUJNA010000384.1:155339-200339 GCA_963377175.1 Effrenium voratum | reverse complement strand
TACTAATAAGGGGCGTCCCTGGTTTTAGTGGGGAGCCATACTAAGTAAGCTTGGTTGATGTGGGGTCAACATTAACTCCTGTGGCCGTTGCAACCCGCCACACCTCACTCTCGCGAACGGGTTCCCTTGCCCCGCAGGTCCTGAGCTCCAACTCCGCGATCTTGGGCCGCAGCGTCGCCAGCTGCGCCAGGAATTCGTCGTCCACCAGGCGGCACCGGGCCAAGTTCAGCGAGGCGATGGGGCAGCGGCGGCACAGCTCCAGCACCTCCGGCCTCGGAGCGCGTCGGAGCACTGGACGTTTTGGAGCGAGTGCGGCGTTTGGGGCAAAGTGGACCTTTGAGCCTATGGTTTGCACATGTTTGGCTACACGTGTGGAGAAGGGAACCTACCTGCACACGTAGAAGAAGGCAGTTGAGGAGACGGGCAGTAAAGAATTACGTATGAGTCATAATCAAAACCTGGTATAAAAAATGGTATACCCAGAACCATGTAAAGAATTAAAAAGGCAGCTGCACCCATTTCTGGCTGGGATTCCTTTCTATCCTCAGTCTACCCGGGTTTGATTGGGACTCATGTGTAAGTCAAAATGAAGTGCACGGGCAATTGGATGCACGTCCCGTTGAATATGCATGGCTGTAAGGAAAGTGACATTGCAATGATCCCTGTGGCAGCTGAGCGACACCATTCCTTTTGGAAAGATCCCGCGCCTTGCACCCGGACCAAAAAGAAGAGTCCGGGGCCTTCCGGCAATTCCTTCCATCAACATCACCCTCCCAACCGGCACAAAAGGAGCCGAAGCCTCCCCCACCCCCCCAACACCCCTCCACCCCACCCCCCCCCCCTCCACCCCCCCTCCCCCCAACCCCCCCCCCCGTCCACCCAACCCCGGCCACCCCTCCCCACCGCGACCCAGCGACGCATTTCGACGCATTTCCGCCCCAGCGACGCAGTTCGACGCAGTTCGACGCGCTCGACCGACTGGGGCCCCAGGCCCGGCGGCCTCGCAGGCCTCGAGGCTCAGCGCGGCCAAGGCGCCCAGCCGCGCCAAATTCGAGAGCCGCGAGAGCCGCCGGCAGTCCGCCAGGTCCAGGGACTCCAAGGTGTCCGGCAGGGCCAACCTCACAAAGATCAGCCTCCCTCGTTTTTGGGGGTTTTGTTTGGAGCCAAACCTCGAATGTCAAGGCTTGTTTTTTCTCGGCTTCCCTCTTTTTTGGGGTGGTTTGGAGCCAAACCTCTCATGTTGTTTTTCTCGGCTTCCCTTGTTTTTTGGGTGGTTTGGAGCTGAATCGGTGATTTGGTGGTGAATTGGCGGCCGTTTACCCTCAAAAGCCAGGGGTCAAGTGCAAATCCAAACGACCAATCCAAACTACCAACTTAAAGGGAAGAAAAAAGAACAAGGGCGGAAAAAGCATGAAAGAGCGGTCGCGGTAAGCCAACTGGCTTACAAGTTCAGTGAAAGAGCAAGCCGCGGATAAAACCAGGCAAGTGGCAAGAGTTGATCTGTGACGAAGCACTGGGGCCCTCCACAATTCAAGGAGACCAGGTTGTGGGCTTGCAACACTGGCAGGAGATTCACGTCGTAGACACGGCCAACAAAGGAGACATCCAGTGCACGCAAGCGCACGCTGGGCGAGGCGGCCAGTTGTGGTAGCACCTCACCATCCACCCTCACGCACTCGCGCAAGTTCAACTGGGACAAGGGAGCTCCAGCGGAAATGATAGCAGAGATGCCGCGGTTGGTGATGTGTGGACAGTTCCAGAGATCCAGCGCAGTCAGTTCCGGGCAATTCATCCCAATCAGCCCGCACAGCTCATCGTCCACCCTGCAAGCTCCCAGGATCAGCGTTGACAGCCTCAGGGCTGCAGGACCAAAGACTGGGTTTCTTCTTTTGCTCAAAAGCACCATGTGCCTGGCTGACGCTTGCAAGACCCCGCCTCAAGCGGCCTGCTGTTCGAAAGGCAGATTTCAAGCCCTGCGTGGAGAGGCTGTGGCAGTCCACAAGGCTGAGCAGAGTCAATGTCTGGCTGCAAACGCTCATGGTAACACCTCAGTTCAGAGGGAGAGACAAGCCTGAGCAATGCTAGCAGCCAATGTTTTGCAACCCCTGCACGCCAAAAGCCGCCAAACTATGCAGGCTTATTCATCATGGCCAGAAGGGGTGCTTGTGGGCTGCTGTCAATTTTCTGGCGGCTACAATCACGCACCAGGCCTGCAAAGACTTGGCCATCTGAGCTATTGACATTTGGCCATGGGTCAAAATCCCGTACCCCCAGTGAACATCCCAATCCCCACTAAAATAGACTGCACTGAATGTGCACCTACCCCAAAATGGTGCCATTGGATTTGACCCACAGCCATTTCTCCCCTTCCGTTTGGACAAGCTGAAGTCTATCTTTATCATCCCAAGTCTGCCAACACCTGTACGGCGCAGGCACCAAGACCCTCCGCATCCGCAAGCCGACCGCAGCCGCCCAGGTAGAGGGTCTCAAGCTGAGGGCACTGGAGCTGCAAGTTGAGCAGCTGGCAGGACGACAACCTCGGCACTCGGCGGCACTCGGATTGTCCCCCCCCCCCCCCCAAAAAAAAAAAAAGGGATCCATCTTTCACCTGGCGGAGGTAAAAAGCTGCTCCAGGCGCCAAGTTTAAACATATATTTGTTGAACTAAAGTTTAGCTTCCGATCTTCCGTAATCTACAGTGGAATGGGGCGACTGGAACAATGGGGAGAATGGTATTTCAGTAGGAAACCAGCAATCTCGGTACTGTTTGGCAAATTGCGACACCCTTTTGACCAACGGGTTTCTCCCAACACGTACCCCCCCAAATGGCCAGTCTCCTTTTTTCATGTGCGTAAATCTTCCCCACCGGCCCCCCCCCCAAAAAAAAAAAAATCACCCGCTTCGCCACACTCAAAGGGTTGGGCTACAGGAAGTTCTACAGGAGAGCAGCCTACTTACGGTGTTTCTTTTTTGCCGTTTCCTGTAGACTTTCCTGCAACCAAACCCTTCGCCACACCCATCCGCTCATCCCCAGCTCCAGGCTCCCATCGCTCTCGCTCGCGCTCTGGCGCTCTGTGGCTCCCGGCTTGAGGCACCGCAGCTGCGGATGCGCGCGCCGCAGCTCACGCAGAGGCAGCTGCTGGCACCCGAACAGCTCCAAGGCCTCAGAAGATCCGACCCCCGAGCGGAGCCCACAGAAAGGGATGTGGCCTCGTTTTGGAAGTTGGTGCATCCGTGTATCCAAAGCCACCGGGAGAAGGGTACCTCAAGAACCAAGGACAAACCCATTTAGTACGATTTGTTGCGCTTTTTGAGGGTCAGCTTTTCGGAAAGAAGGGTGAGGGAAGCCAGCATTGGGGCACCTGTTCACATACCCGAATGCCCATGCCCTTTCGGTCACAATACTCTGTGCAAGGCACCCAACTCTGCGGTACACCAGAAATACTTGTCTCAGCAATCCCCTTTCGGTGTGGGGAGACGAAGAATGGTGGGCGAAATAATGATGGTCCCAAACCACCAATTCAGGAGTACGTACAAGATGTGCATGTGGTGAAGAATTCCCAGCAGCCGAGCCATTGGTTCCTTGCTGGCTTACTTCCAACATGCCGTGTTTGTATTTTGCGTGAATGCAACCCCCATGGCACTTGTCTCCTTGCCAAATGCCACTGTCACAATGGATCTAACACTGAAATGGGTGTCTGTTTGGTGGGTTTCCTCTTGATTCTATTTAAAACCACAAAAAAAAGGTACCCTCAAAAAGAAACACGCCCAAATAGTGCCGATCTACCGAAATTGATAGTGCCTATTGGGTGTCTAAGCACTCGCAGTGGTCGTCAGAAAAGATGGGCAAGCATCTTCCAAATGGGCTCGTCTTTTATGATGGCACCCCCTTTTGTTGGCCTAGGGAAACCGAAAAATGACACCACCCATTTTGAGACACCCCCAACTGGAGTTCCCCCCTGAACTGGGGTTCCCCATGTTCACGGGCGGTCCAGAAGTTTCCGTCACCCCATGTCCCCCCCACCTCTAACGGCAGATCCAACAGCGCTGCCAGGCTCTGCGGTCGCCTGGCTCTGTCCCCGTGGGGTGCCCCTGGCTTGCTGGGGAAGTCTACTTAGACGGGCAGCAGGTACGTCAGGTAAGTGGGCAATAACCATAGACTTAACCCACAAAAGCCATGGTTATAAGTCTCTGTTCAGTGAGTTCTAACCAGGCTTGCTGGGTCCCCCACGCCCCTAAATGAACCATAGACTACTGAAATTGGACATGTTACGGCCAAAGCTCAGATACCAAACCAAACTGTAACAAAAAACACCTGAGTGCAAAAAACGACAAGTTCTGTGCTTCTCAAGGGAGCACCTAACACCGGGGTGACAGCCGGATCTCCGTACAAGGTGCTGGCATGCACCGAAAATTCACATGGGGGCTGATCAATACTCCGTTCCCAAAATAACCATGGGTAATTGTCCCCCTTTAGTGGTGAAAGTCATGTTTTTGTGGGTTTCCCAATGGTCACGGTCACCCGATGTAAAGGGGGCTTTTGATCAAGCCCCACATGTACAATACACTACATGCCACGCAGGACACGTGCATCAAGGAGCCGAAGAAAAGAAATAGCAAGCCACCCCAGAAACATGCAAGCACGCCTGCTAAAACAAACAAAACGCCGTCACACGCACACACACACACACACACACACACACACACACACACACACACACACACACACACACACACACACACACACACACACACACACACACGCTCTCTCTCTCTCTCTCTCTCACACCCACACGCATGCCTACTGAGCCAAACTGCATGCCCGTCGGCAAGCATGGCCACACTGCTCAGTTTCAGCCACATCACGTGATGTCAATCAGGCCATGATGTTGAGTCTCCCGCGCCGAATGAGTTAAGAATGTTCACTTTGCAATAGGGACAGTCGGGGGAACTGCGCTGGATGCAAACGCTCACCCTCGCCTCATGTTGCAAGGATGAACTTACCGAGACTATGGCTAGTTTGCTCCGCAACCACATGCGTTTCCTGAATCATTAGCTGTTGTTGTTGGTTCCGTCTCATTCTGGTGATTTGTTTGTTTGTGTGTGTGTGTGTGTTTTGCAGCGTTTGCAAGCAACTGTGCGGTTTCTTTAGACTTGTCCAACGCTGCACCGATCTCTCCTGTGTGAGATGCCATTCAGCTTCTCTTGCTCAGAATCTGTAGGCAACAAATGGCTCAGAACCAAGGCCTAGGCTTATGCAGGTTCTAGCCTTTGTTCATTTGCCAAAGTTCCACTTCGGGTGAAAATGTTCGAGTCACCACGTAGTCCAAGCAATAATTTGGAGGTTTCTTTTGATAGGATTGTACCAACCTTGTTAAAACATGCTGAAAGCCCTATTCAGCTTCCCTCTCATTTGTGGTTTGGATTGATGGTTTGGTGGTTAGGGTGTGGTTTCCCATTTATCAGGGTTCAACCCCCCAAACCCGTTCGAAGCAATTAAGGGGCACCTGATCTATTGGGAAAGCAATGCCTCTAAAAGAAGCAAGGGTTCAAACACCCAAACCAAGCCAACCCAATTTTAGGGAGGAAGGCAGATGGCTGTGGGTCAAAAATGGGATAACCCCAAAATGGATCCCTGGTAAATTGAACCCATGACTAAAACAGGCCTTTTGCGCGTAATCCCTAATTTTGACATACCCAGAATGTCCAACCCGCCATCTTCCCGCCTGAGCTGCGACAGCCCAAGGTGCCGCAGCTCGCAGCTTTCCACTGCCCGCAGCAACTGCTCCTCCGCGTCTGCGCGGCTGCCCCGGCTGCAGCCCGGCACCCGCAGCGTCGACAAGAGCCGGCAGGACTTGCCTCAAACGGCCAGCTCTCAGATACGTCCCCACAAATTGCGATATTCCTGCTGGTTCCCTTCAAACCACTATATTCCTGCTGATTTCCGCTTAAACCACCCCCCCCTCCCCCCAAGAAGAAAAAACAAACATGCACCCAAATGGACCGACTGGATCTTGACCAAACCTCGAGGCACAGAGGAAGGAGATCGAGGCCCAGGTGATCTTCTGGCAGTCGGTGCCGCAGAAGCTCAGCAGCTGCGGGCTGTGCTGGCCGATGATCACCTGAGTCATAGTCAAAACCCGGTGTTAAAATGGTCGACCCAGGACCACGTAAAGAAGTAAGCAGGCGGATAGCCGCAGCGGTTAATGGTTGCCTTCACCTACCCGAATTTTGATTGACATAGCCAACCGCCCAGTGAACCATCCAGCAAACCACCCAGCAAACCACCCAGGCACCGGGGAAGCACCAGGCAAACCACGTGAAACGGAGACTGCACTTGACGCCAAGGCGGAAAAGATCTAACACATTTTGGGGTCTCGCAACGGGTCTGTTATGGCAGAATAAAACGGCTTGACCGAATGCCGATATGCCAAGTATCCGACTTGAATCCTGAGCTGTCCCCAGATCTCCCGCTCAAAGCCTAATTTTCACAACAAAACACCCACAAAGGCTCAGGAACCGGATGGCTGGGAGCCAGCCAGACTCTGTCTATCTTCAAAAAAACGAGGAAAAAAACCGCCCGCCCTGCCACCACGGATCGATCCCCCCGCATCGATCGCATCGATCGCTGCCGGGCGGCCACCGCAGAATCTCCCACCAGCCGCGCCCCGTCCAGGCAGAGATGCAGCAGCTGCGGCCCATGGGCCCGCGCCAGCCGCCGCAGCAGCTCGTCGCTCACGGCGCCTGAGGCCGCCAAACCAAACGCCACTCCACGGAAAAAAATAAAAACTAGACCAAAAGCATCACAGCCCCGTGATCAGTCCCGCGCAAGTTTTTTGCTCAATGCGCGATCTGTCAGCTACAAACAGCCATCAGCTACAGCAAGAGGAGCACTTCACTTTCGAAAGCGTTTCCTTCATTCGCTTGTTGCTCGCGACCTCCGGCTTCGCGGCGAGCAGGCCCCAGACCATGTCCTTCTCTTCGTGCGCTTGGCTGCGATTTCCCCTTCAAGCCACGGCAGGCCACGACGAGCCGCGCCTGCCTGGAGTCTAGCTACTTCGCGCTCCATGGTATGCGCTTGAGCCGACGCTGAGATAGCACTGCCACAGATTCGCAAGACCTGACCTGGTCACGAGCAATACACAACGACAAGTTCCAGCAACTAACCTTGTTCCTGCTATCTTGCCACCTACCGCACCCCCCCTCACACGAGTTTGCCAAGGACGCCAAAGATGCCACATATACCGCCCTCACGCAAAACAGTGACTACAACACAAATGGCTCTCATGATGACTCTGCGCAATGACCCTCATGATGACTCTGCGCAATGACTCTCATGGTGATTCTGCGCAATGACTCTCATGATGACTCTGTGCAATGACTCTTGTGATGACTCCGTTCAATGACTCTTGTGTGATGACTCTATGCAATGGCTGTCATGATGACTCTGCGCAATGACTCACGATAATAATTCTCCCAACGGAACAACCTGACTTTTGCTCTGCCCAAGTTGCCCTGCGCTACCTGCTCTGCGCAAGTGCTCTGTGGAAGTCGTTGCTTCAGGTTGCTCTGCGTAAGCGCTCTGTGCAAATTGCTCTGCGCAAGTGCCGCCGGAGCTTTCGGGAAGTACTTCGCATACTAGTTTTCTACTTGAAAAGTTTCATTATGCAGCCGGAGCTGCGTACTCCGCGTACTACATTTGTACTTAAAAGTTGCGATTTTCCAGCCGGAGCTGCGTCCACAAACTAGAAAAGCTTCCACGGGCCAGGCGGGGATCGAACCCGCGACCGTGCGACTCCGACAGCAGCCGCGCAAACCACGCGACAACTTGCAAAGACCAGTTTGCAAGCAACAAATTCGCACGGCGCCACAGCGAGAGCGCATCGACACCCACGATCCCCGCAGAGGGTTCGTCGGGCACCTTGCAAATTCACACGGCGCCGCAGCGACAGCGCTTCGACCACGTCTGCGCAGAGGGTCGCGCGCACAGATTAAAAGCAAAAAATGACATCGACCACGCGGATCTCCGCAGAGGGTCGCGCGCGCACCGCAGAATTCGTAAAATGTCCCCAGTTTTTGTTAGCATCGACCACGCCCATCTCCGCAGAGGGTCGCGCGCACAGATTAAAAATCGTTTAAAAAACAAAAGTGTTTTGACATCGACCACGCGGATCTCCGCAGACGGTCGCGCGCGTACCGCTGAAATCGTAAAATGTCCCCGGTTTTTGTCAACATCGACCACGCCCATCTCCGCAAAGGGTCGCGCGCACAGATTACAAATCGATTGAAAGAAATGACATCGGCCACGCGGATCTCCGCAGAGGGTGGCGCGCGTACCCCAACACAGATCAAAAATCGTTTAAGAAAATGACATCGACCACGCGGATCTCCGCAGAGGGTCGCGCGCACGGATGAAAAATCGTTTCAAAAAAACAAAAAGTTGTTTGACATCGACCACGCGGATCTCCGCAGAGGGTCGCGCGCGTACCGCAGAAATCGTAAAATGTCCCCAGTTTTTTCACATCGACCACGCCCATCTCCGCAGAGGAAATCGTTTCAAAAAACAAAAAGTTGTTTGACATCGACCACGCGGATCTCCGCAGAGGGTCGCGCGCGTACCGCAGAAATCGTAAAATGTCCCCAGTTTTTTAACATCGACCACGCCCATCTCCGCGGAGGGTCCCCAGTTTTGTAACATCGACCAAGCGCATCTCGCGCGCACAGATTAATAACCGTTTAAAAAAATGACATCGACCACGCGGATCTCCGCAGACGGTCGCGTGCGCACTGCAGAAATCGTAATGTCCCCAGTTTTTTTAACATCGACCACGCCCATCTCCGCAGAGGGTCGTGCGCACAGATCAGAAATCGCAAAAAGTCCTCACATCAAAAACGGGGCGCATGTCCAATTAAAAATCGAAGATACAGACTGCAAAATTTAATTCGGGCCCGGTCGGGACGAAGCCATCCCCGGTTAGGGTCTTCGAGGAGTCAGCATGCGCCGCTTGATTTCCAATGAGTTCAATGAACCAAATGTTTCAGCTAGACTGGTTTGTGAGACATAGACCTGTCAAAAAGAGACAGGGAGGAGTCGCGGCGAGGTCACGAGGTTGTCAACACAAGCAGTACCTCACCATGGTCGAGGCTAGGTGGGTCGGTGGGTCTGATATGTCCGCGGGAACAAATTCAAATACCCACCAAGGCGGCAATATCGCGCGGCAAGCAAGAAATCAAGGGTGGCACAACCACACGTGATTTGCACAGCAACATGCCGATACGCGTCCAACAAGCGGAAGCAAATCTGGGGCTCAAGCTTTGGCATTCTTGAAGATGTGCATGAGCCGTACACGTGACATGAACCCAGATTTTGCCTGCACTCAGGCACAATGAGTTTCACATCGATCCCAAACATCAGGGTCGATCTTTGTTTGATGTTTGACCTCCCATGCCAGCACAAGACCCTGGCAAGCGCTCAAGCTGGATGAGCATCAACCGGTTCAGGTTCAGCACACTTTCAGCTCCAAACACAGCCTACTCCTCTAAGGCCAACTCGATTCTCCGCCCCATGATTTCCATCATTACCCCTTCAAAGCTAAGTCGACTCAACGCCCCTGCTTCCCCTCACCCGGCTGTGGGTCAAAAATAAGTGCCCAACATGGAACCCTGGTAAATGGAAAAGTGGGCTGAAACCTCTCCATCTCTCTGTGTTTCATCATTACCCCTCACCTCCAAAGCTAACTCAACTCAACGCCCCATGTTTCCCATCACCCCTCTCCATCTCTCCATCTCTCCATCCCCCCCCCCCCCCCGCTGCGTCGCTTCTGGCGCCAGGGCGCCGCACGGCAGCCGCCCCGGCAGCGTGAGGCGCCGCCAGCAGGGCGCCTCCTGCGCGGCCGCGCGGAAGGCGCGGCAGACCCGCGGCAGCCGCGGCAGCAGCGGCACCACGCCGTCCGAGGCGATGAAGATGTCCTGACTTGGAGTCTGTTGACCCCTCTGCAAAAAAAAAAAACTTGTTGGTGGGTTGAGTGGAAAACCCGACTTGAATTTCAACCAAGAGGTTTAAAGTCTAAAGATCCAAGCCAATAGCAGTCAAGGGAACAGCCCTGAGAAGCCGAGATACTCCGTACTCCCCCCGGATCCGGATGGGCCTAGGTGTCCTTTTGGATCTTTACCCGACGGAAGCGAATCCACAAGTGGGTGCTTGGACTCCGCCCACGACAAGTGAGGCTTGCCGACTGCCCTCCACTTTGGGTCGTTCATGAGAACCCGTTGCCAAGTGGCCATGGGTCAAAATCCCGGAAACCCCCCAGTGAGCATCCCCATCCAACCACTCAAATAGGCAACCTAAAATGGGTGGTGAATTCACCTACCCACCAAAATGGGATCCTGTTTAACGGTTTTGACCACACAGCCAAGTCTCGGCCACCAGCACGGGGTCGAGGGACAGGAAGCCTTCTTCAAGCCTCGCGGAGGATTTCCCCCCGGCGATCCCTTGGTTGATTTCCCCCGTATTTGAGAGTTGATCAAAAGGACCGGTAAGCATGGGACCATTGGATGGAAAACCACCAAACAATTGTGCTTAATCCCACATGGGAAAGGTTACCTGCGGTGCAAACATGCCAATGGCATCATGTCTCACGGAGATTCAAGGATGCTGCACGGGCATAGCATCTCGGTCAGCTACTAATACATTCAAAAGCGAGAGGGATGGAACAAGCTTGCACTCATTTGGCTGTGGGTCAAAACTTGTTTGGGGTAGGTGCACCCCCCATTTTAGTCTATTTTAGTAGGGATTGGGATGTTCATGGGGGGTACGGGCTTTTGGTAGCGCTCGCTTCTTGCGGCTGCATCCAGGGCACATGCCCGTGGCCGCAGGCGGGCAAGGGCTCGCGTCATCGTCGAAAAGGCTCCACGCCTCCACCTCCGACATCAGCGACCGGCGCTGCTGCCCATCGTTTTGCCACAGCGAAGCTGTGGCCTGTGAGAAGCTCTCTTGCCTGTTGCTAACCTGACCTACCAACATGCTCCAAACTTCTGAAAGAAACTGGCCTCTTGACAAGAGGCCTCTTCAGTGATGCTTGCCCTGCGACGCAGGCTCTAGACAAAAGGCAGGCACCAACTGGCTCCGTCGGTGTTGCGATCTTCGATGAACCATGGGAATAGCAAAAGCAATTGATGCGCCGACCCTCAATTAATTCCCCCAGGCTCTTGAGTCTATCCAGGGTCACGGCCAGCAGCTCGCACCTGAAATACGATTCCGACCACCAGGTCTGACATGCTGGGCTGACATGAGAGCACACATGAACGCGAGCCAGCAAAGCAATTCAAGGCAAGCCAGTGCAAGAAAACAAAGCAAACGAGCATGCCAGCGTGCAAGCGTGCAAGCAAGCATTTCAAGCAAGCATTTCAAGCAAGCATTTCAAGCAAGCATTTCAAGCAAGCATTTCAAGCAAGCATTTCAAGCAAGCATTTCAAGCAAGCATTTCAAGCAAGCATTTCAAGCAAGCATTTCAAGCAAGCATTTCAAGCAAGCATTTCAAACAAGCATTTCAAGCAAGCATTTCAAGCAAGCATTTCAAGCAAGCATTTCAAGCAAGCATTTCAAGCAAGCATTTCAAGCAAGCATTTACAGCAAGCATTTCAAGCAAGCATTTCAAGCAAGCATTTAAAGCAAGCATTTCAAGCAAGCATTTCAAGCAAGCATTTAAAGCAAAGCAAAGAAAGGAAAGCCAAAAAAAGCAAAGCAAAGCAAAGCAAAGCAAAGCAAAGCCAAAGCAGCAAACCGAGCCAAGCAAGAACAGGAAAGCAAAGCAAAAGCAAAAAAGGCCAGGCAGGGCAAAGCCAGGGAAGGCAACCCACGGCAAGGTACGCAATGCGCCCAAAGCATGCGCGCAAGCCGCGCAGGCATGCAGGCGGGCAGTTACGAGGAAGCAAGCACCCAAATGCAGAGAGAGACTACCTATACTGGTGGAGGGTTGCTTTGTTCCAAATTTCCTTATTGATAGGTCATCGCAACCGCGTCACAGCTTATCAGCATGTGGCTTGATTGATCAGCGCTTTTTGGACCAGTGCGGCCGCACTACTCAGGGCTTTCATGTACATCACAGTCGGCAAATGAAACACACTTCTAGCGAGAGAATCGCACTTGGTCACAGTGATATGCTCGATTGGACTCATAGACGTAGATCAGGGATTGAATGATGGCAGCTACAATGGCATTACCTGTTCAATGGAAGCTGAGCAGGCAATAACACCTACACTGTGTCTGGTCACTGTTTCCCCTGACCTTCAAACTTGCTGCAACGACACTTCGGCCCGTTCCGCAGAAACTCAGAACCCGGCTGCACGCCCTGGCTGCCGACCTCCGTTCAGGAACACCCCCCCACCCATGATGAAAGTGCAGATTAAATCGACATGAGACGCATGAGCCTTACTCACTTTAATTGAAAAAAAAATGAAGTGCAGATTGGACATGAGACGCATGAGACTTAAAGCCTTACTCACTTTCTTTGAAAAGAGAAATGAAAAATAATAATAAAAATAAATGAAGCAGGGCTGTGGCAATGGTCCCATCCCCCTGAGCCCAGCCTCGCATGCTGGCTGGGGATCATCCAGCGCCTACAAGCTTTCAGCTGTCGAGCTGACTGCTCAAAGATCAGCCAGTGATGTTGGAGCTCAGGCCACAGACACTTTCGAAACTTGGGGCCCCGATTCAGAAACCTCCCGAGTCAAAAGCTTCAAAGTTAGCAAACACTTGCTCCCGAGCTTATGTTTGGAAAGTAGACTCGCGGGCCATGGGCGCACCGTCTCTGCATCATTCAGATGGTCCAAAGATGACCTCGGCACCGTTCTGGCAGAAAGTGTGGGACGCCTTCTCAAGAAAGAAAACAAAAGCAGCCAGGCCCGCACCTATGCCTCTGAAGGATTTTCAAGCGTCACTGCCATCGGCTTGCTGCTGAGCGCAGGGCATATCGGCAATGTCATAGCCCGGCGATGCACCTCGGCATTGCCTCTGCCCTTTTGAGGATTCCACTCGGCATAAACCCCAGACTAATAAACCCGTCCCATTGTTAGCGGGGTGTTCCCTCCCAAAGTGATGAATCCCCACTAAAAGGGGACACCCCACCCAGGGGTTTATTAATCCGGGGGTAACAGTACCAAGACCAAGACCACAACTCTGCATACGGAGATGAATGTGGTGCCGATACGTGTCGCCAGTTGCGGCCAGAGTGCCGCTGCTCTTTCGCACTGCTGACAGCTCTGCTTGGCACCTGCCATGAGCGACGGAAACATGCGTCAAGTGTTTTTGCTGAAATCTGTTCTTGTGCTGCTTGGTTTCTAGTGTTTTCGCTTGCTACATCTGTGCATCAAACCTTGTTTGCCTTCAAGTGCCGCCGTACTCTAGGAAGAGGCAATGGTTCCACCTGCGCACCGCAGCAAGAAAATGTTAGCCAAAGGGTTGTAGCCTGGTCATAGAATCAAAGGTCCCCCTGCCCTGGTCTTACGATTCTGGCTGCAAACACAAAGCAGCGGCTAAGCGGAGATGCTCGGAAGTCCACACAAAGCGGCCCCTCCATTGCATTGGATCAGTTCACCGGCATGATCCAGCCCTCATGAAGCCACAGCACTGCTGCAGAAAGATCGCACCTTTTCAAGCAAGCACCCACCAACGAAAATCCAAGCTTGCTGGCGTGACTGGGGAATATGTACAGGTGATTCAGCAACAGGGTGATGCCCGTGTTCATCAATGGATTTTTGTTCATTGCAAACATTATCACCAAAGCTTGGTGAAGTGATCACACCGGCACCCTGATTGCCAAAAGAAACGAAAGGGGTCTGACGTCTGCATCACGAGTAATGTTGACCCCGGACTAATAAACCCCTGTTTATCAATATCAAATTGTTCCCGATAAATCCCCACGAAAACCAGGGGCACTCCCATATTAATCAACGGGGGTTTGGTAGTCTGGGGTCAACATCAAGAACGATACCCTACTCCATACCTCAGGCTCTTGTTTCCACACCCGCTTGGAGACGCATCTGCTGGGAGGTTGCAAGTGGATTCCATGGTTGCATTTGGGACAACGAGGGCACCAAGAGAAGGGCAGTGAGAAGCAGGCTGACCTAACATGCAGTCTTGGGTCGCATCTATATGGCTCGAATGCGAGAAGGTTGTCGACAGTTCAATCTCAAACGCAGTCCCAAGAGGAAGGAGCCTGGACCACTGGAAGCCTATGGCACCTAAGACACGTAGCCGCTCTCGCCCTCAGTGTCGCCATCGGGCCTGGGAGACAGGGACTCTTTGACTTCAAGCATGAAAACATGCCTTCGTCCAGCCCTTGGCTAACTCCCACTTCAGGCCAGAGGCTCTCTTCGCCTTTCTTGTGCTGGGAGTCCCCGCAACACGGGCGCCTCAGGTGCATCTTTGTAACACGCCGACCCTTCTCTCCGCCTGAATACATGATAGCAAACCACACTTCTTCACTGGCATGGTGTTGCCACAAATTCGCATTATGTGACAAGGCACAAGCAACCATGCGGTTGGCTCACATTGTAAGAGCATTACGTTGCAGGGTACTTGCCCAAGCAGCAAGACCTCACTTAGCCGTTTACAGAGTCTGGACACCGCGTGCAGGAACCGCGAAGGAAGATTTCATTGGTGAGGTCGTAAAACAAACGGTCGAGATTTAATTTGAGTTTTTGTTTGTTTTATTTGTGCTGTATGTTGCAGCATTTTCTCACAACATGTACGTATTTTTCACTAGCCCCTCAACATCATCAGCATCGTTTTCAACATCCCCCACATGTCCAGTCAAGTTCAGTATTATTAGTAAATCGAGGGCTTCCTACATCCTCAGCATCATCAGGTCCTCTCCGGCAAGGTGGGTAGGTATTATGTATGCATGTTAAAACCCTCATGATGGTAAAAGTGAGAATTGAAATAGGGGTGCAATTGAATCCCTGTAAAACACCTAAAAAGTAGCGGGAGAATTAGGGGGGGCGGTAGCCCCCCGGTGATGATCGAAAAAGTGATGATTCAATTAGGGATGCATTTTAATCTTTGCAAACAAATCCAGAAAGTAGCGGCGGGGCGGGGGCCCACCAGAGAGGAATTGGTGCCAAAAGCCAAAGCCAGAAAGCCACCAAATCCGCAAAGCCAAAAAGCCATGTGGAGAGGAACTGGTAATGCAGAGGATGCGAAAAGCCAAAGCTGCAAAAGCCGCATAAACCCAATAAAAAGCCGCAAAAGCCAACAGAGAGGAACTGTGAATGAGAGGAACCGCAAAACGCCATGGCAATTCCCGCCACCTGTCTGAATTTGAGAATGACCCCGTGCCAAGGAAGTCCTATGGAAGTCAGCGTGGCGTTCATTCGAAAACCCGAAACACGAGAAACACCACCTGTCGCCGCTCCAATTTGCACCTCCGGAAGATCGCTTGCAGCATCTGATGCAGGCCGCCTGCAATCAAAATCAGGAGAGCTGCAAACAAAAGCCGCTTGCGTGCGCGAATGTGTCAAGCTCCTTTTGGCCCTCCTTTTGGTTTCTGTTTGGCGTCTCGAGCTCAAAAAGTCGCAACTGCCCGCGCCTCGGCGTCTCCGAGTAGACCTTGGCCTGACGAAAAAGAAGGCACCAGGAGAAGTTTGGAAGGGACTCATTGAGTTGCAAGGTACCACTGCTCCCCACTGTCCGCACGTAACACGGCCAGGCCTCACCGGCCTCAGAGACAGTCACAAGCAGACGGTCGCCTCTGCAAACCTGCGAACGCCACATCAAGGCAAAAGCACGGGAGCAATGCATGATTAGACTTAGGCCCAGTTATAGAATATATATTCTATTGTTTGCTTCCCTTTGATGTATTGTGGGGTTGATAAGTGCCCGATGATTTTGTGGCAATATGAAGAAACTGCTAGCTCCAATCACTAATGCCTCGAAACCATTCTTTAATTCGATGACCAATCACGATTCCTTGGTTGCCCAGAATTCACGGTTGGCCTCGTGCTAGTGCTTGCTGCTGGGGCATGAGACGACATGTCAACTGTCCATGGTTTACCATTTCTGAGCTACGAGTCTCATTACGAGCTTGGCATCTTCCGGCATCTTCCGGGGCTCCGAATCTGTGATTCGCAAAAGCCCGGCCCGCTAGAGATTGCCATCACCAATTATTGGGCAAGCATCCGAACCCTTGTCTTCAGCCCGTAGGGTCAGAATCCAAAGCCGGTATTACAATGGTCTACCCAAAACCATGTAAAGAATCAAGAAGGCGGATATCTGCACCCATTTACGGCTGGGACTGGCACCCTCCAACGACTTGGGTGATTGCGACTCATTTGGCAAAGCTGGGGTTCTTCCAGGCATGCATCACTTTGGGACTCAACCGCTGGCTGTCCTGCACCCCATCGTGCAACACCACGTTCAGCAGCGGCGCGGGCCGGTAAACCTCTGAGCAGCACCCAGCCCTCCCACATCTACTGAGCCACTCAAACGTCATCGCAGAGTGAAAGCCCTAGGTATTGCTAGCCAGGCAACACAAATTCTCTCTGTTGACAAAACAAAAACAATCAAACGAAAAAACACCCATCCAGCAGGTTACGATCTCTGCAAGGCAGAAGCAAGCCCCAGTTCAAAGGCCGGGCTCATTCATCCTGGGCAGCCTTACCCGCAGGCGGAAGGTGTCTTCTTCCGTTGCAGGCCGCAGCCTGCCCACAGAAAGCACAGTACGAGCCCCAAGTTCAGTGTGCCTGTCACCCTTTTGGTTCGGAGGCATCAAAATGGGGATGCCCTTCTTGGTGTCCTGGTACTGGCTAGCTATTCAGCTCTGCCTTCTCAGTTCACGTTCTCAACCAGGAACTTATCTGTCTCTTGGAAAGACAGACCGAGTTTCAAACATGCCACTAGTTCGACTAGTTCGACATTCTCCCGAAAAGCGAGGCCGTTCCGGCCTCATACACATGACTTGGCGCCGTGAATGCATTGTTTAAACATGTTGTTGCTTGAAAGGAGCGCGGGAGTCCCACAGAATCAATCAAGCAACTCATAGAATTAAATTTGGAAATTAAGCCAGATGAAGTATTGAATCAACCCAAACACATGTTCCAGAATCCTGGAAAACGAGCACTCTGAAACTACTCCAACAAGCTGATGGCGTCCCTGCTATAAAGTTGTTGGGTTCAATATGTTTGAATGCAAGCTGTGATCTGCACCTCCCCCCTTCCCCCCCCCAGTGCGCCTGCACCGCTCGCCTTGGTTCAGCCGAGCACTGGCCTCGCCCCCTGCACCGCCGCCACCTAGGATCTTCTCAGTCATTGAAAGCCAGGCCAGACCCATCATCTCCCTTTCTCATCTGGCTGTGGGTCAAAACAAAGTACCCAAAATGGAACCCTATGGAAACACGGACTAAAACCCGCGGTCCCCTAGTGGTTTAACTTTAACCCACGCCTATCTCTATCCTTTCCGCTTACTCGCGAACAAAGGGAGCAAGAGATAGGAACGAGATGCTGGGAGATGAAGGGATGGGTGGCAGCGTGTATATGAGTGATTAGGTGATCTGCTGGCCACCCATTCTGTCTAATCCCTTCTCCAGCCCATCCTTTCTACGGCTGAGAGGCTGAGAGACAGGGATGAGGGATGAGAGAAGAATGGGCGATCCATCCTGTCCTCTCTTTTTCACGCACCGGCGAGGCGAGAGGTGAGGAAGAGATGTTGCCATGATGGGGGATGGATTTGGATGTCCCAGAGATTAAGAGGTGACAAATGGTGGACCTTGCATCTCCCTTCCTTTTCCATCCGTTCCTCTTCCTCGCGAATGAACGGAGAGAAGCAGACGGAAGGAAAAGAGGATGACCTTTCCCCTCATCTCCCTTTCTTCTGTGGTAATTCCTTATGATTAGTGGAGATGGGAGGAATGGAAGAGGCCATGCCTTTGATTACGAGGAAACCGTCTGGATGGGTAAACCGCTGAGCCTTCACTCCTCTCTTCGCCATCGCACAGAAACGAATTAATGGTGATTACCCTCCGAATCGGGTGGATTGATTCAAGACATCTAGCAGCTGAAAAAGAGCTCGTTTGGTCATAACCTGCTCAGCAGGAAGGCTCAAGAAATGTTTGAGCAATTGACATGGGCCTCAATTTTAGGAAAATATGCTTGGGCTCTCCACACGAGCTCATGTCCAATCACTTTGGGGCCAAATTCCCCGACGGCTGAGTCGCTGGCCCCAGGTGCCGAGGCTTCCAGCCGGCAGCGCCTCAAGGTGCGAGTTGGCTGGATGGATCCCCGGAGAAGTGAGGAAGCTGGACACGCGATATGGCCATGAGTCAAAATTCAACCAGCAAACCCCATGTTTAGGCCACGGTTCCATTTGCTGGGGTTCCATTTTTGGGTACCCATTTTGGACCCGCAGCATGTGAATGATACGAAGGACGCTAAAGGGAGTGCCCTTGTTCAATTCAGACGCATCTGAAAAAAGAGAGCTGAACTCGCATCTGTCAAAGTGAAGAATCTGGGTTTGGCAGGGCAAATCTCTCAAAGGCTCTAAGTTGGCGGCGCACAGCACGTCGCTCAAAGAGTAGAGAGTGATCTGGCAAGGCGCTAGTGACTTGCAGAGGGGGGCATGACTACACCTTCCTATCACGGATTCTCCTCCAGCACGTCTAGTTTCTGGGCCGAATAGCTGTTCCCGACATGTTGCATTAGCAATGTTCAACAATACCATATGGCCATGGGTCAAAACCAATGGGATCCCATTTTGGGGTAGGTGCACCACCCATGTTAGTCCATTTTAGTTAGGATCGGGATGTTCACTGGGGGTACGGGGTTTTGATCCATGTCCATATAGCGAACAACTACTATTTAACGACATCTCAGAAGCAGGCACCCTCCAGTAGCGATCCATTTGGAGAAAAGCCGAAGGCAGATGTTGGCACCGAGATGGGATCTGGAGATGCACGCTCAACGCCGGCCTTGACCGTCTTAGGCGCAAAAGCGTTGGGCACGTAGCGCACGGAGATGGGGCAGGTCTTCCGCCTCAGAGATAGGGTTTGCAGCACCTGTCAAACAAAAAGGCACACACACACACCATGGTATCGGCTTTTACGGATCATCAAACATGTCCAATAAAACTGTTGTGCTGGGCGGGACTAGCCAATAGCTTTCAATGGCCCACCTGGATGGCAAAAAGATCTGAAGATTGAGCCCAGGTTTGTTTCCGTGAGCAGGAGCATGCAACAGCTGGCAAATGATCATGGGGAACCTTTGAAAGGTGGCTGGTGTACATTAAGCCCTCCTAAATGATGTCTACCAAAGGTTCCCAATTCTAAGTTGTGCCCATCAAGTGGAACCTCCAGCTGGCCTCAGCAAGATGTGCGCGTGCTTCAGCCAGTCAGCCTCAGGAAATCACCCGCCATGGCAACCCAATGCAACATAGGTCGCCATGCCAGCTGTCTGGAGGCAAGCCGGGACAAACACTTGGTGCACAATGTGATCAACACATGTCGTGAGTCACCAGGTTTGTCCATTGCTGTTGATGAATTTACTCACAACCTCTAACACTGCGCACTCTAGTTGGTTTCTGCTCAAGAGGCGTCGCGTGAGCAAACTAAGTCTTAAAGAGTTGAAGCGTGTGCACCTTCGGTGCCCGCAGTATCACCTGCCACTTATCAGCAGAACCCCCCAAGGTTCTTCAACCTTTTTGGTAAGCATGACCTGCAGCTCGGTCCCCCCATCCGCCAGGACCCAGGTACAGTCCCCCACCTCCAGTTTCCCAAAAGTGTTGCCGTCCAGGATCGCTTCTCCCCGTAGCTCAACTTTTAGACCGCTGGCCTCAAATTTCACCCTCAGCTCCTTCTTCTCGGCAGGAGGCTCAATGGCAAAAAGCACCTGCACCTCGTCCCCGTGCTCCGACCAGGTCCATCTTGGGCCACATTCTGCGGAATGAGGGGCCGTGGTCTTGTCTTCTGCCAGTTCCAGCTTACTCGCAGAAACTTGCATGCAGTTGCCATCTGAAAGTCGGCGGACGATGCACGTGCCAGCCGCACGGTCATAATCAACGAGAACCCCTTCTTCTCCTGGCTTTGCTGTAGAAATGCTGCAGCCGCCCTCCTTCACACGCACGCGGGAGCCCTCCACAAGATGTCGCGCGCTAATCCCGGCTCCCCCAAACGCATGCTGTGAGTAAAGGCCACCAAAGAGGCCCAGGTAGGGATCATCCCATTCATCAAGGAAATCATCAGCATCTTGCTCCTCTGCTTCAAAAGGCATGCTGTACGGGTCACGAAAAAGACCACCGGCACCAAGAAGACGCATCATGCTGAGCAGCTCCTTCTCTTTGATCGTTTCACGACCACGTCTCGCTGGCATGCCTATAAACATTCTGGTCAGGGCCTTGCGTGACATTGAGCTGAATGCGCGATCAAAGTTAAAGTTGCTGCCTGCCTGCTTATCAAGAAACGCACTCATGTGGTCGTCACGGCATATTGCGCACGGCAATCTTGGAAAGACGCAAAGGCCATTATTCTCGGTAGTGAAGGATCGTTCCCACTTGCTTATCCCATCTCTGAGTCCCTGCACGCGCTCGTCATCGAAATCGAGAATGCGCACCTTCACTTCAGACAGCTTCCCCAAAGTGGCCAGCACACGTGCCACAAATAGGCGGCGATTTGACAGGGAATAATGCACCTCATTGTGCATAACAACTTCCATGGGCGGCAAAGCTTCCAAAGACAAGGCGCCATCCAGAATGTCCTGGATGACCATGTCAAGTTCATTGCCGTTCCGGAAACAGAAAGATATTGTAAAGTGAGTAAAACGAATGGACATTGGATCCAGAGCATGTGTCGCTGCTTTGTCCATCCGTACACGTTGGAGCTTCCAAGTCGGGTGCCCGGCACGTATAGCATCAGCTGCGGCTGCACTATCTGCAAACACTACGAAGCCAAAGTGGTGCACTTGTCTCTTCATGACCTTTCGATGAACTTTGACACGCAGTACCCTCCCATATGTACCAAAGAAGCTGCAAAGTTCATCTTTAGTTTGATGAGCCGCCAAGCAACTCACATGGATCTCGTTGGAGCCATCGCTTGGCAAGTCTAAATGCGCTTATCGGCAATTGTCTCCATGCCGGCAACCCCCTCTGCCGTCATGGAATTGGCACACAGGGCGAGCCCAATAAGAATTGTCGGCAGCTGCCTCCCAAGTTCCGAAGGTGTTGGGGGCGGCTGACCACGCTGTTCCGGGAATGAACTCAGCTGCAGACGCCGACAAGCTCGAACGCCAAGCAGCGGTCATGTCCATGGTTGGGGCACGCAAGAAAATCAGTTTGACTCACTTCTGCATCCCGCTGGTGCCTGGCTGGTAATGCTGGTCCAATGTGAGAAGCAGCCGCATGTTGTAAACCATGTTCTTTTACAACAGAAGCATTCGCTGTCAAAGTTGCTGGCATTGCTTTCCTAGGATTGCTTTCCTAGGACACGTGGCAACTGTCATCTTAACTTTTTTGGTGGGATGAACTGATTGCATCCTGCGAGAGCCTGTGAGCAACGGCATGCAACCAGATCACGAGCTGACCACACTTGGAAGGAGTGCTCCATCACCAAGCGCCAGTGGCTCAAGACCCATCAGCTGGGCCCCCAACTTGCAGCGCCTCAAGTGCAGCCACCGGGACCAAGCGATGGGACACGATGGGCTTTGGATATGGGCGAGGTTGAGTTTCAATAAACGGCTCCTGGGCCGCTTCATGCTTGTCCCTGGGTGAAATGAGGGCAATCAGTCCACTTTTTCGGAGGAGAACAAACCCCCCTATTCATAAACTGGAGGTGGTTAATTAATTTTGGGTTCCGATAGACTCGTCGTCTCACTTCATCATGGCCGCTGAAGGCTCTGAACCAAAGGCTCGGGCCTCCCATGTCTGGCCATCCGCCGCTGGCATGCCTTGGGGTTCAATCCGAGGAAAGCCACCAGACCAAAACCTCCACAGATCGAGCTATGGGGCGGGCCGCGTCGCAGCAGCAAGGCGCACCCCAGGCCACCTCTGGAAGCTTCCAATTCAAGTAACGTCTACTCGTGGATTGCACTAAAAAGAAAGAAAACCCTCTTAACCAATTTACCGCGCAAGGCAAATGAACGACCATTTCACATGCCAGCAGTTGAGGTTCCAGAGATTGAAGCATATTTGCAATTCTGGTGGAAATTGTAGCTCTCGGACATCTTGTATGCCGATGTCAATGTACTTGTAGGCAAGTGCTCAGCCATGGAAGTCTGGTGGCAGAGTTGCTGTGGTGATGCGAAAGGGACTCGTGTGGCACCCGCATTCTCAAAGAGTCTTTCCGTGAGTGATGTCAAGATGTGCCAAGTATTGTGTACTCCATCCATCATATCCGTAGCGACGCTCGTTGGACAGGTGTTGCTTCGCTCTGAGTTATTTGCCGCCAGCGCTGATTTCAGGAGGCTTCGCCATGGTCCTGAAGCGAACACGTTTTGCATTCAGTCTTCAGTGAGGCGCCCACCCTCTAGCGGGCATGTTAGCCCCGTGCATTAGTGAGGGTTGCTCTGACCTTGAAACAAGGGTGCAGTATACAATTGTGGCAAAGTGCGGGAGACGTAAGAGGAAACAAAACGGAATCTCTGCCACACGTTTTGGTGAAGGGCTCAGAGCAACCCAGTTACTCCAACGCTAGGTGGAGGCGTCTGAAATCGAATCTCCCCTCATTCAGCGCAAGCGCCGGGTCTTCAGTGAAGCCGCTGGTGGCATAGCAGCGAATCAGCAAATAGATGAGCCTCAAGGCGGTGCTTTCAGCCGTCTTGCCAGCTCAGGCGGCGCTTGAACGTTACAATCACACCGCCTCACGCACAGCTTTGCCAATTTATGTGACGGCGCCACTGCTTCCACTCATGTATCCTTGTTTGATGGGCATGCTGTGAAGCCAGGCTTTGACGCAAACTGGGGCCAGGGTGGGAACAAAAAACGTGTCTCCCAGGCTTTCAATTGGCCTTAGGGAGATCTTCCTGCAGACTGAGTTCAGCTTTGCCTCAATTGGTGGTTTGGATTGGTGGTTTGGAGGTTAGGAAGGGGCTTCCCTTTTACCCTCCACAAGAACCATGGGGTAAAATCCCAAACCACCAATCCAAACCACCAATTTAAAGGTACTTGATGCACCGTCCGCTCCGAAAAACGAGGGCCATAGAATTCACCCCTGAATTACGCACCTGTCGCTGGGATCTTATGCAAATTAAGCCCAAGCGATCCCACTTTCCGGGCGCATGCGCGGCCTTCCGCTTTCCTTCCCAGAGGCTCCTTGAGCTGACAACGGGATGGGTTTCCCTGGATGGGGCATGCCAATCTAAACCAGTGGAACCGTGCGGGGGTCCCATCGATTTCTAGAGCAAGCTCACCGACTAAAAGGACACCAATTGGTCCTGCTGTTGTCTAATGCGATCGCATGGACGTGTCTCAACAATCCTACCCGAATTGGTTTTGATCATAGATGTCTCTCAATGATTCTACCCCAATCGGTGATGGATGGTTCTCTGTCCATGAGTTCATGTATGGATGTGTTTTACTCCCGCATGTTAAACAACAAACAAATATCCATGGATCATAGATGATTGGCTATGGATGTTTATCATGGATCTTTCTCTCGTCGGTACCTCTTCACGGAAGGATACGCAGTTCCACGATCTCTCTCCAGGCCCCCGCACGGGCGCGCACGCCAGAGACCACGCTCCAGGCGGCCCGGGCCCTGCGACGGCTGCGCCCAATGCCCAGTGGATTTCCAGAAAGGGATCGGCAGCCTTTGTTGGTTCCGCCACATTGCTCAAGGCCCCACCCCCCCCAATTGGAGTGAGTGGAGCCCACAGCCTGGCCGAAGCCAAAACTCCACTAAGGGGAAGGGCGAGAGTTGAAAGGGGAACCCTTGCCAAAGCAAGGAGAAAAGAAAGCAAGCCACTGGGCAACTGGGATTCCTTCCAAGTGCAGTAAGATATGGAATCACTGGAAGGTGTGAGCTTCGACAATGGCTACAGGCTCTGTTGCGAAAGTCACACGCGCACTTCAATGTATACAAGGGAAACTCGGTGGCCTGCAAAACCAAATCACAACAATTGTTTCATTGAGGAACTGCAGTAGTTAGTTGCCCCAAAATCATCAGCTCACTGACATCGCCCAGTCCTTTGACCCGAAAAACTCGATGACCGCAGTTTCGCGCATCTTGAAGCCTTCCTGGGTCACGTCGAAGACAGAGAAGAAAAAAAGCCGCATGACCCAGCGATTGGCGCAAAAATGAAAATATGTCCCACAGGGACTATAGTAAACTCAGTGGCAGGCATGTGACATAGTGACACACATGTCAGCAACGCCGTTGAACGTAAGCAAAGCACACTGCCGGCGTCGCAAAGGCAGTCTGAAGGCAACGAAAACATGTCATTTGCATCATCTGAAAGGATGCAAGAATTGACATGCTCGAGTATGTGCCTGCCCTTCAACCCCCACGTTCAGACCTGGCCCTTGTAGGAGCATGACAGAAGCAAGGTCCTTCGGCAAACCAATTCAGTTGGGCCATCAACGTTGGACATGTCTAAGCTGCGGTTGGGCTCAGCCTCAACCATACAGAAGGGGACTGAGCATGGCAGGAAAATTCCCATTGGCCGAGTGGCTTGGATCAAGGATGTCCGTGGTCCATCCATGCACATCACCCAATACACAGCCGCCATGAGCGCCACCTTGGGGAGATCGAGGATGAGCAAAACAACAGACAACCACACCCCAGCAAATAAACATGAACCCAGAAAGGGGGTGCCCCAACAGCAGATTCCTCTTGACAGGATGGTTTTGGCTTTGGGGGGTTCCAGGCCCCAGCTGAAGTTGAAGGACGGAACTAGCCAAGCTAGGAATCCTGTGATGAGCTGCAACCATTGGCTTCCAGGAAAGTGTGACAACTGCGTGAGGCATTTTGTGAGCATAGCTCATGTCAAGGTTGGCTTCTGAGAGCCTTCTTCGCTCTCTGACCCATCTGTTTGAGCCCCGCCTCTTTCTCCTGGGGTGGGTTCTCCCTTGAACACCACCACCTCAACCAAACCCAGTACTTCTTTGCTGCCTTTCGGTTTTCCAGGACGTTCAGACAACAGAGAAGGGGGGCACCCGGACCACTTGCTGGCGTTCGACTTGTGGTTTGCTATGTGGGGGAAGGCTCACATTTGGACACGCCAAGCACCGCAACAGTAACTTGTATTCACTTTGCAAGGTTCATTCTTTGCTTGGTTGCTTGTCGACCTGCATGATTGCCGATTTGTGGATCGTCAACATATTGATTCTAGATGTAGATCGATCTATGCAGTTGCGGGGGAATGGACCGCACATGTCCAACTGGTGTTCGGCAATATCAGCGTCTTGGCCCCGCTCACGCGTAGCGAGTTCTGGGCACCGAAGAAATCTGGTCATACAAACTCATACAAACTCAGCAATCCTGGGCCTCTTGGCCCCGACTCAACGAATTGTCTGAAGCAATCAGATCATACAATTCCGAGAACACCTTTGGTCTGGAGAAAGTGTCCACTGGCCAGTTCAGCTTCAGTCCTTCAGTCCCTCACCTTCCAGTCTAGAATGCGCCAATGACATCTAGGTGAGTTATAATATTTCACCAACCTGAAATAAGGGCCAACCTGAAATTGAGGTGGTTGGGGGGGGGGGAGCCATTCCCCACATAAACCACCATTTGGGGTGAGGTCTTGTGAGGTCGTTATACTTCACCCAAATGACATAGAAATCTCTTGAACCAGCCGAACGTGACCGGCCAGGCACGTATGCACGGACTCGATGGGGTTCCAGTAGCACATCCACCGCAGACTTGCGCAACCGGAGCGTGTGGGCAGGTGGCGAAGTTTGACCCTTCCGATGAAACATGAACAGGGATTCTTACATTATCAGATGACTTCGAACTTCATGTTGGTGGAACATGATTTTCAGATTACAGGTTACACTATCAGATTACACAGGGGTCCTTACACCTGAACATTGCCTTGTCAATGGTGGCTTCCCGTTATTTTGGCGTAACATGCCGTGCTTCAAATGGGCAAAATGTATCTTTTAAGGAGCCCTGAGTCACAATCAAAACCCGGTATTAAAATGGTTGATCCCCAGAACCATAAATACGAAGGCGGCCGCAACTATGTATGGCTGGGATTGTCCCTTACTAAACGGATCATCTACCCGGGTTTTGATTGTGGCTCACATGGTTTGGAAGGTTACCCGAGCCAGCGTACCTCCATGAGCGCTGGTCATGTAGGCAAGTGTCTTGCTTCTTCTAGACAGGCACAGCACCTTTCATGAGCTGCCAACTGCCATGGCATGTGGGTTGGGCTCTCAACCCCTAGAAAAAAAATCACGTACGCATGTCTCAACACATGCCAACCCTTGAGTTTTGGATCAAACCACTCCCTCGCAAGCAAGAACCCCATAAACCAATCGGTACGCAACACAGTGGCCTCTGCGCCCTGTCTCAGCTGATTGGTGGTTTAGTGGTTAGGGGGTAATTCTCAACAAACACCAAGAACTCAAATCCAAATCCAAACCACCAACTAGGGGCAACCTGACTGCCAGGTACGGAAAAACGGAAAGACAAACCAAATCGCCCAACTGAAGGCACCTTATAGCTTCCGGAGCGCGGGCTATGAAGCTATGCCTCCCTTCAAGTGAGAGTCTTTGGCCCAGCCCTCGAACCAATTCGGGTCAAAAAGGGCCAGGAACCTGGGCATTCCACGCGCATGGGCTATTTCGGCAGCTCAAGGCAAGGTTTACCCAATTTCAATATGCCCACCTTCTCAAGAACTCATACAGGCACAGAGGTCCAACTTGTGGGGTGGTTCCCTAAAAACCCCTTCTTCCAATGTAGAAACGGACGCCCAATAATACAAAAAAACTCCAGACCGGATCAAATTCATACCCTCTCTCCCACTAACGTGGCACATGACAAGGGGTCCTCCAAGAGGAAACTGATCTTCCAGGTACTCTCCCACAGGCGCCATGGCAACGTGGGAGGAAGGGTAGCCACTGGTTTCTCATCCTCCATCGAAGCTCCCTGTGCCTCCAGCAGGTGAGCCCAGAAGTGGCAGGCCTCCCAGCTGCTCGGCACCATCGCCAGGCATGCCTGCGCTGGAATTGTCCCGTAACTTCACATCTACAAAAAATGAAGTTGCTCTTTGGTTACCGGCAAATGAAGTTGGATTCATGTGAATAATCTACAAAACACCAAGTTGCGCTTTGGTTGCCCTCCCTCCCACGTTGCCATGGCAACTCACAGAGGGTCCCTTAAGGAAATTCATCTTCGAGGTACCTCCCAGGTGCCATGTTAGTTGGAGGAAGGGTACCGGAAAATGGCCGGTCGCAAATTTGGATTCACCTTGGATTGTGAATTGCTCTGACTCTAAGAATCGACAAATTCGGGGAGGAATTCTAAAGTATGTGTTTGGAGTGCATTGTGACTTCAAGCAAAGCAGACATGTCCTATCAAAAACAGCGAAAGACTGCCAAGAACTTGCGATGCGGGTATCGACCGATTTCTGTCACAATCACACGGACTCCAACCATCAAGCATCCCGGATCTTGGAGCAGGGATATTCGTACCTGCCGCTGCTGCTTGCCGACCACGTCATGCAGTAAAGCCCTTGAACAGCAGTGCGTGCAGCCAGCTTAGCTCAGCTTGTGACAAGCCTCAATTAGGCCACTGTTCTGTACACACTGAAGCGACAGGACCCGTCACCTACACCACAAGAAGCTTGTCATTCAGTCTTTCAGCTGTGATTTCCATCAGTTTGAACTTTGAGCATTAGTTTTTTGAGATTTTAAGCATTTCGATATTCTACGCACCCAATCCTACAATCCCCGACCTCTTCGTTTCTTTGAAAACTACACTCCCTCAAACCAGCATGGAAGCTCCACAAAACTCCTCGTCTGGAGTGTGGCTCGCATCACCTCCCCCCTGCCCCCCCCCCGCAGCGGCGCCTTGAAGCATCCATGGAAGCAGAGCTCCAGTGCCACTAGAATATGCTGCACGGAAGGCATCAGCGAGAAGAAGAGACCTGCCTTCGGCGTCGGGAAGGGAAGTCGCGGGGCAATAAAAGGCAAAGAAAGGCAAAAGAGCAAAACCAAACCGGAAACCCGCGATTGCGGGTTCAATAGCGCAGCTCTCTTGAATATCATGAATTCAGCGAGCAACTCTGCTGAGTTGCTACGCAACCGACTTGAAGCAACGGTGCTAGAGCATTTGACAACGGTGCAGGGACCATGTTGCATTCAGAATCTGAGGTCCTGTCCATCATCGCGGTCTCGTGATGCTGCACTTTGTCAGCATGTGACGTGCGCCCAATGCGCCAGGCACGGTAGAAGAAGAAAGTCCTCGGCTTTCGCATATTGGACCGCGCAACTGCTGGGCTGCTTCACGATCCACTGCTCATATTTTGCCTGCTTGCTGAGTGCTAATGAACATAGCAGGGTCCAGACTGGCACAAAGGCCGGGAAAGGCTTCCAGCTGATTTCGCAAGGAAGCGTGCCTCAAACAGTTGTGCCATTTTCCACGCTGCCTCTATATACCCTTAATCCGGGGCTGCCTAAGTGAGAGCTCAGTGCAGTCAAGTCGCGCGAAGACTGTGCAATCAGCAAAGGTCACCTGTGGGCTAACTGAGTCCCAATCTCGCAGTGTCACTATCTCTGCTGCGCTCTGCTGGTTGTCACTACCCTCTCTCCTAAGTGAAAGCCACGACTTCAGGTACCAATTCCGAGCAGGTGAAGAACAGGCACGTCCGGCTACTTTTTGAGCGCAGGAAGCTTCCATTGCTTGTCTTTTCGTCTGCAAGCGACTGGCAATCATGAAATGAAAACTCCATGAGTCCAAGAACTTTGGCACACTGTCGCATGCCCTTTTGGCTCCCCTAGCAGGCGCGAATTGCATATCTCGACCATGGACTGTTGAACCACAACACGGGCCAGGGTTCCATTCTTGAATAGCCTAAGGTAGACTCAAACCCAGAGTCCCAGAGAGTCCCTTTCGGGGAAATCAACCACCCCCCGGGGAAACGTCTGCACCGTCATCAACACATCGGCCCCAAAATCACCCCCCACAAAAACAAAAATAATGATATCCCCAACAGCCCCGGAACGCGACATGTGCTCCAAACCACCCCAGAGCCCATCAGGGCAAAGACACCGTAGCTCTCAGTTGTTGGGGAAAAAGGTGGTTTACAATTGAATACCAAAACGGGAGGACCCTCCAAATAACCACAAATCCACATGGACCTCTGACAGCCCCCCTCCCCCTCTTCCGGGCCGCGGTGTAGATCAGCGACGACAGCTGGCCGAAGCGCGCGGAGCCCACTCCCTCGAAGAAGGAGAGCAGCATCTCAGACGCGAAGGCCCAGACTGGTCTCTCCCCAACTCGAAATTTGTTTTTTTGACCCCACTTTACCTTTCGGGTTATGAACCAAAAAACAGGTTAGGGGTTCAAAAACATGCCACCCCCAGAAGCAGGACAGTGCCAAACAAGTTGTCGTCACGGGAGCTTGATGTGTGCAAGCCAACAAACTTTTGGGAAGAGCATCACACTCTTGAAACTGAAAATGTTAGAACTCCAGACAAACTGCACAGCATTTGCACATTGTCTCGTTGGGCGTGTGTTATTGTAGTCGCCCGAGGCTGCGTGTGAGCAACAATGTCAGGGGCTGCGTCCTGCCCAGCATGATTTTTGCTTGTTTGGCTTCCTGTCAGGAAACATGGAATCACTTGCAGAAAAGGTAGAATAGTTGCCGTTCATGGCGTGCAAATGTATTGTCCAGCTTGCCGGTGCCACTGTGTCACCCAGCTTGTTTGCATGCCCCACGCTACATTCAAGTTTGGCCAATGAGTTCTCCCATAACACGTCATATCAACCACCTCTATTGCTTCATCAACTACTCCCACATACAGCATCCCGCGTTCAAATTCAGGCCAGAGGCTGCCGCCGGCGCCGATGCCAACATCCAAGTGAGTAGCAAAAATAGGCCTGCCACAACGGCGTATCATTCCACACTACACCTTGTTATGAGGCAGCATCGCCGAACCGGGGGGCCAGGTCAAGGGGGACGGTTTGTAACGCCAACTTTATGAACAAATCATAACATTACTCTGACAGAGCAGCGCCAGCAAAACAACTGCGCCAGCAAAAACTTCAAGAACCTACAAGTGAGCTGGTCCGCAAAAAGTCGAGTCTGCGCCTTCGCGAAGCCTCGAGACGCCTTCGCAAGTGAGCACACTGCGGTTCTGCGGGCGGCGCTTGGCACAAACGTGGAGGCCCTTGGCGCGCCGTTTTGGATTCCCATGCGTCTCGGCTGCGCATCCTGATTTTCAGACTGTAACCAGAACAAACCGTCAGGCTTGGAAGCGAAACTCCTCAGCAGCGGCGGGGGGCAAAGCCTTTGGTGTAGGGAGGCGGGAGAGCGCGAGGCATAGCTTTCAGGTTTCTCTCGCGATTGAAGCCCGTGGCCCCGCTCCGTCATGAGCTGCGCGAAGCGTTTGGCGCACCCGTCCTTGTGGTCTACAAACTTCTGCGGGCCGGCGCGGGCGACGCGTTGCGTAAGTCCGGAACGCTCTCTACGTGCGCAGTTGAGGGTTGCTGGAAGAATGCCAGCAGCAGGCGCTCGAGGCTCGCACCCAGCAAAGAATCTGAGCATGAGGTTCTGGACGGCCTGTAACGCGGTGGCGCTCTTGTTGAATTCCAGGCACGCCGCCAAACACAGTTGTTTGCCCTGCCGTGCCTTGGCGAAGCAAAGTTCCAGCACCCTTTCCGCTGGCCAGAAACCCCTTTTTGAGATCCCGCCCGACACAGTCTCCAGCTGAGCCTGGTATAGGAAGGCGCCGCGGACGTTCTCGCTCTGCCAATTGCTGCGCCAGGTAGCTCCTGCATCTGCAGCAGCAGCTTCCTCTACTAGGCTTGCTCGCCGTGCTTGGTGGCAGAACACCCCTTGCGTTGCGACCCGGTCTTCAAAAGCTGCCACTGCGCTTAGAAAACTCCTCCTTCACCTTCTCCACGCGCAGGCTTCGCAGGCGCACGAACTCTTCTGTAGCGTTGCGCTTGCAACAAACACACCTTGCGCTTGCAGCAAACACACCTTCTTGGGCTTGGCTCGTCGCTGCAGTCGCGCATCCAGGCCGGGACCACAAGGAGGGTGCTACTGAGTCAGAGCACATCCTGAGAGCTCTTCGGACACTTCACAGCTGCGGGGCACTTCTTGGCCCCCGCAGGAAGCTTCTAAAACAAAGCCGCGGCAATCATTTGCGGCACATGCGGGCCGGGGAGTGACAAGACAACAACCCCAACCTTCAAAACCCGTCTCCTTGACACCGGTCCCCAAGTGGCAGGAGAGGCCGAGCCGCGAGGCAACAGCGGGTGCTTTAGCAAGGACCCAACTCCAACAACAAACACCAGCGTTCCAAGCCACAAACAAAGGGGGCGCGGTGGCTGGACCATACTGGATGCAAGAGTCAAGATCTAGTCTCCTAAACATCCTGATTGTTGAATATTGGATAAAGCGTTTGGGGGCCCCATAGTGGATTCAAGATTCAAGAACTAATCTTGAATCTTAGATCCAAAAGCGGCTTCAAGCTCTTTAAAGCTCTGCTTTCAGTCATTCTTTGGACTTGTGCACCTTAAAAACAGTTGGAAATGCACACCAACCCTGGGATATTGGAAAACACTGTACATACCAGTGTGTTGCATGCGTCTTAGCAGGTTTTCAAAACACTGTATTTTACAGTGTTCTGAGCAGTTTTCAACTGTCTGAAAAGCAAAACGGATTTCGTTTAGATTTGACATGTGTTTTTGTCAGATGGGTTGATCCTGGACAAGATGTGATGCTGGTTTGCAGCCATTTTGAGCCCGAAGAAGGATAGGCAAGCAGAAGCTTGCAAATGATTTGTGATTGAAGCAAAAACCCGTTTTTTGATTTTTTTCAGTTTGGGAAGGTCATGGTGCTCAAACTGCTGTACTGTCCCTGTTTTTGCGTTTCCAAAGCCAAAAAAGGGACAGCACAGCACTTTTGAGGTCAGGGTGCTGAAAGTGCTGTACTATTCCTATGTTTGTGCTTGCAAAGAAAAAATAGGGACAGTACAGCTGTACTGTCCCTATTTTTTGCTTTGGAGATGCAAGAGTTAGGTTTTTTTCGGAGAAGCACAGCAAAGCAAAATAAAGGACAGCGCAGCACTTTTGATGTCAGGGTGCCTATTGTTGTTGTCTCCCAGAGCAGAGATAGAGAATTCCACCAGTGCCACATTGGTGAAGGTTATGTCAGCTGCAATGGTGCTTTTTCTATCCGCATCCAGCTTGACACTGCCATCAAAACTTCTACTGATACAGTAAGATTCACTTGGCATCGTGCAAGCTAGCCAGCATTGTGCCAGTCGCTTTCCACATATCCGAATTGCGGAACCAGTACGGGTCCCAGATGTGTGAGGGGGCAAAGGCAAACAGGTTTGAGTCTCCCAAAAGCTGCTGAGGATACAAGGAGGCAGCAGAAGAAGACCGACCACACATGAAGTATGCAAGACAGTCAGGAAGCACCTTGTTGGAAGGACAAATGTTTATTGTGTTTCAGGGTTTGAAGGTAGCTCACCCAAAAAGGAATTATATATATATATATATATATGATATACGTGTGTATATATATATATACATATTTATATATATAGCAAGCAAGCAAGCAAGCAAGCAAGCAAGCAAGCAAGCAAGCAAGCAAGCAAGCAAGCAAGCAAGCAAGCAAGCAAGCAAGCAAGCAAGCAAGCAAGCAAGCAAGCAAGCAAGCAAGCAAGCAAGCAAGCAAGCAAGCAAGCAAGCGAACAAACAACCGAACAAACAAACAAACAAAGAAACAAGCAAACAACAACACAGTCAAGCAAGCAACCGAGCAAGAAAGCAGGCAAACAAACAAATACACCCAACAAAAACACAACACACACACACACACAAGCACTAACGAACACACAAACCAACAAGCAAGCACGCAAGCAAACAAGCCAAAAAACACCCAACACAAACATTTGGACCCCAAAATATACTCAAAACAGCCCAAAGGTGGATCTTGGGGGGGGGGGGGGGGGCGCGAGCATATATAGATATATATATATATATATATATGAGGCACGGTCAAAATTACTTACTTGTGGCCGTTTCGCTACTTAGTTTGAGAGTCCCCTATCGTTTTCCAGCGATTCCAGCCTTTTCCAGGGGAATCTTTTTTTTGAGAGTCTCCTATCGTTTGCCGGGGTTTTGTGCATTTTCAGAGTATCAATGAAACACCGAATACTAAACTCAACATGCATTCTTGTTGTAGCTAATATGTGAGTTGAACATATGAACCTCATAGTATAATGTGTATGTATATATAGATATAGTGATTAAATAGTGTTTGCAATTGTCCTAGAATAATCTATACATATACATGTATACGTATGTATACATATATATATATATATATATATATGTGCATTCTGATTCATATAACTTTCATATTCTTGTCTACCCCACCCACCTGCCCACCCACCCTCCCCCCCTCAAAAAAAAAGTCTGGCATTCAGCAAGTCCCTTCCGCTTGTACAAGCCCCCCGCCTTTTGCGGAGCTTACTTTCCCAAGCCCTCCCCGCTCAAAAGCTAGAGGACCCCCCGCTTGTCAGCACCCCCTTCATTGAGCGGACGTGGCATCAACACATGGAATAGTGGTGAACTCTCACTTCATTCGTTTGAAATTATGCCGCAAAATTATTTGAACCCGACCATAAAAGAATACACACAGGAGGGGAAGGGGCAAAATACAACAAAAAAGGGGGAAGGAAAAGGGGAAAGGAACAGGGGCTGGAAAAGGCGCAAGGAAAAGGGGCTGGAAGAAGGTTGAGAGAAAGGGCTGGGAAACAATCTGGGCAAAGAGGCTAAAAGTAATACCCTCCCGCCGACTGACATGGAAGTGCAAAAAAGCCCTTTCCAAGAGGCAAGTAGTCTTTCTACAGGGGTCTGTGCACTTCCTCCATGTTGGCTGGGAGGGTAAAGACTGAGAATTCCACAGCCATTCCCGCCCGAAGCGCCTGTGGCGCGCTCAGCCCACACCTGGTGGCGGTCGCGCGGCAACACCACCAGTAGCCACATGAAGGCGCTGCTGAACCTGAGTAGGCGGCCTTTTGGAAAATAGATGGCCCTGGTAAATGGAAGGAACCCCATCTAAACCAGTGGAACCCATCTGATTAATCAAACTCACCTAAAAAGGACACCTATGTGAGTGTGGTGCACTTAAAGGGGCCATCGATTCGGCACGTCAGGTAAGTGGTGAGAGTAAGCCTGGTGAGATAACCCACTGAAGGGAGACTTATAGCTTTTGTGGGTTATCTCACGCTTACAACCACTTGCCTGACGTACCGAATCCATGCCCCTTTAATCAACCCCCGGGCCCTGGAACATGATGGGCTGATGAAAACAAATATTGCAGAACGCCAAATGACAAGAGTCCTCTTCTTCAGACTCCGGCAAAGGTCCGTGCACCAAACACACGGACGGCCAACCCCTTCCGTGGAAAGTGCCACTTTCAGCTCTTGGAGGCCCCATCTGTGTCTGCAAACTAGGTCCTCCAGATTTGAGAGCTCAGACTAGGGCACCCTTTCTTTTGTCTGTCGATTTTAGTAGGGGAACCCTCCCAACCAAAAAAAGGTAACAAGAAGGGCACTGGGAGACCTAAGAAAGAAGACTTCAGGAAAAACCCGTGTGGCACGTCAAGCCCTGTGGCCATCCCCGTCCTCATTCCACTGCAGACGAGGCTCAAGTGGACCAAAAACCTGAGATTCGCGGCGTCCCAGATGTCTCTGTGTCTCAAAAAATCTGACGAAACCGCCATGCATTCCGGCCATTGCCATGCGTAGGTTGACACGGCAAAAAAAAGGCCACTGAACAATGCTGTCAGGAAGATCAGTTGGTCGGCTCAAGTTGTTGTACCCTTTCAGCGCCTGATGCTCTTCAAAAGGCGCATATCTGTCGCCACGCACAAGCGTGCGTGGCAAGGTTGTTGCTTACTTTTACCTCGACGCTGTAGAGTCGAATGGCTTGCGGTTTTTACGCCAAGGTGATGTTGCGCTCCTGCATGTTTAGGGAGTAGGGGGTGTCGGAGTTTCATTGTTGAATTGCCTCAGCTGTTCGGTGTTCATTGCGGTCTTGGGACTCAGCTCTCGTTCAAGGTTGATGGTTTAGGGTCTTCACCTGATAGCGGCATCGCTGGTTGGACTGGTTTCTAGCGTTCAACCTGGAGGGTTAGTAGGCAAAGATAATTCTGCTTTGGCATCAGAACATGAAGAAACACGGACCGGCGCTCGAACCATTCACATGGCTTCAGACTTGATGTCTGCCATGCCCCCGTATCCGTCAGTTGACGGGTCCTGCTTCCACAATTTCTCCCAAACCCCAAAATCAAAAACCATGTCAACATCTGGATTAACTTGGAGCACACTTGCAGTGAAGGTACCCTGTTTCAGAGATCCTCCGTTGCCAGTCTTAGGCTTGGGTTTCTGGTTCGGGTTCGTCTAAGGGCACTGGGCCAGGCATTGGCCGGGTATCACTTCCGGCGAGCCGCGCGCTGCCAGTGGACCGCACGCTGTCCAGCTCGGAGGAGAGCGTCGCCAACTGAGGGAGTCAAAGAGTTTTCTCTCGGAGTGGCCAGCTTTGGAGTACTTGGAGTACTTTGTAGTGTGATGTGGAACCATAACAGCAATCATCTTTGAAGGGATCGCCGCGGACTCCATGTGAGTCGCAATCAGAACAATGTAACGAATTAAGAAGGCGGATATCCGCAGCTATTTATAGTTGGGATTGTCCCTTACTAACCTTCATCTACCCAGGTTTTGATTATGGCTCATCTTACTTTGAAGGGGAGTAAGTCAACAAGCATAGGTAGCTACTCGTAGTGCACCAGTGCTGATCGCAAACAACGACTCACACAGCAACGGAAGCCTTTGCGGGGCTGCGAAAACAGTGCACACAAACATCACTCCGACACGAAATGTTCAAAGGCCACAAAACGAAACATGATAGCATCATCATGGAAGGTTGAATCACCTCGTATTGCCTAAGGCCTGATCAGATCCCATCACACCAGCATCCAAATGGAGAAAAGGTGTGCTTTGAAGAAACGCTACGACGCAGAAAACTGCCAGCTTTGGCAGTATGTCTTACTTCTCGCAGTTTAAAGTTGGGTATATCACTCTGCTGTGGGTGCTGACATGCACTTAACGCGCTTGGGGAAGCTGACCTATCACACGAGTTCCAAATGAGAAAGGTGATTCAAAGAGGCGCCCCCCAAACTCGCGGTCAAGGCACCAAAGACTCGCCGAAGAACAAGATGGAAAGGACCTGCAGCAGAAAGTAGAAGAAGGGCAGACTCCACACCTCATCCATTGCCAACGGCTTGCGCTTGAGGCCTAGAAACTCCCTGAAGAACGATGCCCAATACTGGCTGCAAGCAAGCTACCGCACCAACCCTGTCTGTTGGGCAAATCTTTTCACCCGCGTTCTTTGACACCCCAAGGCTTCGCCACTGATTTCTTCAGCACTTGTTTGGGAACATATCCACATTGGTGCTCTCTTGTCTTTGACAATCAGCACTCAGGAAAGGTCCGTAAACAGGTTCGACGGGGTACAGTTGCCGCAAGTTCCTTTGCTGCGTGCTGGACAGCGCTGGCAAAGGTGATGAAATGCAAACCTTGTTTCAAACGTATCGCGAGTGGTGGTTTGACACTTAGTGACCAAGTGCATTCTTAGCTGTGTAAAATGAGCAAACATGTGGACGCGGCATTTGAGGCCCAAAAGAGTGGAAGGAGGATTGCCTACTGGGCCCCCTAGCAAGCTCACGGCTTGGCTTGGCGATATGTGCCACCCATGGAAGCTGTCTCAACCATAGGTTACGTGGCTTCATCCTGCCTTATGCAACTGATCAACCGCATAAGGTGTCATGTTCTGTGGTGACTGTCGCTTTCAACGGTTCATCTTTCAGTTGGGAATGGCGGCGGCTTGGAGATTGTGTCTCGTTGAAAAAACGCCGGGGCGTCTTGTGCAAGCTGCTACTGCATCATTTCAGTAGCAAGATCCAAAGACTTGAACAAGTGTCCAGAATATCTAGATGTCGCAATGGCGACCTAACTGGTCAGCTCCACCAACTTCCATGGGGATGCCCATTTGCTCATCAAATCTGCGAGCGAACCCGAAGGTACCAATCCAACATGTAGCCACCTCTCCCAATGCGGGGCCCCAACTGGCGCGTCTTTGCCCCGCAGATTCTGGTCGGAATTTACTTGAGGGTCCTGTGGCGGCTTGCCATATCATCCAAAGCCGAAGGTCATCAGTCCAGAAGTTCACAAGAACACAGGAGCACTACACCAAGCTTTCTGCCCTTTAACTGGAGACCAAATGAAAAACCATCGATTTTTGTGTGTGTTCTCCTTTGACACATTTCCATGTCTTTGGACTCCGAAGTCGCGACCCGAGGCGCCACGAGTTCTGTGAGTCCCATGGTGAAGGTGAGCATCCAGCCTCGGGGTGGCCCGTAGTAGGTCTTCTTCTCATCGAAGAGCTGAGCGACGAAAAAAACAAGCAACGGAAAAGCGGTGGAAACCATCTGTTCCTGACCTAAAAGGACACCTGTAGAAACATGGCCACCTGTCTGTTCCCTTGGATCCTCAGTCCTTCACCCAAAAACGTGCTAGAGTCTATCCTTCCGGCTTACACCCCCAAACAACTACATGGACCTTGACATGTTGCATGACCCATTCAATTTGCGGTTCCAAGAACTTGTTCCTTCGCGCAAACGCACTCGTCGGTGTTCCAAAGTTCTGGTTTATCAGGGGGATTTGATCGTTTTGTAGAGGGGCTTGATGGACTTTGACCGATTTCGAAGGGGGATTTGACCAGGAACCTGACGTGTTTCTGGGGGAGTTTGCCCGGCTGGGAGCCTGGGAGCCTGGCCTGGAGACACTTGCTTCAGATGGGCTTGAGGCAGCTGGTTGCATGGCTTTGGGTCACGCGACATGGGCCAAGACAACTCAGAGGGACGCCGAAGCGGGGCATTGCCGTAGGAACTGACGGTTTGCATCCCAAACACTGCTTAGAACCTGGAAACGAATCTGGTGAGACCTTGGCCTCCACTTGCGGAAAGGTCGACAACGTTTGCAACGTTGAGTTCGCTATGCTTGACCAAAGGCAGGACCGCAAGAAGCAAGCATGATGACGTTCAGTCACTTGCTCCGCGGAGTCGCGCTGACGCAGATATCTTTTCCACGCGTCCTGCAGCAGACCAAGAGCTGCGGACAGGCAATTCCAAGGAAGCGTCTTGTTCGCAAGAAGCGCCCATCGTCTCTCCCAAAGAGAAAAAGCACGTTGGTCGAAGACCAGCTCAATTTAAGCGTGGCCTTGCTCAGCTCGTCCAACTGCATAGCATCCAGAGAAGACCACTGCGAGACCTGGAGGAGACTTAAACCTGGATCTAATGCAACAACACCCGCAAGAACCTGACCTCACATAAGCGAGTTGAGGCCACAGCGCCTTGCATGAGGAAAAGCACAAACCCGCCCGCCCACCCCAGACCCCTCTGTCCCAAGTTTCCAAGAATTCGCTCTCAACCGCGAACACTCCCCACCCCATCCCCATCCATGCCAGAGCGAGTTTTAGTTTCCTGTTGGTTCTTGAAGAGGGTTTTTCTGTTTCTGAAGCGCACACCTCAGAAACTGCGGCTCAGGAACCAAGCAGCGTGCGCTTCAGAAACTTCGGCTCAGAAACTACGCTTCAGCAACCAACACTTCCCGCTTCAGCAACCATAGTTGCTGGAGCGTAGTTGCTGAACACCCCGGGGTTTCGGGTTACGCGGACGGCTTGGGCCAAACCCCTAAATGTTGGGCGGCCGATGCAACGGTCTACAAGAAGGTTACGGCTGAAGCTTTTGGTTGCCACTGAAACACGGGTCGAATTCTTTCGCTGATGACCCCGACTCCAGCTGGATTGAGCCAGTTCAGTGTTCCTCTTTCAGCGGGTCGCAACAATTCCGAAAACAACTCGCCCACAACCGACTTTCCAACCTTCCCCCCCCCCCAAAAAAAAAAACACACCTGCCTCTCCCCAAAAAAAGCCATTTTTAGGGGGGAGTTCCCACGCCCCAAAATTCCCCCCATGGCTCTCTCCCAAAACCCCGCCGGGGCAACCGGGTCGGTGTCGGCCGGTGTCCGCCTGCTGCGCTTCCAGGCGCCGCTGCATCGCCTCTAAGGAGCTGCCCACGATGGCCTCCTTCACCTGGCCGAGCCATGGAGCCTCTCTGGAGCCATGGAGCCTCTGGAGCCTCGGAGCCTCAGGGTAGCCCATTCCAAAATGGGTGTGGTGCTCAAAAAAGTAGGAGGGACATGGGGGCAATAGATCTGGGCTCTCAAGAAATGGGGGCATGTGTTTGGCTCAAAAAGGGAGGGGATCTCCCAAAATGGGTTGCTTGCTCACTGCGTGAAGTAACCCCAAAATGGTGCTAAAGGCCTTAGAAGGAACAGGGGGGAAATAAATGATCTCAACAGGGAACTGGGGGGGGAAAGATCTTGGGGAGGAAAGGGAGAAGATCTGGGGCAAAAAGGCCTTAGGAGGGAAAGGGGAGAAATGATCTCAACAGGGAAAGGGGTGGAAAAGATCTTAGGGAGGAAAGGGAGAAGATCTGGGGAAAAAAGGCCACAGGGAAAGGGGGGAAAAGATCTTAGGAAGGAAAAGGGAGAAGCTCTCAGGGGGGGAAAGGCCTTGGGAGGGAAAGGGGGGAAAGGATCTCAACAGGGAAAGGGTGGGAAAGATCTTAGGGAGGAAAGGGGGGGGAAGATCTTAGGGAGGAAAGGGAGAAGATCTGGGAGAAAAGGACTTAGGGGGGAAAGCCCAACTTAGGAAGGAAAAGGGAGAAGCTCTCAGGGGGGGGAAAGGCCTTAGGGGGGAAAGGGGGAAAAGGATCTCAGCAGGGAAAGGGGGGGGGGAAGATCTTAGGGAGGAAAGGGAGAAGATCTGGGGACAAAGGCCTTAGGGGGGAAAGGGGAGAAATGATCTCAACAGGGAAAGGGGTGGAAAAGATCTTAGGGAGGAAAGGGAGAAGATCTGGGGGAAAAAAGGCCAACAGGGAAAGGGGGGAAAGATCTAAGGAAGGAAAAGGGAGAAGCTCTCAGGGGGGGAAAGGCCTTAGGCGGGAAAGGGTGGGAAGGATCTCAACAGGGAAAGGGGGGAAACAATCTTAGGAAGGAAAAGGGAGAAGATCTGGAAAGGCCTTAAAGGGAAGGGGGGAAAGGATCTCAACGGGGAAAGGGGGCAAAGGATCTTAAGGAGGAATAGGGAGAAGATCTCAGCGGGGGGAAAGGCCTTAGGAAGGAAAGGAGGGAAAGGATCTCAACAGGGAAAGGGGGGGAAAGATCTCAGTGAGGAAAGGGAAAAGATCCCAGGCAGGGAAAAGGCCTTAGGGGGGAAAGGGGGAAAGGATCTCAACAGGGAAAGGGGGCAAAGGATCTTAGGGAGGAAAAGGGAGAAGATCTGAAAAGGCCTTAGGGGGAAAAGGGGGAAAGGAGCTCAACAGGGAAAGGTGGGAGAAGATCCTAGGGAGGAAAAGGGAGAAGATCTCGGGGGGAAAGGGGGAAAGGATCTCAACCAAGGGAAAAGATCTTGGGGAGGACAAGGGAGAAGATCTCAGGGGGGGAAAGGCCTTAGGGGGGAAAGGGGGGAAAGGATCTCAACAGGGAAAGGGGGCAAAGGATCTTAGGGAGGAAAAGGGAGAAGATCTTGGGGGGGAAAACGCCTTAGGGGGGAAAGGGCGGGAAAGGATCTCAACAAGGAAAGGGGGGAAAAGATCTTAGGAAGGAAAAGGGGGAAGATCGCAGGGGGAAAAAAGGCCTTAGGGGGGAAAGGAGGGAAAGGATCTCAACAGGGAGAGGGGGGAAAACATCGTAGGGAGGAAAAGGGAAAAACTCAGAGGGAGAAAGGGCCTTAGGGGGGAAAGGGGGAATGGATCTCAACAGGGAAAGGTGGCAAAAGATCTTAGGGAGGAAAAGGGAGAAGATCTCAGGGGGGGAAAGGCCTTAGGGGGGAAAGGGGGGAAAGGATCTGAGCAGGGAAAGGGGGGGAAAGATCTTAGGGAGGAAAGGGAGAAGATCTGGGGGCAAAGGCCTTAGGGGGGAAAGGGGAGAAATGATCTCAACAGGGAAAGGGGTGGAAAAGATCTTAGGGAGGAAAGGGAGAAGATCTGGGGGAAAAAAGGCCAACAGGGAAAGGGGGGAAAGATCTAAGGAAGGAAAAGGGAGAAGCTCTCAGGGGGGGGAAAGGCCTGAGGGGGGAAAGGGTGGGAAGGATCTCAACAGGGAAAGGGGGGAAACAATCTTAGGAAGGAAAGGGGGGGGGGAGATCTTAGGGAGGAAAGGGAGAAGATCTGGGAGAAAAGGACTTAGGGGGGAAAGCCCAACAGGGAAAGGGGGGAAAAGATCTTAGGAAGGAAAGGGAGAAGCTCTCAGGGGGGGGGAAAGGCCTTGGGAGGGAAAGGGGGGAAAGGATCTCAACAGGGAAAGGGTGGGAAAGATCTTAGGGAGGAAAGGGGGGGGGGGGAAGATCTTAGGGAGGAAAGGGAGAAGATCTGGGAGAAAAGGACTTAGGGGGGAAAGCCCAACAGGGAAAGGGGGGAACAGATTTAGGAAGGAAAAGGGAGAAGCTCTCAGGGGGGGGAAAGGCCTTAGGGGGGAAAGGGGGGAAAGGATCTGAGCAGGGAAAGGGGGGGGGGAAAGATCTTAGGGAGGAAAGGGAGAAGATCTGGGGACAAAGGCCTTAGGGGGGAAAGGGGAGAAATGATCTCAACAGGGAAAGGGGTGGAAAAGATCTTAGGGAGGAAAGGGAGAAGATCTGGGGGAAAAAAGGCCAACAGGGAAAGGGGGGAAAGATCTAAGGAAGGAAAAGAGAGAAGCTCTCAGGGGGGGAAAGGCCTTAGGCGGGAAAGGGTGGGAAGGATCTCAACAGGGAAAGGGGGGAAACAATCTTAGGAAGGAGAAGGGAGAAGATCTGGAAAGGCCTTAAAGGGAAGGGGGGAAAGGATCTTAACGGGGAAAGGGGGCAAAAAATCTTAAGGAGGAATAGGGAGAAGATCTCAGCGGGGGGAAAGGCCTTAGGAAGGAAAGGAGGGAAAGGATCTCAACAGGGAAAGGGGGGGAAAGATCTCAGTAAGGAAGGGGAAAAGATCCCAGGCAGGGAAAAGGCCTTAGGGGGGAAAGGGGGAAAGGATCTCAACAGGGAAAGGCGGCAAAGGATCTTCGGGAGGAAAGGGGAGAAGATCTGAAAAGGCCTTAGGGGGAAAAGGGGGAAAGGAGCTCAACAGGGAAAGGTGGGAGAAAATCCTAGGGAGGAAAAGGGAGAAGATCTTGGGGGAAAGGGGGAAAGGATCTCAATCAAGGGAAAAGATCTTGGGGAGGACAAGGGAGAAGATCTCAGGGGGGGAAAGGCCTTAGGGGGGAAAGGGGGGAAAGGATCTCAACAGGGAAAGGGGGCAAAGGATCTTAGGGAGGAAAAGGGAGAAGATCTTGGGGGGAAAACGCCTTAGGGGGGAAAGGGCGGGAAAGGATCTCAACAAGGAAAGGTGGCAAAAGATCTTAGGAAGGAAAAGGGGGAAGATCGCGGGGGGAAAAAAGCCCTTAGGGGGGAAAGGGGGGAAAACAGCGTAGGGAGGAAAAGGGAAAAACTCAGAGGGAGAAAGGGGCTTAGGGGGGAAAGGGGGAATGGATCTCAACAGGGAAAGGTGGCAAAAGATCTTAGGGAGGAAAAGGGAGAAGATCTCAGGGGGGGAAAGGCCTTAGGGGGGAAAGGGGGGAAAGGATCTGAGCAGGGAAAGGGGGGGGAAAGATCTTAGGGAGGAAAGGGAGAAGATCTGGGGGCAAAGGCCTTAGGGGGGAAAGGGGAGAAATGATCTCAACAGGGAAAGGGGTGGAAAAGATCTTAGGGACCAAAGGGACGCAAATAAGAAAGCAGGCCTGTAATGTCGGCGGCCTGAGCCGGAGGCGATAAAATAAAGAAAACGAGTTCAACTCCGCAAGGCGAGGGCCTTCCTGGAGCTGCCTAGATCCGGGATGCCAGTTTGGTGGATGCGGATTTGCAGGTTCGCAAGAAGCGGGTCAGAACTCTTCTCCGATTCGGGGCGCCTTCGCTTGCACCTCCTCCTCCTGCTCACCATCTGCCTGCATGCGAACCCCTCGCTCTCTTTCTCTCTCTCTGCCCGTAGAACCCCACCTGGTTGACTGTGTCTTTGTCGTGGCTTCTGGCAATGGCAGGCATGCTGGTTGAATCTGTACATGGGGCTTCGTGAAAGAAAAGGACAAAGCACCACATGGCCATGGGTCAAAATCCAAATCGTACCCCCAGTGAACATCCCAACCCCCACTAAAATAGACCAAAATGGGTGGTGCACCTACCAACCAAAATCCCATTGGTTTTGACAGCCACATGGCTGGCTTCCTATGGTCCTATCGGCTTCCCTCCAAACCCACGAGACGCCCAGCACCGCAACGGCCTCCCACCCCCCCCTTCCCCCCCCCTCTTCCCGGCCCCGCCAGATCAGGCCGCGGCGGCTGCCAGAAGAAGAGCGAGAGGTTCCCATAGAACCAGCCCGAGAGCTTGTGAAAGGCCTGCGAAACGAGAAAGAAAGAAAACGTCGGCGCAGCGCTGCACATGCCCCTTTTCTGCAGCCAAGATCCGGGATTCTATGCGGGCAATCCTTGGTTTTTGGCGGGTAGAATGTCCCGTTCTCATTTTATGGAGCTAATAGTTTCGGGCAGGTTTGGTCGAAAGAGCCCCCAAGCGCCTTTTTTGTTTTGTCTCCTGAAGCCAATCGTTTCAGGGTTTCGTCAAAAGAACCCCCAAAGGTGTCCATCCAAGAAACCAGCTACAGGGAAAAAGACAGGAAATCCTTGTTTTTGGTCCAAATGGGTACTTGGCCAAGTTCCTGTAGAAGGCCCTGTGGCTGGTTTCTATGACAATAGTTTCGGGGGTTGGTCAAAACAACCCCCCAAAGATTGCACAATTGCTCGCCAAACGGTAGCTAGTGGTATGTCTTGCGACTTGGTTGACAACAAAGATCAAAAGGCTCAGAAAGGGTTGCGTGATTAATCATGGCCCTCTCCAGCGCTGCCTGACAGGGTCGCCTGATTTTCAAGTCTTTTCATGCAGGCTTGCGGCCAACACAAGGGAGCTCTCCTTTCAGAAACCCAGCCCAGCGGCGTCTGCCTGCCTCCGGCGCAACGTTCTTGAGACGGAGGGTCAGCTCTTCCTGCACCTACGCAGCCACGCGACAGGCAAAACTAGGCAGGATATGCACTGGACAGGTGTTCAGCCTCATCACATGTTGCCCTCAAAATGATCCAAATGTGTTGCCTTCAAAACTGTCAGCCAACCGGCCACCAAAAGGTCAAACCACAGCACCAAACGAAACTACACAAACACATACTGTGGGAAGTTGCCTATTTGGCCGTGGGTCAAAAACAGGGTAACCCCAAAATAAAATGGGCTGCCCGATCGGTACATGGAAACAAGTTGACTAAACCCTGCGGATTGCCCATTCCTGGTGAAGAACATGTTTGACCCATACCCAAATGGCCCCTTCCACAACATCTTGGAACCCAAAAATTCAGGTTCCTGACAAAAAGTCCTGGTTTGCACCATTCTCCTCCTAAACCCCCCCGGTCAGGTTCCATGTGAAAAGAGTGGGAGGGAAACGGTGGGAACTTCTTGGAACCCAAAACCTCAGGTTCCACGGCAATGAGAGGAGAATCCAAATCCAAATCGGGTGGTTTGGGAGTCTGGGATTGGTTGCATCATTTTGACCCATACCCATTTTGATGTCTCCCCTCCTGCGCGGCTCGGGTACCGCTGGGCAGCGGGCACCACAGCAGGCACGGCAGGCAGCAGGGGTTCATCAGGCAGCACCACATGGCTGCGGC
>CAUJNA010000384.1:145339-150339 GCA_963377175.1 Effrenium voratum | reverse complement strand
CTGGCGCAGGCGCCCAGCTGCTGCAAGTAGCTGGCGGCCCTGATATGGGTATGGCTCAAAAAACCGGTCCCAAAATGAAACCCTGGTAAGTGGAAACATGGACCAAAACCTGCGGTTTGCCCCTCCTGTTTAATTTTGAGCCACTGCCATATGGCTGTGGTGATCAAAACCAATGGTGTCATTTTGGTAGGTGAATTCACCACCCATTTTAGGCTTCCTGTTTTGGTGGGGGATTGGGATGTTCACTGCAGGTACGGGAGTTTGACCCATGGCCTTGTCAAGAGATGTCCTTTTGAAAATAGATGGGTTTTGTTGGTGACAGGAATGAACCCAATGTAAACCAGTGGTTTGCCCATCTATTTCCAATCAAACACACTGATCAAAAGGAGACCTATGATCAAGAGGCGGCCCACCGCTTTGGGGGCGTCCCAGCTTCTCAGATTCTGAAAGACTCCCAATACTCAATCTAGGATACACCAACTCCAAATCCAACACTAAACTATTCTTGTCTGGCAATGTTCACCTTCCACCCCAAATCCAGCCGAATCATGGGGCCGCTTAGAACCAGTCCAATTTAAACCAATCATGCTCAAAATACACATTTCCGAACGATGTCGCTGATTTCTGCTGTTCAAATTCCGTACTCGGAAATTGCAGTCTTGAAAAATTTTGCACCCGGGCAGGAGGGGACCTCATTTGGATGAGCACTGAAGAGGACCCACGGACAAGAGGCCCGAAACCGGGGGGACCCAAAAGGACCGAAGCGGGGGGTCAATATATTACAACGATCGAATTACCCACACAAACACCGAAGTGGATTCTGCGGTCATGTCAGAATCTCAACATGAAGAAAATATGCTTCCGAGACTTCCGCCACAGCAAAGGCATCACTAGGAGACAACTGAAGCGACGCCACTCGAAGAAGCGGCCAAAGCTTGTCAAAACAGGCGGCCAGCCTTGTACAAAGAACCCTTCCAGCAAAACACGTTGGGCGAAAATCATTGAATCATTCGCCAAGGCGGCCCAGTGCAACCTTCAAACACACGGCCATGGGTCAAAATCCAAATCGTATTTCCAGTGAACATCCCAATCTCCCACTAAAACAGGTTCTAAAATGGGTGGCGAATTCACCTACCCCAAAATGACACCATTGGTTTTGACCCACACGCTGATGCTTGCCACGCAAGAAGTAGACCGTTGAGCGGCGCGAGCCCCAGGATCAAGATACCACGGTTTGTTCTTCCTGCCTGGGCGGCTGGAAGCCGTGCTGCTTGAGCTTCTGGAGGACCTCCTCCAGGCTCTGCGTCTGCTCCTGCACCATGGACACGCAGATGCCGATGCGGCTGGAGTCCTCCTTGGAGGAGGAGGCGATGGTGTAAGGCCTGTCTCATAGGCCAGCGATCGTGGCGATCGATTCGGTTCGTAAGCCTGGTCATGACGCAGCGAACGGAGACTTATAACCATGGCTTGTGGAGGTTATAACCATGGTTGTTACCCACCTACTAAGTACAATGCTCCTTGGAGTAGGCCGAGCCAAGTACCATGCAGTAACAGTGAAGAAAAGATGGTTCAACTCCGGCTGCCAGGATGGTTGGATATATCACGTCCTTGCAAGAATGACAAACCAAAGGACCGCCATGCTGCTTTTGGCGAACGTTTGCGTGCTTGGTGAATGGAGGCCCAGTGAGCCACAAATCCGAGGTTTGCCCAATTCTCCTGCAACCTCAGACCCCGGGAAGGCAAGGACATGGACATTCATCTAGGGGTTGATTCCTTTTCAAAAACCTGTCCTTTTCCCTGGGTGTCCGGAGGTTTTGTAGAAAGAAGGATCCCTGGAAAGAATGGACACATCAACAGTTCGATGCTCGCCTGTTCTTCTGCCGCTGGCACAGCTGCAGGAAGATGGAGATGTCCAGGTCCGCAGAAGCCAGGAACAGCTCGAAGAAGTCTTGCAGTGAGATGCGACCGTCCAGCAGCACCTCGTAGGTTTTGAGAGGCTCCAGCTGGGCAGCTTCCATTTGACCCCTTCAGAGCCACAACAATTCGAATGTGTCTATCTCAAAATGGGGGACCCGCAGAACGCTCGGTTTCCCTTCGGCTTGCCTTCAAAAACGACTTCCAAAAAGTGCCGAACAAAGACACACCCAAACAAAGCTCGACCAAAATTTGAAGAGGGCCGGAGAGTAAACTTTGGCGCTTCAGATCCAATCTGTTTCCATCGCCCGCCTGGTAGGCCTCCCGGTCTTGCACGAGCCTGTAAAGCTCCTGGCGCTCCGCCTCATCTCGCACGAAGGGCGCGAACTTCTTGGCCACGGATCTCTGCGGTGCTGCGCACAGGTCGCAGTAGATCGACAGCGCCGTGTGCACTTTGCACGGGGCCGGGAAGGGCTTCCTGAGGCAAACAGGCGCGGGCAAACAGGCGCCCCGGAATCTGGAGAAAGTCCAGGCCACAAGAAGATCAAACGCCAAAGACACGAAGATCTCCAGCAAGGACCTGGAGCACTGTTGGTTGCAGTACTCAGAATTCGTGAGCTTGAAACAGTCGGGATGTGGCCGATTTATCACACTTTTGGACTCAAGGGATTCCATCGAGAGGCTGCCCGCAACCTTGCAAGAGCCACCACATCCCCACAAATATCATGTCCACCCTATCACTGGTTTCCCAGCGATTTCTCGCCTGTCAAAATGTGACTCCAAACTGCAGGTGTCATCTTGGCGCCCGTTCTCAGCCACTCGGCCACGGCACGTCGAATCTTCAAACGCCATTTTGACCGCGGAGCCCCCAACCTTCGAAAACACTCCCCCGCCGGGGGTCTTTTTGCCAGCTTTCGTGGAAAATGGTCGACCCCCTCGTAGTGAAGGATTCTTTTTGAGGGGTCGCCCATTTTCCTGCAAAAGGTGGCCAAAAAAAACCATGTTCCCCCCCCCAAGAGCCTTGAGGCCCTCTCCCCCCCCTCACTAATCGCCACGAGCGGCTTCACAGCCTTCGTGGTATTCGCCCGCACAAAGGTCATGAAGCTCTCCAAGTGCTGCTCCACGTCTAAACGCCGCGCGAACCACTCCACCGCCGCCTCCGGATTTTGGGGCAGCACCTCCAGGTTGTCCGCCTGAGACCCGAGGCAGGAGCGCAGCTCCCAGAGATCAGCTTGAGGAAAGCTGTCGCAGGTCGCAAGGGACGAATGATAGACAAGAATTGCCTCCTCTGAAGAAAAAAGAACAGAACAAACATCCGGAGCCGTCTGCTGTCAAATCTCAAGAAAGAAACACAGCTGCGTCTGCATGTCGGAACTCAGGCCAGCTCTTTGAAACAGCCTGTGAGAAAGCCTGACAAGTGACAATCGTCTGCGCGTGCCGATGGTGCATCCAAAAAGTGCTCCAAACACCTTCATGGACAGGCAAGGCAGCTTGTGAAAATAGTCAAAAATAATAATAATAATAATAATAATAATAATAATAATAATAATAATAATAATAACAATAATAACAATAATTATTATTATAAAAAAAACTGGAGAGCCGGATCCCTTTCTATCCCCTTGCCCCACTTAGTTCTCTCTCTCTCTCTTTCCATGTCCCCACAACCTTCCTCACAACCTTCTCCTCTCTTCCCGGCCTTCCAGCCCTCAATTCGTTTCCCAGCCTTCCGAATCGCCCCACCATGTCACCATGTGCCCCTGTCTTTCCTGTCTTTCCGAGCTGCAGTGCGCCAGTTGACGCCTGGCAGCTGCTGGATGTTGAACTCCAGGTGCTTCGTGGTCTTCCCCTCCTCCGGCTCCGGCTGCTGCCGCAGTTCCTCGCACACCACCACCGGAGCCCAGGAGGCCTCGAGGCTTCGAGGGCTTCGAGGGCTTCGAAGCTGGCCGGGCGTCTTTGCTTTTGCCCGGAAACCCGAAGCCCGGAAAACATAGCTGACCAAGAACACTTTACCATTGAAGCCATGCAATCAACATGTGTAGTGTATATATATATATATATATTGATTGGTTGGTTGGATTGGATTGGATTGGATTGGATTGGATTGGATTGGATTGGATTGGATTGGATTGGATTGGATTGGATTGCATTGCATTGGATTGGATTGGATTGCATTGCATTGCATTGGATTGGATTGGATTGGATTGGATTGGATTGGATTGGATTGGATTGATTGAGTGAGTGAGTGATCGATCGATCGATCGATGGATGGATGGATGGATGGATTGGATGGATTGGATTGATTGGATTCATTGGATTCATTGGATTCATGGGATTGATGGGATTGATGGGATTGATGGGATTGATTGGATTGATTGGATTGATTGGATTGATTGGATTGATTGGATTGATTGGATTGATTGGATTGATTGGATTGATTGGATTGATTTGATTGGATTGATTGGATTGATTGGATTGATTGGATTGATTGGATTGATTGGATTGATTGGATGATTGGATTGATTGGATTGATTGGATTGATTGGATAGGATGATTGATTGGATTGATTGATTGACTTGATTTTGATTGACTTGGATTGATTGACTTGATTGACTTGATTGACTTGATTGACTTGATTGACTTGATTGACTTGATTGACTTGACTGACTTGACTGACTTGATTGACTTGACTGATTTGATTGATTTGATTGATTTGATTGATTTGATTGATTTGATTGATTTGATTGATTTGATTGATTGGATTCATTGGATTCATTGGATTCATTGGATTCATTGGATTCATTGGATTCATTGGATTCATTGGATTCATTGGATTCATTGGATTGATTGGATTGATTTGATTGATTTGATTGATTTGATTGATTTGATTGATTTGATTGATTTGATAGATTTGATTGACTTCATTGATTTCATTGATTTCATTGATTTCATTGATTTCATTGATTGGATTGATTGGATTGATTGGATTGATTGGATTGGTTGGATTGATTGGATTGATTGGATTGATTGGATTGATTGGATTGATTGGATTGAGATTGATTGGATTGATTGGATTGATTGGATTG
>CAUJNA010000384.1:132500-142500 GCA_963377175.1 Effrenium voratum | reverse complement strand
TCGCCATCGCCTGCTCCGCGCTCTCCAGGCCCTCGTGCTTCGACTGCTCCTCCCCCTCGAGGCCCATGGCCTGCGCGCGCGCGGAAAGAAGTCTAGCCGAAACCTGTGTCTGAATCACAGCTTCTGGTTGTGTCTTGCTTCTGATGGTATTTCTTGTCTGTGGCTTTAAATCGAAACCCAAAGGAGACCCACCATGTTGGGGCTTTCTTAAAGAAAAAAAACAAAAAAACGACACCCCTACTCTTCCTTCCGACCAGCAATGCGACGTTCCATCGTCGCGCCTTTCGGAGCGCCGGCCAGAGGCCGTGCTCCCGCCACTGCTCGAAGTCCTCCTCGATGTTCTGGTCGTCGTCGCCCTCGCCGCGGGCGTAGGCCCGGAAGGCGCCCAGCTTCTCCAGCTGCTGGTCCACGGCCCGTCCCACGGAGTTGAAGTTCACGTACTGCCTGGCGACCGGAAAAGTATACACAAATAATAACCATAATAATAATGTTAAATATATATATATATATATTATTTGATTATTATTATTAAAAAAAAAAAAAAAAAAAAATGCAGCTGGGGGGGGGGGAAAACAGATTGCGACTGGGGCATGGCATTCTGCGATGTACTTCTCGCACATATGGACGAAACTCAAAGTGACCAAACTCGCTGGTTTATCATGGACATGGCGCGAGCGGCATACCTGGTTCCCGAAAGAAGGTATTGGTGGTCATGCAATGATTGAAAGTCTGAAGGGCTGTACGGACTGTGACCTCAAGGACGACTCGACAAGGGTTGATGTGCGGAGAGGCGTTCATGAACCAAAGACCAAGAAGCTGTCACGACATCCACAACCTGTGGGCCGGTTCGCGCAGGTATGCCTTGAAGACAAAATAGGTGACAAGATGTGCCAAGAAAGTGTAAAGTAGCTGACATTCTGCCTATGGACATGGCCATGGGTCAAAATCCCATACCCCCAGTGAACATCCCAATCCACACTAAAAGAGGTTCTGAAATGGGTGGTGGACCTAGCCCGAGTATCCCATTGGTTTTGACCCACAGCCACATCAGTCAGCATAGCACCATCTTCACCGGCGCGCCTGTTGCCCAAGCCCATTACAGCGAAGCTCATGCCCTTCAGGCAACCTTCCTCCAGGGACTCGTCATGAATCCACCTGGGCCGCGTCACCCTCACATGCCAAAATCGGAGAGGTGGTGATATGGTTGTGGCGCAAAAAGATGGTCCCAAAACGGCACCTTGGCGAATAAAACCAGTGACTAAAACCTGCGTAACCCTAGCTCTTTAAATTTTGAGATATGATGCTCTTTGAAACTTTCCCGGAAAGCGAAACCGCCCCTTTCGGAGAAAGAAGTTGCTGACTCGCCTGTAGAACTCCACAGCGTTGTCAGTGGGGTCACCCTCACCGTAGGTCGCCACGACCATCACCACGGCTTTGTGACGCCGGAAGTTCTCAGCATCAAAGTCCTGCGCTCTTGAAAGTCGCTCGCCAAACCCGAGCAAAAGCACATGGGTTTGGTTCGGCTGGAGAGCCCTTGAAAACCTCAGAGCCATCGGACGCCTCCAAAGACTCACCAAAGGCCAGCTTAGCAGAGGTTCCCCACTTGCAGCCATCTTGGTGCCAAGACATGCCGATACAAAAACCAACCACAGTGCAGCAGTACAAACTGCTCATGGCCATGCCGACATGAACCATAACCCATGAGCCACAATCAAAACCTGGATACTGAGGGTTAAAACCACGTGGAGAATCATACGCCTTGTTGCCACCTATGTCTGATCGGGACGGTCCCCTACCTTCATCCACCCAGGTTTTGACTATGGCTTTAACTGGGGCGGGCTTAAAACAAAAGGATCCCAACAAAAAATGCGTTGCTCTTCGGGGATATCTCCTGGTTCCGCAAGAAAGGCCGGGTTGTCTCAAAATAGGGTCCCAGAGCCTAGGGAGGGAGGGAGGGAGGGAGGGAGGGAGGGAGGGAGGGAGGGAGAGGGAGGGAGGGAGGGAGGGAGGGAGAGAGAGAGAGAGAGAGGGGACAGAACAAAAAAGAAAGAAAGAATGAAAGAAAGAACGAACGAAAGAAAGAAAGAAAAGAAAGAAAAGAAAGAAAAGGAAGAAAAGGAAGAAAAGGAAGAAAAGGAAAGAAAAGGAAGAAAAGGAAAGAAAGAACCAAAGAAAGAAGAGAGCGAGAGAGAGAAGGAGGCAGGGAAGGAGGACGGAGGTGGCTATGAGTTTTAAGGTTCTGCAAAATGGTTGCCAGACACGAATCCCCGAATTCTCATGTTTGAAGGGTGCCAAAGTTCGCAACTAAACTTCATGTTTCCCATTTCATGGCATGTTTCCTTTTGGTTTCCCTTGAAGCAGGAAAAAAAAACTCCCAACAAGAAGCGTCCCACCCATTTTGAGCCCCCCCCACCCCCCCCACCCCCCCTCGGCTTTTCCCGTTTGAACCTCGCTCGCCCGGCCTCGCCCGCCCGTTTTTGGGTCTCTCGCTCGCTCGCTTCCCCGGCCTCGAGGTCTATGACCTGGGCGGAGATCTCGTGGCTTTGGGCCTCCTCCGCCAGCTCGTTGGCGAAGCCCTCCGCGGTGCCCATCTGCGACCCGAAGTAGATCCAGAGGCCTGCGGGGAGAAATGAGAAATCGGGGTGGGCTTCCCCCAAAATGGGGGAATGGGGGGGGGGAAGTGGAAAGTTCCTTTCGGAGACCCCAGGAAAAAAAACCCATGAAAGGGCTACACGACGATTCAAATATTGCCAGAACGAGACCCATTCAGGGCAACTGTGAATCCAATGAACGTGTGATGTATTTCCATTCATGAATGGGCAACTTTGAACCAATCCGAAAGGTTCATGAATGTTCCCTGAACCTGGGACAATGACGCCGAAAACATCACCATGGATCCATTGTGTGACTAAGACTGCTGCTCTGAATTCATGTTTCGCCACAAAGAAAGGCAAGCTATGCCCTCCCCCCCAGGACCATGTGCCATGCAAACCCCGTCCCCTCCCTTCAGATGTGCCGGACCGGATCAAAGTTTCGTGTGGACCTCATGGGAATCTATGTCCACCAGTGGTCCACCAGCCAATTTTTTTTAGTTGAACCAAAATCGCCTGGAACAAAACGGAATTGTGTACTCTTAATCTTCCAAAGTGCTCAAAAACCGAAGTGCGCTTCAGCAGCCTCCCTCTTTTTGGTCGCCTTCTTAAGCCTGACGTCCCCTTTTTGCATTGAGAGTCAACGAGGCAGGCACTTCCTGTTTGCCTAGTGCCGTCCTCCCACATGAGAGCAGCATTCGAGCACAGCACACATGAAAATCCGTTGATGCCCTCGACCAACTCGGCTGGGGTCATCCTTTGTGATTTCATGGAAAAGCGTGCTGCCACCATCGCACAATCTTCCTCAGCAAAATGGAAAAAAGGAAAAGGAAAAATTACACCAGCATAGACCCCAGATAGCACCTCAAGCAACACCAAAAAACAGCATCCCAAAACAGCACCTGCGCAAGAATCCCCAAACTGCATGCCCCTCATCAATCTCGCAAAAACACACCTGGCCGTCACCAGGCTCCCAAAACAAAACAGCACCCGCGCCAGCACCTCCACACTGCATGCCCCGTAGCACCCGGCCGTCAATCTCGCAACTCACTATACCCTCTTCATTAGAAGTTAGAACTTCAGCTACCTGGGGAAGCAACAAGAGCAAGGACTCAGTTGAGGCGACTTCATGTCCTTTCTGGGGAAGGAGTTTCTTGTGTTGAGTATCTGTTTCAGTGAGCCGGCCACCCCGAACCCTCTTTAAGCCCGTCGACCCGTCGACCCGAAGCACCCGAAGCTCGCGAAGCCACCGACCCGCCTTCCGAGGCACTGTTCGAGGCCGTGGATCCGTTCAGGGGGCTGGTGGGCGTCTTCGCCTCACCCCACTTGGTTGACTTTAGGGGAGCAAAACATCAAGCTTTAGCAGTTAAAAAGTGGGGGATTTGGGAATTTCCCACAAAACCACGACAAGCAAAATGTTAAGTGTTCCCCAACAGCAACCATGACCAAGTCTCTGGTCCAGCTCCCGCACTTGGGGAGTTGTTTGGTGACTTGGCTGTGGGTCAAAATTGTTTTGCGATCCCATTTTTGGTTGGTAGGCGAATTCACCACCCATTTTAGAACCTATTTTAGTGGTTGGATTGGGTCCCCATGGCCAGTTGTCCGCTCGAGCTGGATTTTTCTCCGGCGGGACAACCATCTGTGTGAAAGCTCCCTTCTGGGACCCAATCCCGTCCTTCATGAGGCTGGGCTGCTTGCCGATGCCCGGCTGCTTGCTGAAGTCATCCTGCACAGGCGAGGTGCGAGGCGAGGTGCAAGAAGCCCCAAACCACTACCCCAGAGGGTCAGTCCATGCAAGCCCAGTATGATCCGAAAGAAGGAAGGGAAGCCTGGGATGAGCTGGCCACTGATCGAGGATCAACTGGATAACCACATGTGCGTATGATGTGTTGTGTTTAATGGACATGGACCCCTTGTGCGTCATTTACAGCGGGATTCATGTCCAACAACTCTAGGGGTTGATTCCCCACTCTTTTCAACCATCGTTCTTTTCAATAACCAGCTGTTTCCCCAGGGGTGTTGGTGGCTTTCTGGAAAGAAGGATCCCTGGAAAGAATGGAATTGGAAGCTACCCCTAGACCAACTGTTTGTAGGGTGCACAACCGTTTTCAGGGTGCCCCCAATCAAATTCCCCGTGTGGCTCCGGCTCCGGTGGCTCCGTCCCCCCGGTCCTTGCGGAGGTTCCAGAGCAGCCGCAGTACCGCCGCGGTAGCGCAGATCCCCACGCCCAGCTTCACCAGCTCCGAGGTCTCCATGTCCTTCAAACTCCCAGGGGGTTGTTGTATTACACCCTGGGCTTCCCGATCTTCCTGGGAAATGACCCAAACTGCTTCAAAGTAACACGGCTTTCCAGGGATCCGGATGCATTATGCACCTGAACATTGCCACTTGTAAATGGTGGTGTTTCCCTTTTTGGGGGTGTTGAAAAAGCAACATGTTTCAAATGGTTGCAAAATGTATGTTTTAAGGAGCCCTGTTCAAACTCTAAGGGTTGTTGTATTACACCCCGGCTTGGGAAATGACCATTTCAAAATGGTTCAAAATAACGGGGGGGGGGGGGATTGTTCAGTGGCGTAATTTTAGGGTGTAACACTGCAACACACAAACCCTTGGACAAGTTGGCTGATGCAACGAAGCATGTTCATTCAGCCGCTCCAAAGGAGGCATCAAAAATGGGGTAAATAGACTCCCTCCCTGCTGTGGCCTTTGCTCCAACAGGAGCAGCAGGTGTCTATGAACTAAATGTCATACGTAGCACAGGAAGGATCTTCGAAAGACATGCAGGCTTCAGTTCTTCCATTTCAATAGTTCCTTTTGAAAGCCCTTGATTTGCAGAAGTCGGAATACGAAGGTCCCCACGTGGGTGTGGGTCAACAAGCAGGTATACAAAATCGAACCCTGGCGAATAAATGGAAACAAGGAAGAACAACAGAACTGTGGTCCAATTCCTGGCTGAATTTCGACCCATACCCCATGTGAATTCGCATCCCAGCCCAAGACACGAGTCCCTCTCCCCTCTGTCCAGCAGCCAACTGGATAGCCACCCGGTGCGGCAGCGAGCCAGAACGCTGCGAAACGGCGCATGTCCCCCGGATGGCTCCAGCAAAACCTGGGTCCCCGTCTGCTTGAGAAAACCATCTGAGCTTCATGAGGAAAATGCACCTCCTGCTGGCTACACACACACACACACCCCATGAATGTGGCTTCTCAAACATGCCAGCTTGGGTAAGCAATGATCAAGAAAGTAAGGTGATTCGGGGATGGCCTCAGAAACCATCCATGTATGTGTGTGTGTGTGTGATGACAATGACGACTACTCCAACCGACAACGACGAAGCAGCACGGACGAGAAAAACGATGCCGATGACGACGATGATGATGACGACGACGATGATGATGACGACGACGAGAACGACGACAACGACGACGACGACGACAATGATGATGGTGTGTTGGAACACTCGTGACTCTTTCAGGCCAGGAATTGACCTGGCAAATCCCAATAACGTGACTTACTGTCGCTGAGACCTTAGCCAGTCTGCAGCAAGTCACCTGGACAATAGCGTTGCACCAACTCTACAAATCAAAGGTTGGAATGCGAAAGCTCAAGGCACTGAATACACAAGTAGCATGTGTACAAAGACCCCGGCTCTTGCGCTTTTTTTCGTGACCCGACCTCACCCACTGCATCCCCGTCAACACATGTCATAGGCCTGAAAAGCAGGTCTCAAGCCTCATCCAGGCCAATCGTGCCATCGTGTCAAGTGCAGGTCATGCGCCTTTTGGACTTGGGGAACGGTGGGGTGTCCAGCCTGCCTTCGTGAGGCGTACGCCTTCCAGGTCAAAGGCGCTTTTCCTCGAGTGGCTTGGGAGGGAGCTTCTACAGAAACGTCCCTGGTGATCAAAAGGGTCCTGCCGTTTCTGTTCGGGCCTATGCTCTAAAGCACGGATTTGTGCCTCTTGTATGCGGCAGTGAGGCCATTCAAAGGCTCCCTTGGGCAGAAACCCCATTTGTACCCACTCTGCACGGCCAATTCTTACTTGGAGCACGTAACTATTCCTGCATGGTAGCTGCAACCAAGAAGCAGTGACCGTGGAAGGCGGTCTGTCGAAAGTAGCGGATCCTCGCAAGTGAATATGAAGGCTTGATTGTTGATATCCAAAGACAACACGCGACCGCAAGAGATATGTGGACATGCATTGCAGAAGCATGTTTCGCAAGGACCTGTTGCAAGCAGAGTTTGGGCCAAGCATACTCCTTGTTGCGTCTACACGCCAGAACAAATAGAAAACATCTAAATTGAGAACACAGACTCAGCACATGAACTCGACTTCGACGGATTCCATGCTCTCCATGCAAAATAGTTTTGCTGGGACAAAACCAGCTCACAGGTTCTGGCGGTTTCCCCGAGATGTTGGGCTCATTTGAGCCCGACTTGGCCACCACACGCTGCCGCCGCCGCAGCGACGATCCGCAGGCCACTGGCACGGCTTTCGGCTTTCGGCTTGGCGAGGTCAAGTGGGGGGTGGTGAATCAGATTGGGCTGTTGGGCTGTTGGGCTGTTGGGCTGTTGGGCTGTTGGGCTGTTGGGCTGTTGGGCTGTTGGGCTGTTGGGCTGTTGGGCTGTTGGGCTGTTGGGCTGTTGGGCTGTTGGGCTGTTGGGCTGTTGGGCTGTTGGGCTGTTGGGCTGTTGGGCTCTTGGGCTCTTGGGCTCTTGGGCTGGTGGGCTGGTGGGCTTGGGCTGTTTGTGCTGTGTGACTCTTGGGTTGTTGTACCCTCAGATCTCAAATCTCCTTGGCTTATGTCTTTGCTCGGGCATCCACGAACGAACCCATACGGGCTTGGCTCAAACTTGGGAATCCAGGAGAGTATATTCGGTAAGAGGGACGCGGAACCATCACTGACTCTGACCTCGTTTCATTCCAACATGCGTTGGATCGTGAGCCCCTGTCATCTGGCCATAGGTCAACCACTAAAATCCCGACTAAAATGGGTGGTGCACCGAAAACCCCAAAATGGGATCCCAAAACGGTTTTGACAACCAGCCATCTCTTAGCCCATGCACACCGCTTCTGCAAACAAATTCCGCCTGCTGCAGCTGCTGCCAGTGCGGCCCTTGTAGCACCTGTGGACTTTCGGCTTTCGGCTTTCGGCTAGCGAGGCATCCGCCGCCCCTCGAAAGAAAACCCTTCGAATCATAGCAGCCGTTCGCCACTTTTGAGCCAGCAGGCATTCCGCTCGCAAACCGTCTGCCATAAGGCAGGAGCCTGGCATTCGCGTTTTTTTGGCTGAGACGTCAACTGGAAGCTCTGCACAGTGCCAGCTCAGAGGTACACCGCGCCCCTTCGGCTCCGGCCAAGCGAGCGCGGGAGCTGTGGCGTCGAAGGCGGCCGGCGAGTCGCGTGCGGAAGCTCAGAGCTCCGTCTGCTCGAGGGCCGATGGAGCCTGGAGCAGTTGACTCTAAGAAAGCTAAGCATCCAACAACTCAAACAGGAAAATGACAATTGGCACGAAGACAAAAAAAATAACACCGGGGAATCTTACTGTGAGCGTAGACCAATTTGCAAGTATAGTCAAGGACAGTCAAGTACAGGTACAGTCAAAGTATAATCAAGTGTAGTCTGCGCAAGTGACATCTGCTTTCCAGCGTAGAGGATTTCCCTTTGCAGTCTGTGCAAATGATCTGCTTTCTCCCGAAAGGGCTCCGTCAACACTCACGGTCAGAAACGACTGATTCGTTTTATGAGTGGTCTCTTTGCAATCTCCCCAAATCTCCGCCGAGCGATCTCTCTGAATCATCCTCCGCAATCTCTCTGAACCGTTCTGCGGTTGTCAATGAGAAACCAACAGGAAAGCCGGTGAGCTTGCAGGGCGATTCCGAACGATTCCCCACCGCGCCTCGTCTCATGCCGGTCGGCCAGACGGCAAGCCTTGCAAGGTTTGATTGGGGGGTTCCTTTGGGGTACATCGGGACTTGTAGGGCCCAACTTCGTGGGGGAAACACTCACGGCATGTGAAGCGAATGCCCTCTGCAAATGTCCATGAGGCAAATCAACTGGCTGCTCACATTATCTCAAAGTGAGAATCTATGCTCGGATGCAGCCCTTGTGATCATATTGCGTTTGAACGAGCCTCTCCAATCTACGAAGTACAAATATGTCTTTCATGACAAGCTCGCCCAGCTCGCCCTGGCTCCTGTTTTGGATAGGAAGGGACTTTGTTTGAGTCTCGAGTTGGGCGCTTGCTCATGCTTGATCGAGCCCATCCTCTCCGGCAACAAAAGCAGGCATCCTCTCCCTGTTTGACTATGTTGATATCTAAGCTCCCTCTTGGTCAGGTCTCCTAGTGCCTTGCACCAAGCCCAACCTTGCCGCTTGCCGCTTGCCGCTTGCGGCAGGCCTCACAAATCTTCTTGGCAATCACGTGGGCCATGCGAGATCAGCTGCAGGGCTTCCTGGTCACAGGTTTCCCTCTGTGCTCAAGCGGCCTCAAAAGCATCCAAAAGCTACGCGAAGCATCCACAAGCTACGGGAACACCTGCACCCTCGCAGCTCTTAGCCCCGAAATCTCGGATAAGCCTGACACGTGCACGTGCAACGACGTCCGTGACTTGTTGTTTTTGCATCCCTCTCCGTGTCCTCCACCAGCACCCGCACACGCCCCACGTGCAGCGTCACGTTCTCATCCCGATCCCAGTTCTCAAAGTCGAGGTCCTCCGCTCAATCCACGTCTGACGCTTTTGCAGCCGCTTTGGGCCCTAAACTCCCCAAACTCACCTATAGTTTTTTTCGAGAGCACTGCTAGTTGCTCGCAAAAAAGATCGCCCCCGTGCTCGCCATCTCAAAGCCGCGAATCCGGTTCTCCGCTCCTCCACAAAACGCGTCTTCACGTCTTGCGGCTTGATGCAGATGTGGTGTATCCTGAGCACTTGACACCGCAAGCCATGACTCATGTTCCAAAAAACATGCCCGCAACCTGCCACCTCCCCTCCACCGAAAACGGAAACCCGGCCACTCCACCCACCCACCCCACAGCTGCGCCGCTCTGCCAGCCGCGCCAGACCCCCAAAGGTCTCCGCGCCATCGACGTTCCAACTGGGCAGGCGCTCTCGAGAAAGCCCGGCCCTGATTTACGGAAAGGAAACCAGCCTCTTTTGCTTGGGGGCCTCGTTTTCTTGCGGCATGCTCATGTTGCTTCTCGGAAACAGGCTGCGTGTCACTTCAACATCTCATTTGACACAGTTTCAGGGCATCTTCAAATGCACAAGTGTGCTTGGGGTGGGCCATGACTATCAGGCTCTGCATTGTGCATTCCACTTCAAGCCTGCCTCTCGCTGCATGCCAGCAGGAAAGTGGGCGCCCCCCGCGGCCGGAATTCCATCACGGCGCTGCCTCCGGCGATGCCACTC
>CAUJNA010000384.1:0-130000 GCA_963377175.1 Effrenium voratum | reverse complement strand
GTAGCTAGTGTGTAGTTAGTGTGTAGTTAGTGTGTAGTTAGTGTGTAGTTAGTGTGTAGTTAGTGTGTAGTTAGTGTGGAGTTAGTGTGTAGTTAGTGTGTAGTTAGTGTGTAGTTAGTGTGTAGTTAGTGTGTAGTTAGTGTGTAGTTAGTGTGTAGTTAGTGTGTAGTTAGTGTGTAGTTAGTGTGTAGCTAGTGTGTAGTTAGTGTGTAGTTAGTGTGTAGTTACTGTGTAGTGCGTTGTGTGTAGTGTGTCATGTGTAATGTGTAGTGTGTAGTTTGTAGTGTGTAGTTTGTAGTGTGTAGTTTGTAGCGTGTAGTGTGTAGTTAGTGCGTAGTTAGTGTGTAGTTAGTGTGTAGTTAGTGTAGTTAGTGTGTAGTTGGTGCGTAGTTGGTGTGTAGTTAGTGTGTAGCTAGTGTGTAGCTAGTGTGTAGTTAGTTTGTAGTTAGTGTGTAGTTAGTGTGTAGTTAGTGTGTAGTTAGTGTGTAGTTAGTGTGTAGTTAGTGTGTAGTTAGTGTGTAGTTAGTGTGTAGTTAGTGTGTAGTTAGTGTGTAGGTAGTGTGTAGGTAGTGTGTAGTGTGTTGGTAGCGTGTAGTGTGTAGGTAGCCTGTAGTGTGTAGTGTGTAGTGTGTAGTGTGTAGTGTGTAGTGTGTAGTGTGTACCGTGTAGTGTGTACTGTGTAGTGTGTCGTGTGTAATGTGTAGTGTGTAGTTAGTGTGTAGTTAGTGTGTAGTTAGTGTGTAGTTAGTGTGTAGTTAGTGTGTAGTTAGTGTGTAGTTAGTGTGTAGTTAGTGTGTAGTTAGTGTGTAGTTAGTGTGTAGTTAGTGTGTAGTTAGTGTGTAGTCAGTGTGTAGTTTGTAGTGTGTAGCTAGTGTGTAGTTTGTAGAATTAGTGTGTAGTTAGTGTGTAGTTAGTGTGTAGTTAGTGTGTAGTTAGTAGTGTGTAGTTAGTAGTGTGTAGTTAGTAGTGTGTAGTTAGTAGTGTGTAGTTAGTAGTGTGTAGTTAGTAGTGTGTAGTTAGTAGTGTGTAGTTAGTAGTGTGTACTTAGTAGTGTGTAGTTAGTAGTGTGTAGTTAGTAGTGTGTAGTTAGTAGTGTGTAGTTAGTAGTGTGTAGTTAGTAGTGTGTAGTTAGTAGTGTGTAGTTAGTAGTGTGTAGTTAGTAGTGTGTAGTTAGTAGTGTGTAGTTACTGTGTAGCTAGTGTGTAGTTAGTGTGTAGTTAGTGTGTAGTTAGTGTGTAGTTAGTGTGTAGTTAGTGTGTAGTTAGTGTGTAGTTAGTGTGTAGTTAGTGTGTAGTTAGTGTGTAGTTAGTGTGTAGTTAGTGTGTAGTTAGTGGTGTGTGTAGTGTTAGTAGTGTGTGTAGTGTGTAGTTAGTGTGTAGTTTGTTGTGTAGTGTGTAGTGTTAGTGTAGGTGTGTCGTGTGTCGTGGGTAGTGTGTGTTGAGTGTGCAGTGTGCTGTGTAGTGTGTAGTGTGTAGTGTGTGAAGTGTGTAGTGTGTAGCGTTGTAGTTGTAGTTAGTGTTGTATTGTGTGTATGTAGTGTGTTGTTAAGTTGTAGTTAGTGTGTAGATTAGTGTGAGTTAGTGTGTAGTTAGCGGGTATGTTAGTGTGTAGTTAGTGTGTAGTTAGTTGTGTAGTAGTTGTGTAGTTTGTAGTGTGTAGCTAGTGTGTAGTTTGTAGTGTGTAGTTTGTAGTGTGTAGTGTGTAGTGTGTAGTTAGTGTGTAGTTAGTGTGTAGTTAGTGTGTAGTTAGTGTGTAGTTGGTGTGTAGTTGGTGTGTAGTTAGTGTGTAGCTAGTGTGTAGCTAGAGTGTAGTTAGTGTGTAGTTAGTGTGTTGTTAGTGTGTAGTTTGTGTGTAGTTAGTGTGTAGTTAGTGTGAAGTTAGTGTGTAGTTATGTGTAGTTAGTGTGTAGTTAGTGCTGTTTTGGGTGTAGGTAGTTGTGTAGGTTGTGTGTTAGTGTGTAGGTAGTGTGTTGGTAGTGTGTAGAGTGTGTAGTGTGTAGCGTGTAGCGTGTAGTGTGTAGTGTGTAGTGTGTAGTGTGTACTGTAGTGTGTAGTGTGCAGTGTGTAGTGTGTAGTGTGTAGTGTGTAGTGTGTAGTGTGTAGTGTGTAGTGTGTAGTGTGTAGTGTGTAGCGTGTAGCGTGTAGTTTGTGTGTAGTTTGTGTGTAGTTTGTGTGTATGTAGTGTGTATGTAGTGTGTAGTTAGTGTGTAGTTAGTGTGTAGTTAGTGTGTAGTTAGTGTGTAGTTAGTGTGTAGTTAGTGTGTAGTTAGTGTGTAGTTAGTGTGTAGTTAGTGCGTAGTTAGTGTGTAGCTAGTGTGTAGTTAGTGTGTAGTTAGTGTGTGGTTAGTGTGTAGTTAGTGTGTAGTTAGTGTAGTTAGTGTGTAGCTAGTGTGTAGTTAGTGTGTAGTTAGTGTGTAGTTAGTGTGTAGCTAGTGTGTAGTTAGTGTGTAGTGAGTGTGTAGTGAGTGTGTGGTTAATGTGTAGTTAGTGTGAACTTAGTAGTGTGTAGTTAGTGTGTAGTTAGTGTGTAGTTAGTGTGTAGTTAGTGTGTGGTTAGTGTGTAGTTAGTGTGTAGTTAGTGTGTAGTTAGTGTGTAGTTAGTGTGTAGTTAGTGTGTAGTTAGTGTGTAGTGTGTAGTTAGTGTGTAGTTAGTGTGTAGTTAGTGTGTAGTTAGTGTGAATTTAGTGTGTAGTTAGTGTGTGTAGTTAGTGTGTAGTTAGTGTGTAGTTAGTGTGTAGTTAGTGTGTAGTTAGTGTGTAGCTAGTGTGTAGTTAGTGTGTAGTTAGTGTGTAGTTAGTGTGTAGTTAGTGTGTAGTTAGTGTGTAGTTAGTGTGTAGTTAGTGTGTAGTTAGTGTGTAGTTAGTGTGTAGTTAGTGTGTAGTTAGTGTGTAGTTAGTGTGTAGTTAGTGTGTAGCTAGTGTGTAGTTAGTGTGTAGTTAGTGTGTAGTTAGTGTGTTAGTTAGCGTGTAGTTAGTGTGTAGTTAGTGTGTAGTTAGTGTAGTTAGCGTGTAGTGTGTAGTTAGTGTGTAGTTAGTGTGTAGTTAGTGTGTAGTTAGTGTGTAGTTAGTGTGTAGTTAGTGTGTAGTTAGTGTGTAGTTAGTGTGTAGTTAGTGTGTAGTTAGTGTGTAGTTAGTGTGTAGTTAGTGTGTAGTTAGTGTGTAGTTAGTGTGTAGTTAGTGTGTAGTTAGTGTGTAGTTATTGTGTAGTTAGTGTGTAGTTAGTGTGTAGTTAGCGTGTAGTTAGTGTGTAGTTAGTGTGTAGTTGGTTCCACACTTCCACACTTCCACACCTCCACACATCCACACCTCCACACCTCCACACTTCCACACTTCCACACATCCACACTTCCACACATCCACACTTCTTCTTCCACACACTTCTTCCTTTGAACCATGCGGCCGCTGCGATCACGCTGTTATTAGCGCAGAAATGTACAAGATAAATAAAAGATGTGTCAAGGAAAGGAAACAGCCAAACAGACAACACACACACAAAAAAACAACACAACCGCAAGCAGATTCCCCGACACAGAGGGAGCTTTGAGCTGCCCGACACGCGCAATGGACAATGAATTGCCCAGAAGATGCTTGTGCCAGAAGCACAACGAATGCCAACCAAGTATCTCAACAAAACCCAGTTGAAAAACATCAGTTCGACAATGAATGCCAAACGTAACAACTACGTGTGACCCATGCCCAGGAAACGTGAGTCCCAACCGGCAAGGAAGCAAAAGAACAGGGTGAGACAAGAGGGCCTAGGGCCTACACACAGGTGAAAATCCCGAATTCGAGTGAAACTAATGATTAAAGAAGTATCTACACCGCACTAGCGTGGATAACGCAAAGAAGCAGCACCATATCAATCACACGATTCACAGAAGAAATAGAAGCACCCAATCCATCAGCGCCACACTATCAACCTCCAGCAAATACTGCCAGCATAAGTCTAGGACAGGCCAGTCTCAGCTGTGCCAGGATTCCTGGTGCGGCGCAACAGTAAAACTAACACAGCCGCGAGTGTCCTGCACGAAGGTCATTGGTTGTACATCACGTGCAGATGTTAAGTGGGAGCAACCCCGCAATACGCCAGTAATATAATAAGCATGCGTGTCCTGAAGCATCCGTAAAGTCCAGTGAATAGCCTCCTTAACAACAATACATTGCTGCCGCAAATCGTCGCACAGTCCAAGCTGACGCAAATCAGCAGTAAGCCACGCCCGGGCGCATGCGTCTACACCAAATAACGTAATAGGAAGGCTGTGTGTAACTGTCTGGATCGGGAGCAACCCCGCAGTACGCCAGAAATACGCAAAACCAAAACGAAGCGAAAGTGGCTCCAAATCAAAGAAAAAACGCGTACCTGCGTCAAGGGATACGGCGAAGCCATCAGGAAGACACCGTACCGTACGCCATCCGGCGAAAACCATCAAGCAGAATCTTGACATTGCACTGCAAAGAACCTGCCATAGACGAAATATCCCGCAGCAGCGAATACAACAGTGTGCCGAGGATAATTGTACGCGATATCCGAATGTAGGTCGCTCCCCGCTCCCGACCCCGCAGATCCTCAATTTCGAAAGGAGAGAAAAGCGCCAAAAACAAAGCCATCGGAAGATACAACAATATTCCCAACAGAGGCCGCCGAAAACACCATCTGAAGTCCCAAGAGAAGAATAGGTTCGCACCACATTTCGGAACCATAAGCTGCCCGTCAATTGCACTGGACAGACAAATCCACCAAGCGTAACAAGTCGACTCGAAACTCCCAGAACCTGTCCGCCGGGAGCAACCCCGCCTTGTCGACCAAAAAATACGATCAACACATGAACAGGCAAATACGGAGCCACCTCGACCTCGACAAAACGGAACGTGTAATAAGAATCAACAATGATCGAAAGAGTAGATCATAGCCACCTACAAACCGCTACACACGCAATTTGTATTCCTAAGTAGCAGATGAGGTTCGCACTACATGTCTGACTCAGGCGTAATAGAATCAGAGCTTCCAACAAGCCGGGGTCAACCATGCAGAGTACGCGATTTACACCCCTCCTAACACAAGAATAATCCAAAGGCCGGATTATAATCGAATAAACACAAGACAAGGAACAACGAAGTTGAAGTCGAGGCAGCCAAAAGCCAGGCATAGCTTAGGGTTGCACCTCCACATAATAATCATAAACCAACCGAGATGCAAAAGGAGGCTATCAAAGGGGTCTTCTGGTTGAGCCCACGCCCAAAGAGGCCGCCCAAGAAAGCAGATGTAACAACCACACCATAACGCTGCTACTAACAAACAAAAAACCAACGGGGACGGGAGCGACTAACCTCTCAGTGCGCCCAAGATCTGTACTTCGAAAGGGTGCCGGGAGAGCGTACCAACGCAGTCGTTAGCTCAACTAAAAGGAGTGCGCAATGTATCATACGCTGCGTGTCGCCCGACACACAACGCATAATCGGCTAAAAGAACCTTAGAGGCCAACCTGCCAGTATCCACTATCTACATGAAACTCCTATGTTGCGCCACTTCTTCACTGGCCTAGGTCACACAAGAACACCAGCCCGGAGCGAGAACAGCACCCCGATGTTGAACAAAACACTCCACATGCCACTATGGCAAGAAGGAGGGAAGATAATCCAAACGTAGAGCCAAAGCCACATAACGAGTGCAGAAATCATTCGGATTAGGGCGCAAGGACTTCTCAACACCCGTTATACCAAGCCATGTTACCCACTTGCTGCAGGGAGTAACTTTCCGTAGAAGCGCTGGACACGGTGTTAGCATCCTCACGGTCTAGATTATTAGGTAGTGTGAGAAAGGTTACCTGGTGGTAGAACTCAACGCGTCGCGTCAGGCAGCAAGACCAAACAACAAAATAGGCAGGCAAGGCAAGGTAGATAAGCAAGGTAGGTAGTAGGTAAGGCAGGCAAGGCAGGCAAGGCAGGCAAGGCAGGCAAGGCAGGCAAGGCAGGCAAGGCAGGCGAGGCAGGCGAGGCAGGCAAGCAAGGCAAGGCAAACAAGCAGGCAAACAGAGGCAGGCAAGCAGGCAGAGGCAAGTAGACAAATAACGCCCATTTTGGCAGTTGGTCCAAAGTCAAGAAGCAGGAAGCAACTCGCGGAGGCCAAACCCACTGCCCCTGCCTCCAAGGAACGCAGATGTGGCTCGGACTGGCCACAACCGTTTTTTCACTGATGGCTGAACAAGGTGCACCCGTGGCACTACTCCTTTCACGTTTGCAAGTCACGGGACTGATGAAACTTACATGGCGAGGTTGCGCAATCTTGCGCCCGCGTCAAACGCTGGCATCCCGGCTCCCCGCCATCCATCTGCAGAAATGACACGGGTGTCGGCCATCAAGCACTCCTAAACGCAGCTCACGCCAACCACAAACTGTTTCTCTCCGGGATTTCTCCAGGAATCATTGGAAGCTTAAACTGGGGGACGGTCACAAGGTAAAGACTTGCTTCCCTAAGCCTATTTAGGCGGGATTACGTTTTGCTTTTGGTCAGCTAGAATTCCAAACCAAAAGAGCCTTCATCTCATCTCATTGCGTGCCTACGAGTATAAGTCTGAAACGAGATAAACTGCCGCTTTCAAAAAGACATTTAAAACCTGGGTCAAACGGCCGTGCCCAAGGTGGGTTTAACCAGGGCCTTCCCACGATGCAAAGATAACAGGAGGTGGTGTGGGAATCCGTCCATGTATGACGCTTGTCCAACGTCAAAACAACTGGCAACCTGAAAAGGATTTGGTTGGACTAGTTGGGAGTTCAGCAAACTTTCCCACTGAGACTCTGGAGCAGCCGGTGGGTCCAAGCTTGCGCCCTTCATCGAGCAGAAGCCCTTGTCTAAAGCAGGATTGAGGGAATGTTAACAAATATTAAGACCTTGGTGCGGTGCAAGCATGGGTGGACCAAGCACCTCGTCTTGCGCTGCCCACACAAAGGGCGAAAATCATAATGTAAAACCCATGCACGGAGTGTCGAAATTAGCACGCCCCCTGCACTAATTATTCGGAGCCCTTAGCCCCAACGTACAGCGCTGCCATCCTGCGCAACTGACTGAACCCGAGAGCGAGCTGCTGGAAGCGGAGTCTTCTGGGTTCCCGCCGGCAAAGACGTCACAGACGTCCCCGCCGGAGAAGAGGGACTCTGAGGCACCTGAAGAGCCGATTTTTGCAAGTGACCTCCCGCAATTCTTCACGAGGCGCGGGCCGTCTCCAGGCATGCCCGACGCGCTGAAGGCGAAGGGGCCTCATCCAACACGCGTAGTGACCGGGGTGCTGGTGGCGTTGCTGGGCTGTTGGCTGGGGCTGTCAAGGTTGTTTGACTGCTGGGCTCTGGGATTAAGGCTTGTGGTGTGTAGTTTGTGTGTAGTTAGTGTGTAGTTAGTGTGTAGTTAGTGTGTAGTTAGTGTGTAGTTAGTGTGTAGTTAGTGTGTAGTTAGTGTGTAGTTAGTGTTTACTGTGTAGTTAGTGTGTAGTTAGTGTGTAGTTAGTGTGTAGTTAGTGTGTAGTTAGTGTGTAGCTAGTGTGTAGTTAGTGTGTAGTTAGTGTGTAGTTAGTGTGTAGTTAGTGTGTAGTTAGTGTGTAGTTAGTGTGTAGTTAGTGTGTAGTTAGTGTGTAGGTAGTTAGCGTAGTTAGTGTGTAGTGTGTAGTTAGTGTGTGGTTAGTGTGTAGTGTGTAGTGTGTAGTTAGTGTGTAGTGTGTAGTTAGTGTGTAGTGTGTAGTGCGTAGTGTGTGTGTGTAGTGTGTAGTGTGTAAGTGTGTAGTGTGTAGTGTGTAGTGTGTAGTGTGTAGTGTGTGTGTGTAGTGCGTGTGGTAGTGTGTAGTGTGTAGTGTGTGGTGTGTGGTGTGTAGTGTGTAGTGTGTAGTGTGTAGTGTGTAGTGTGTAGTGTGTGTGTAGTGTCTACTTTGTAGTGTGTAGTGTGTAGTGCGTAGTGTGTAGTTAGTGTGTAGTGTGTAGTTAGTGTAGTTAGTGTGTAGTTAGTGTGTAGTTAGTGTGTAGTTAGTGTGTAGTTAGTGTGTAGTATAGTGTAGTGTTAGTGTGTAGTTAGTGTGTAGTTAGTGTGTAGTTAGCGTTAGTGTTTAGTTAGTGTGTAGTTAGTTGTGTAGTTTAGCGTTTTGTTGTGTAGTTAGTGTGTAGTTCTTGTGTAGTTAGTGTGTAGTTAGTGTGTAGTTAGTGTGTAGTTAGTGTGTAGTTAGTGTGTAGTTAGTGTGTAGTGAGTGTGTAGTAGTGAGTGTGTAGTGTGTAGTGTGTAGTGTGTAGTGTGTAGTCTGTAGTGTGTAGGTGTGTAGTTCATGTGTAGTTAGTGTGTAGTTAGTGTGTAGCTAGTGTGTAGTTAGTGTGTAGTTAGTGTGTAGTTCGTGTGTAGTTCGTGTGTAGTTAGTGTGTAGTTAGTGTGTAGTTAGTGTGTAGTTAGTGTGTAGTTAGTGTGTAGTTAGTGTGTAGTTAGTGTGTAGTTAGTGTGTAGTTAGTGTGTAGTTAGTGTGTAGTTAGTGTGTAGTGAGTGTGTAGTGTGTAGTGTGTTGTGTGTTTGTTGTGTAGTGTTTAGTTGTGTAGAGTGTATAGTGTTACTTTGTCGGTGTGTAGTGTGTAGTGTGTTGTGTGTTGTGTGTTGTGGTGTGTGTGTGTGGTGTGTGTGTGTTGTGGTGTGTGTGTGTAGTGTGTGTGTAGTTAGTGTGTGTGTGTGTAGTGTGTGTTTGTGTGTTGTGTGTGTAGTGTAGTGTAGTGTAGTGTAGTGTAGTGTAGTGTAGTGTAGTGTAGTGTAGTGTAGTGTAGTGTAGTGTAGTGTAGTGTAGTGTAGTGTAGTGTAGTGTAGTGTAGTGTAGTGTAGTGTAGTGTAGTGTAGTGTAGTGTAGTGTAGTGTAGTGTAGTGTAGTGTAGTGTAGTGTAGTGTAGTGTAGTGTAGTGTAGTGTAGTGTAGTGTAGTGTAGTGTAGTGTAGTGTAGTGTGTGTGTGTCTGTGTGTCTGTGTGTCTGTCTGTGTCTGTGTGTGTCTGTGTGTCTGTGTGTCTGTGTGTCTGTGTGTCTGTGTGTCTGTGTGTCTGTGTGTCTGTGTGTCTGTGTGTCTGTGTGTCTGTGTGTCTGTGTGTCTGTGTGTCTGTGTGTCTGTGTGTCTGTGTGTCTGTGTGTCTGTGTGTCTGTGTGTCTGTGTGTCTGTGTGTCTGTGTGTCTGTGTGTCTGTGTGTCTGTGTGTCTGTGTGTCTGTGTGTCTGTGTGTCTGTTTGTCTGTGTGTCTGTGTGTCTGTGTGTCTGTGTGTCTGTGTGTCTGTGTCTGTCTGTGTGTGTCTGTGTCTGTGTCTGTGTCTGTGTCTGCGTCTGTGTCTGTGTCTGTGTCTGTGTCTGTGTGTTTGTGTGTGTGTGTCTGTGTGTGTGTGTGTGTCTATGCATATGTGCTGGTGTATGTATATATACATAAATACATGTATATACAAAAAATCTAAATGCATGCAATCTTCATATATGCATCTATACGGAAAAGCCTGCGGAGTCCTGGGGTTCAAAAGTGAAAAGTCGTCAAAGACAGCGTGCTGTTTAAGGCCATTCCCACCAGAGTCCGCAAAGAATTCAATCGGATGGTCAAAAGTCCGCAGAGCTCCAAGACCGCTCTGAGACCGCTCTGAACCTGCATTGCGACAGAGTTGGTTTACGCACATGCCGAAGAGCCGAATTCACGCACAGTTTCTGCTCATATCTATTCCCCAGTTCTCGCGATTTGCTCACTTGTTTTCGCATACAGGCATGTTCAGAGAAACACTGCTCAATGATGTTTCCAGTGCTACGGAAGTTCATTCTAAACTATGCGTGTATGCATATATATATATGGTATCCCCCCCCAATGGACCCTGGTTTGGTGTGTTTGACCTGTATTTGTCCAGTGTGTTATGCCTTTCTTGCTTCTTGCATTTGTGTCAAAATTGGGGAAAAACAATCGTGTATATGATACGCATGCATGCATACAGATGTGATAAAAGCAATGACATCGGCATCTGCAATCTGAAAGAGTTTGAATGCATCCGAGAGTACAAGAACAACTCAGACATTGTTCTTTCTATTTTGTTACATATGGGATTCACTTGAATCTTGAATCTTGAATCCCACAATTTTTAAAAAATGTTGAAAATTTTCTGGATTCAAGAGTCAAGAATCTGAGAAAACAATTTCTGGGAATCTTGAATCTTGAAGCCCAGATTCTTACTTTTAGAAATTCCAGGGTTGTCCCAATACTCTCAGTGTTCAATAAGATTCTCGGAAAAGTTTTCCGTGATCTCGAATCTTCAATCCAGTAGTAAAATACGTTCGAGGTCATAGAACAACTTGAACATTTCTAGGGGTTGACCAGGATGGATGATTCTCAGGATTGTTTGCGCACTCCTCAATACTGAATCACCTTCAAGTGTTACAAGAACTTGAATGTTATTTGGGTTTGGCCAGGATTGACAGTTCTCAGGAAAGTTTTCTGTAATCTTCAGTCTGGAATTTTCCATCCGATAGTAAACATATTTTCAAGTGCTTAGCGATCCAGTGGACACACTTTCAAGTTATTGGTTCCTTTCAAGTGCTTTTGGTGAGCTTCATGTCAGTTATGCTCATGTTGACCCCTTTTCCAGGAGGTAAACAAAGGCAGGTGTAAACGCTCAAAAACACTGTCTTGTCCAGTGTTTATGAGGGGGCGCAGGATCATTAGGGGTACTATATATATATATGTGTGTATGTGTGCGTATATACATACATATATATATATATACATATGCATGTACGTTCACACAGCGTTCCCCACCTTCTTGAACTAACTGTCCACATTTGCTTATCTACTACCTACACCTTTTGAGATAGAACTAATTTTGTTTCCTGTGCAAGTAGAACTTTAAATACAACGGTTTAGCTAGAATCCCTGTTTCGAGATAGTTTCAGATTTTGAATTTCTCTTTTCTTGATATTTCCCTTTGGAACACCGTCTAACAAATTCAATGTCGGACCTTTCTTATGCTACAAAAGGGCCAGAATCTAAATAGCACAAATCGTAGTCTGAATTTCCTTGTAGAAGTCCCTTAAATGTTTAGCCATATGAGTTATATTTGAGATGTAGTCTCTGTTCACTTGATATTATCAAAAGCAAATTGAGTTGTGTTCGTATTATTTTAGATTTAACACTTGGATTACATTTGGGAAACAACACACTTCTTGTGGTATAGATTACTTGGAGTTTACCCGAATATAAATATTTACATTTTCATGTAGCTCCTATTTGAAGGATTTGCTTGTTTAAGCTGCAATTGAACCTAAACACATTTTTGAAAACTATATCCTTACTAAACTATATTCAAATTTCCAATTCTAGCTGAAGTAAATCCTACTTGGAAAGGGTATCATACTGGGACATTGTGGAGGACTCCGGGCTCCAAATTATCAGGCTTTGGGGACCCACAAAACTCAAATTTTGGAAATTCTAGATTTGCCATCCCCAAAAGGCAGTAAAACCAGGGTCCGGTGGGGGGGGGGGGTGCATATATACTACAACTTTATGTTATATATAGATTATGTATATGCAACATGTGCGGCTACAAGTAATATATATATATATATATAGTGTGCATGTATATATATATATGTACTATATATATATATGTAACATCTATATCTATCTCCCTATTTTTCGTATCTCCTTCGTGGCTCTGTCTATTCCCCCAAAGCGTCTCAAAGCTTCGAGGCCTCGGGGCATGGCGAAGAGCCAGGCCAGGCCGGCGCCGTGCACCCCGAGCAGCAGCTGCTCGTGGGCGAAGCGGTGGAACTGCTGCACCCAGGAGAGGCCCTAAAGACGCTAAGACGCTGGGATTGGTGGGATTGGTGGGATTGGACGCTGGGATTGGACGGTGGGATTGGATGATGGGATTGGATGGTGGGCTGGGATTGGACAGTTTGGAGGAATTGGAGTTGAGGTTGAGAAATTGGATGGGATTGGTGGGTCTGGGGTTGGTGGGGTGTGAAAGCTGCGATGGCAGAAGGGGGCCGTTGTCCGGAAACTGGAGCTGTTGGATAGTCCCGCTGGCCACCGGCAAGAGTGGCCATGCCCGTCACAACTTGGCAACTCACCCTTGCAATATGGCGGATTTCTGATGTAGCAAGGAGCATTGCACCTGGCACAATAGATAATGGGACACCAGAACTACGCAAGTGGCAGAGCAAAATTTCAAAGGCAGCTTCGCTACATGCAGCAAACTCTATGTCTTGCTACCACTACCTTTCTCAACCTCTTTGCTTTTGAACGATGGGGCGTCGCTCCACCACACAACGTAAATAACTCCAGGGTTTGCTTTGCAACAAAACGTCAATCTTGAGTTGCGCCCTCAGAGCTCCATTAAATGGGTTCGACAGTAGCGAAACTTTCATCTGGCGCCGGGCGCCGATTTCTTTAGCCTGAGGAAACAGATTCAAGAGTCACGATATTGGCTGCACACCTGTCCTGAAGGTTGTCAATGGTAGAGATTGAAAGCCGCGGGCCGAAGTGCTCATGCAAAGTGGCAAGGATCTCCGGCAGGTTCTTGATGGCTCCTTGGAACACCGCTGAGAAGAAAATTGAACGCCTGGCCACAAAGGCAAGGTGTCCAAAAGTTGCGCCGCCTTCCAGCTGTGATTTGGCGTGAACCCGAGGGTCACGCAGGCCAACACAAATCTCAAAATTGGGGGACCCCCGAAATGGTCGGTTTCTTTTTGGCACACCTTCAAAACAGCCCCTCAAAAAGAGTACCAACACAAAATGCTTGACTTCCAACAATCCCCACCTTAGAAAGTTGCTTGGCTCAGCTAGGCTGCAACCACACAGGCGCCAAAAGGTCAAGAGAAACAAGTCAGTTGATCCAAAAAACGAAGGAGGCCAGCGCCTTAGCTGTCACCGTCATCACGCTTTCTGCTCGACGGCATTCGGCGCTCCCGATTCTTCAAGGGATGAACCAAGCTCTTGCAAGGATACATCATCTGTAGCCCCAAGACCTGCCCTGGCGGGCCTGGGTCTGCCTCAGATTTCTGGGCGATCATACTTGATGTCCTGGCGGCCAATGGCTGGACAGCTGCCAGACCAGACCAGGACAGCCAGCCGTGACTGCAAGGTTCCCCTGCCACTCGTGGCAAGGCTCTCCTCCGGGCTTCGGACTGTCGTCCTACTGGCAGGAGCCTCAAGGCTTCGGACTGTCGCGGCTATCAGCTCCTGTCTGTCACAGCCGTTGGTCACAGGCTCTGTCGTGCTGTCAGGGGAGTCGGTAGGCTGTGAAAGTAGCGTCTGTCGACCGATCCTGGGGCCATATTCAAACGTGGTCAAAACCAAAGCTGGGGGGGTATCTGTACTGCAAAACCGAACTTTATTGGGATGGGTCGACTTTTTGACTCCCCTCCTTTGGTACTCTGACATCCCTCCTTTTTGATCATCCTTTTGACAAGTACAAGAGCAGGTGTTTAAAGTCTTTTGAAATTACGCTTTGTGTTGTTGCCCCCTGTTTCCAGGTGCTAAGCTGAGCCTGCCTAGGTCTTATGACACTTGTGTCGGGTGGGGAAAGAAGAACGCGCACACACACACAGACACACACACACACACACACACACACACACACACACACACACACACACACACACACACACACACACACACACACACACACACACACACACACACACACACACACACACACACACACACACACACACAAAGCCTGACTCCCCCCCGAAAAAAAAAAAGAAAAAAGAAAAAGAAGAGGAAAACGTCTGAACCCCCCCCCCCAAAACAAAGCCTCACCCCCCCCCCCCCAAAAAAAAAGAGAAAAGAACAGAAACAACGTCTGACCCCGGCCTCCCCAGAAAAAAGAAAAGAAAAGAAAACAAAAACCGTCTGAACCCCCCCCCCCCCCACAAAGAAAAACAAAAACAGCTGACCCCCCACCTTTCCCCCCCTCTCAAACCTTCCCTTCCCCCCCCCCCCCCGCAACAAAAAAAGAACGCCGCCCCTTGCACCGTGCCGCGGTCCCAGCGCCGCTGCAGCACAGCCAGCCCCGGAGCCGCTTGCAACGGCGGCAGGCGCCGGAACTCTGTAGTGGCACCTGCGGGTGCCATGAGTTTCACGGGTTCCCACCACACCAATTCGGATTTTTAGCTGACCTGTTCATTGCAAAGAGTTCAAACTGTTCGGGGGTTCCCATGTGTCGAAATATGGCGGGGGTTCCACAATTGGTGGGTTTCCCTGAAAGTTCCAGAGTTCACTTTTAGCTTTCGGAATATTGAGGCCAAAGTAATGTTCCTGATGGTTTCCGTTTACACCACAATGGGAGCAAACAAAAAGAAACACGCATCTTCTGACTCCCCAAGGTAGACTGAGACCCGCTTGGGTGGTTTGGGTTCCCCTTTTCTCAGCCCCAAAGCGGGTACAGAGCCCTCAACAGAGGGTACCCATTTTGGGGCTCACTAGAAGAAACATCAAAGTCAAAGGAAAACCCAAGGGATACCAAAGCGAACCTAAAGTGAAACCAAAGTGAAACCAAAGTCGAACCAAAGTGAATCTGCCAAGCAATACCAAAGGCAACCTATGGAACTTTGCCTGGGAATCCCACCAATTTTGGGACCCCCCCCCTCTCATCGCCCCCCCCTCTCATCGCCCCCTCCCCCCCCCAACCCCCAACCCAAATCCATCCCCTCGCCAAGCGTCGGATCCAGGCCCGCACCTCCGAGAGGCTGTGGCACCCAAAAGCGGACGTCTGCACCTGGAGGGTTCCAACTGGTTGCTGTGAAGGGATGGGGCGCAACCTGCACCTAACCAACCAGAGGGGGGGCTACGTGTAGGAAATTTCAAACTGATTTGGTGGGGCGCCGTGTCCAAGAAATTTGGGACATGCCAAAACGACTTGAAATGCATGGTTTGAACCATCCTGAAACCCCTCTATTAGGGTAATTATGTCAAATGTGTCAAAGGAATTGGGACACCCCACCAAGCATGGGTCTGGAACAAGCCTTAAAATGGGTGGGTGTGCCTTCTGACAGCTCGACTTGTTAACGCCTGTTTCGGAATCCGAACATGGTTTAAGATGTTGATTCTCCAACAGTCGGACAAAGCAGTTTCCGGGAAACACTGAAAGAGCAAAACGGTGCTCAGAGAAGAAGGCGTGGCTACAAGCCTGTCCCGGTTGAGCCTGCCTGGAACCGCAAAGGGCGAAGGCCCATGATCACCTTGGAGTAGATGGCCCCGTAGTAGTCCTCTGGTCGCCAAAGGCATAGGGTGATGGAGAGATTTGGTGGAATGCTTCTGGGAATTGCTCAAAGTCTGAGGTGATCAAGCGGTCAGGGCGATCTATCAGCTAGCAAGATTACATGGCATGCTTTCTAGTGGCTGTGCGATGGGGAGCAAATGTTCAAGCTCAGAATCGAGGTCCATTGAGAGGGAAAGCCCACACGTGCTGTCCAAAGCCCTAAGATCAGGGTGCCCATGCACCGAGGGATTCCCTTAAAGGAAACCATTGGGGATGGCTTATAGGGGTCATTCCCTTGTTCCCTGCTGACCGGGAGATCTGCATCAAGCAGGAGGCCACCAGGCGTCCTGCAATTGTCGAGGCGGACGGTTGGAGATCCAGCGAAGGACGTCCTCCACAAGAAACCCGCAAGAACCCTGCAAGTGCAAAAACAACAAAAGAAAACACCTTGCTACGACCAGCTGACGCAACCACAGACGCCATCTGCTTTGGGAATCTGGGAAGAAAGAAAAAAGGGGAGAAGAACAAAACAGCTGCATCTCAAGAAGCCAACGAATATGCGTGCTTTCTCTTCGCAATGAGAACCGCATCGTTCGGACCAAAACCGACAGCAGCCCTGGCCTCATGAAAGCCTCCTGGCTTCCACTGCCGCAGGTGGCGGATACGCAGGTCGCCCACCATCTGCAGATCCAAAACGCGGGGGTGTTTGGCGCTTGCGGTCAACGTGAGAATTCCTGCCTCCAACCCAAAGCCCACCCCAAGCCCGCCACATTTACCAACAAAAGCCGCAAGTGTTTGGTGGAAAACCAACTGGGCACTCCACAACTGGTCCTGAGTCGATGTTGTTGACATCCATGGACCTTCGAGCCATAGCTGACACCGGGCCTGCCTCCAAAGCACTCAAGGGAGCCGGCTCCCCGAAATATGTCGGCTCCCCAAATTTTTCAGGGGTCACCACCAGGCCACCAACTGTGTATGGGTCAAAAACAAACAAACAAACAAACAAACAAAAAACAGGCATTGGGTCATCCGCAGGTTTTTTAGTCCATGAATTTCCACTCAGCAGGGGCAGCCCAATTTTGGGACCACCACCTCTGTCCATCCTCTTCGGCTCCAGGCTGCCCCTCACTCCCCCGCCTTGGGCCAGGTGTGCTGCAGGAAGGACCAGTGGAAGGGCTCGGAGCGCTGCATCGCCTCCGGGCGCGAGGTGTCCACCTGGCACAGGCGAGGCACGGAAACCACCAAGGGTTTGGGTCAAAGAGGGGCGCGGGGGGCGGCCGAAAAAAATTTTGGGGTGGGGGCGTTCCTTTTGGCATCCCTTGAAGCAACCCCAACGGGGGGTGCACTTTAAAAAAACAGAGAGAGAGAGAGAGAGAGTTGTCACTTCCATCATGCTCATGTTCCCAACTGGGGAATCGATGAGCATCCTTCGCTTGAACTGCAAAACGGATCTATGGCAGTGCCATATTTGGATTCCTCTAAAAATGGTGGTTGGTTAGGTTCCATGTCAATCAGGAAGTGATGCATACCGCGCTGCAAACGCGGTTGCTGCAGAAGCAAAGAAAGGCGACCCAAGCCACGATGGACTCCCAGCGATCAGGAAAGAAGAAACAATGTGCATGGATTTGGCTGCAAAGAAAGGCTGATACCCACATTTTGCATAAAAGGAAGGATCAGAGATCTTGCGGGCGGTTTCTACTCGGAGACCTTGCATAGCCTGCACCACCGCTATAAGCCCTGCCACCAGGCCCAAATTGCCTTTGCCATTTCTGGAGTTATATCCGCGCCTTGATTTTGGCCGACCTGCCCCAATCCGCATCCTCCATGGGAAAGACCAAGGCCTGCCGAGTCTTGAAACTGATCAGACTCATCTCAAGGGCGTGATTCGGAATAGCTCACAACGGGCAGGAGTGGCGCAACTGCCCCTATCTAACAGAAGGCGAGGTGGGTGAAACCCAAAATGTGGCCTTGGGCACCAAACAGAAAAGGTTCTTTGCATGACACCGCCTCCTTCGAACCACTCTAGTTGCCAACGTCGCATCATGACGCGTGCTGACTTCGGGATTGTACAGTGTCCATTGTTCCGCGCTTCGGAAGACAGCTTGGGCTTGGAAAAACAGCTACCCCCTTGGAGGAACAGGAGGTCTGGGGGCCTCTCTTCCACTCAGAACATCAAACATAGCTCAGCGTCCCGGCCAGATCCACGTCCCCCAACGTCCGCTTCAGCTCCTGAGTAAAAAAAAAAATGGCCCGGGGTGGTACCTCGAACTTCTTTGTCGGAGATAGTGTTTTAGGTTTCTTTTCGACTTCTGCCTGTTGGGTTGCTTACCATATCTGGGCCAGTCGGAACAGAAAGAAGCAGGAAATGTGTGAGCGGTTTTCAGCTGAAGCAGTGCAGCCGTCTCCTTGCGCGCACCCAATGGGTCCTACAGCTTGAAGATCATTGCACAACGTCTTGTGCAACAAACCTCTTCCCCAACAGCGATCCAAATGATGTCATGCAGCTCACCAACCATGCAAATGCGTGCACAAAGGGCATAGATGCTGTGGCGCTAGCCCTCAAGCTTGCGAAGGCACTACGGTTGGACCTTTGTCTGTTGGCTTAAGCATGCCAACTTCTGGAAGCTGTTTGGGAACAAGCCAATTTTACTGCCTACACGCCCTCCATGCATCGCAGGCGGGTTTATATATGGGTTTGGGTCTTGCTTAGGTGTGATTGGGGTTGGGTGGCCTGTTTGGGCTAGCGTTTGTTTCTGGTGTCAACTTGGGGCTGATGCGGGGGCGGCTTAAGGTCCAAGGTTGCTCTTGGAATCGCTTGTGGGTTGGTTTGGAATTTTGAGAGCGATTTGGATGGCAAGCAAGTTTGGTTTTGCGGGTTGGTTTGGGTAGCCAAAAGCAAGAAAGCCAAAATCCCCGAAGTCAAGAGGCGTAACAAGTCGAGAAGCCAACAATCTGCATGTTTTTCTATACTTCTTAAAGCTCAATTCAGGGATCCCCCACGTAAGGCACCTTTCTCATGGCTTTCGCTCGCTCCACCCCCCAGGCGAGCTCGCTACAAAATAGGCAGAAGAACGTTCTGATGCCGAGAAGCCGAGACTAAAATAAAACCGTCATGTGGCTGCGGCTCAAAAAACCGGCATTCCAAAATGGCTTGCCCTGGTAAGTGGAAACATGGACCAACACCCGCGTAACGCCTCCTGTTTAATTTTGAGCCACAGCCATGTGCTTCCGCAATCATAACTCGTGTGAGCGAACAGCCTTACACAGCCTCAATGGGCGTCTCTCTGCTGACCCTGCAAAAGAACCCAAGAAATGAACTGCAGTGGTCTCATGCAATTTCCAGCTCGCCTACAGCGAGGTGCAGAAATCCAAGGGAAGACAACACCTTGCAGTACACCTTGTGGATGGAAAGGCTGCAATGATTCATCCTCTCATCATGATGGGCGTGTTTTAGGCTGCAACTTATATGCCCAAGTCATTATCTCCGTCCGTCTCTGTTGCTGTATAATCTGTCGCTCTCTCTCTCTCTCTCTCGATCTCCGGCAAAATCTCGGGATTGCGGCTTCCCCTCAACCTTCACCTATATGGGGATTGGTCAATGCTGGCCCCCAAATGACCAGCAGCTTCCTCTGCTCATGGCGCGGCTTCCCCGAGGGTCGCCGGAGAGATGCCCCGTTGGACGCCTTGCGGAGCAAGGCACCAAGGCGGGTAGCCACCAGTGCATGTGGTGCCAGGGATTGCTCCAGGAGACATAGGTGATGGGCAAAATCAGCAAAGCCCGGTCCTCAAGCACAAAGCTTCAATTCCGTGAAACCCGCGCAGCTCTTGAATTCAATGACCCACTCTGACCCGCGGCCCTTTCCACCGAATCGAAACAACACGACTTGAGCAGGGGGTGGACGAAAGCCAACAGCAGAAGGGGAAGCAGCCCGAAGCAGGCCTCAAACTTGAAGCCACTTTTTGGTGCAGGGACTGCAGTATTCTGTTCCAACCAGTCAGGATTTGAATCATGCAGTCAGGATTGGTTTATAAAATCAACCAGTCAGGATCTCACCCATAGCTTGGATAAAATGAACCAGTCAGGATTCCACCCACAGTTTAGATAAAACCAACCAGTCAGGATTTAACCCCGTCCGCTTTCTTAGGTGTGAGGCAAAAGAAGGCTGTTGATAAAGCCACTTTTTGCCGAGGCCGTTTTGGGAACAAGCATGACTTCAAGGAGTGGCAAAGGGAAGTGACTCGACAGCAGGCATGCAGTCACAAGATTGGGGCTAATTGGATCAGATCAACTTCCAGTATCAAATGTATTTGTTTGTAGGGTTGGACACCAGCATAGATATATTGTTTGTTTGCGGTTGCAACAGTTTTGAGTCCCAGGTACGTTTGACAGCTTAGGTTGCTTCTGGTGCCGCTCCAAGCATCCGTAGCTTGCAACTTTGGAAAAGCCGAGCGAGTTTCATTCCCTCCAGCCATCACTCCTATTTGCTCCACTGGATCCTATGTGAACCGGCCGCCTGGGCAGGTCCAGCAGGGAGGGATCGAACCTAAGACTTTGGGGGGCGCTACCTTTTCTACAAAATATCTCCGGGCAACTTTTTGATAGGATTGAGCCCATGCACTTGCTTACGCAAGTGGAAAGCACTGGCTAAAAAATAACTGAAGGGTAAACTCAAGAGCAAGGCGCATGCTCCGCAGCATCGGCATAGCGCAGGCCCATGCTTATCCTGGCGCAGACCGTTTGCGCTGTTCTTTTCGCTGCAAAATACACGCCAACGGACAGAATCTGGACGCATCTGCTAACAACACAACAAACCCTGCAGGCGAGCGAAAGCTCAAGCACACACGCGGGCGTGTCCAGAAGCGTCCGATCTCCGTGCACAATGGTCCGAAGGCCGACCTGGGCTTGCCGCAACTCGCTTCGCAACTGCGCTTGGCAAACAATCGTGTTCCGCTTCTTTGGCTGGCTTCTGTTCCTCAGGCAAGGGGTACTCTTGCATGCACTGACTGCCCATGCGGGAGCCCAGTGAAGCACCCCGGGAGCCCAGTGAAGCACCAGTGCAGTGGCTCAGTACAGCCATCCAAGGGGCGACCCAACGTATACTCCGGAGTCAGGACCGACCCAGCCTGCCGTGGTCATATCAAGAGAGATGATGTGAAAGTCTCCGGGCATGGCCATGACATGCACACCCTGGCGTGTGCAAGAAACACCAAACCGGACATCCCCAACATGGCTGGCCAAATTCCATGGAAGCACCTGGTCCATAGGTCAAAATCCCGATCATTTTGGGGCAGGTGCACCACCCATTTTGGAACCTATTTTAGTGGGGATTGGGATGTTCACTGGGATCCCATTGGTTTTGACAACCACAGCCATGTGGATGTGGATGCGGATCCGCCTCGGCGGCGCAGCACCTCCACAGGGCCCTCCACGGTGTGGGGCCCACACTGCAGGTGCCACGGCTGGCCCAGCCACTGCCTCATGAGGGGGCACGAGGGCGCGAGGGCACACGTGACCCATTGCCACCCAAAATCGGTGCGGAACATCAATTCCGGGATGGCGAGGTTTGAGCACTTGGTGTGGGAATTGTAGCTGGCACGCGGCACATGGATCCCAAAGCCCCCCCCATGGTGGAACAAAATCCATAGCCCAGGATGTTTTCTCTCGGACCCACCTCTCCCCCATATCCCACGGCACGTGCATGTGGCCCCGCGGAAGCCAAGCCGCGTGGAACCAGTGGAAAGCGCAGAGTCGCTCTCCACACCTTGGGGTGAAAAGTGGCAAGGAGCACCGAGGTGCAATGAAGGGAGGCATGCCCTGCAAGTCGGGACTCAAGACTGGAGGCATGCCGGCGTTACAACATTTTCGGCGTTGTTCCTGGGACTTCCTGTGAAGTGTGCTTGTGACTAGCTATACATGTGTGCTAATTGTGTCTGTGTGTGTGTGTAGGTTGTGTCGGCACTTCATGCGCTATGAGTACAAGTACGGAAGAAAAGAAACAAACAAACAAACACACAAACAAACAAGCAAGCAAGCAAGCAAACAAACAAACAAACAAACAAACAAACAATCAAGCAAACAAGCAAACAAACAAGCAAACAAACAAACAAACATACATACAACCCAAATAAACACCCAAACAAACAAGCAAGCAAGCAAGCAAGCAAGCAAACAAACAAACAAACAAGCAAAAACAAAACAAAACACAACACCACAAGCAAACAAACAACACACACACACAGACAAACATTTGAACCCGAGCACAACATGTAAACTCTACTTCTGATCAAAGCTGCCGACGGATCGCACTTGCATGCACTTAACTCCTCTGATGCATCAATGGCTCTGACCCTGAAACAAAACAAGATATAAATAGCGCGCTCCGTCATTCGGAGAAAAACGAAAGATCTTGCAACTTGATGCGTGTGTGTATGTATGTGCATGTGCCGGAATGCAATCGAATTTCCAAATCGAATCACTATGCATGCAAAATCGGCTCAGCCCTATCATCTTTTTGAGCAAAACATCACTTGCTAAGCTTTGTGTAGGACTGGACAAGCTGAAGAGACACTCTTCCATTGGAAAGTATGTGCGCCCTCCCACCAATTAGGGGCTCCCTTCAAAACACGCAAGCTGGTCCAAACCAGCACCGATTCCCCAACAACGTCGCACAGCTCCGTGTTTGTTCCCCGCCCGACAGGGGTTGTTAGATTTTATGTTGGAATTCGCGTTTGCGATGCTTCTACACCACGCCCCCACCCAGTATCCCGCCAGAGCAGCTCGCCAGTGGATCCCGCCGAGTATCCCGCCAGAGCAGCTCACCGCCGAATATCCCGCTGAGTATCCCGCCAGAGCGGCTCGCCAGTGGATCCTGCCGAGTATCCCGCTGAGTATCTCAGAGTAGCTCGCCAGTGGATCGCGCTGAGTATCCCTTGCCGGTGGATCTTGCCAAGTATCCGGCCAGTATCCAGCCGGAGAGGCTCGCCAGCATTCGCCAGTGCATCCCGCCAGTATCCCACCAGAGCAGGTTTTGCTTAAGGCCCGCCCTGCGCACAGTTGGGTTTACATTTCATGTTGGTGCCTTCGTGTTTTGAGTGTACCCTGAGGCTCGGAAAGGGTGATGCTGTTGTGTTGCTTTGGGCTGTGAATAAGCAACTTGATTGAATCCGTCGGGTTTCTTTTTCGAAGGGGCTTGGCTTTTGTTTACGGAACCGATGTTTGATCGGCTCGCAGACAAGTGGAGTAAGGCTCTCAATGCAAAGCTTGTTGAGCAGTCATAGGCCCCAAGCCACTCGAAAACAATGCTTGAGCTCACACAACCGTGTTCACGGTCGTAAGCTCGTGAGTGTGGAGGGTGGGGATTGCTCGAAGCGAAGAAATTGTGTTTTTCCCCACCCGACAGGAAGGGGTTGATAGATTTTATGTTGGAATCCGCGTTTGCGATGCTTCTACACCATGCCCCCACCCAGTATCCCGCCAGAGCATCTCGCCAGTGGATCCCGCCGAGTATCCCGCCAGAGCAGCTCGCCACAGTGGATCCCGCCAAGTATGGATCCCGCCCAGTATCCCGCCAGAGCTGCTCGCCAGTGGATCCCGCCGAGTATCCCGCCAGAGCGGCTCGCCAGTGGAACCCCCCGAGTATCCCGCCAGAGCGGCTCGCCAGTGGATCCTGCCGAGTATCCCGTTGAGTATCTCAGAGTAGCTCGCCAGTGGATCGCGCCAAGTATCCCGCTGAGTATCCCTTGCCGGTGGATCTTGCCGAACATCCGGCCAGTATCCGGCCGGAGCATCTCGCCAGCATTCGCCAGTGGATCCCGCCAGTATCCCGCCAGAGCAGCTCGCCAGTCTAGCATCACCCTTTCCGAGCCTCAGGCTACACTCAACACACGAAGGCGCCAACATGAAATGTGCACCCAACTGTGCGCCGGGCGGGACATTAAGCAACTTCGTTGAATCCCCCGTCGGGTTTCTTTTTGGAAGGGGCTTGGCTTTTGTTAACGGAACCGATGTTTGAGTTCTCGAGATCGGCTCGCAGACAAGTGGAGTAAGGCTCTCAATGCAAAGCTTGTTGAGCAGTCATAGGCCCCAAGCCACTCGAAAACAATGCTTGAGCTCACACAACCGTGTTCACGGTCGTAAGCTCGTGAGTGTGGAGGGTGGGGATTGCTCGAAGCGTGGGAGGGTGCCCCTAATCTTCTTCTTCTGGAGCCCGGTTCCCGTGTCCCTTGGCCCGTCAGACCATCGGCTTCGCTCCCGTCGGCTTCGCCGGCGAAGCCCCGGCCTCGGCGTGGCGCCCAGGCCAAGCGCCCGAGGAAGCTGCGGCCCAGCTGCGCCGAGCCCTCGCGCTGCGCCACCTCCGGAGACTTACCCGGTGGGCGAGCGCGCGAGAAATCGAGCGAGCGCAGCTCGGCCTTTTCCCCAAGGAAATGGGAGCTGCAACCCCCTTAGGGTGTTGATTTAAAATCTCCAAACCCCCATGGCATTTTTTAAAGATGACAACCCAACCTAAGGTGAGTGAAAGAGTCCTCGCACTGCAAATTGGAGCTCTTTTCCCGAATGTGGCCAGAATCGAGGCTGGGCCCTTCCCCTGCCTGCCACACCGCCTTGCCCAACTCTACGGCGAGGTCGCGGGCTGTGTAGCCCCAAAAGTGCGAATCCAAGCAGTCCTGGGCAGAGAGAGTGATGTAAATGCTGAAATGTGCAAATGACACGAAGACATGCAAACCATGTAAGCTGACTGCGACCTTGCACCTTCCCATTTCATGGAAGTCAGACCAATGACGATGTAAGGTGAACATTCAAACACCAAAAGCAAGTCAGCCTGCAGTAGCCTGCAAAGAAGGTTCGTTCTACCACGATTCCCTCTCTTTGCTATTCAACATCGAAACACATCAGTCTGGGGAGCCCAATGTGGTGGAAGGCCAGGGCCTCATGGCGCTGCGAGTGACTAAGCAAGGCGCTGCGACCACGGTGCCCAACTGCATCAAGCTCCTTTGCAGCGTGAGGAACTTCTCTAGGTCATGCCTAGGCTGAGAGGCTCCCTGTCTCGCAAGGTTTCAGCGGTGCAATGAGACGTGGACGCACAAGGACCCGCATCCGCCAGCAACTTGCCGGAATTCCCAAAAAGCCATGCATCCGCACATCGCTTTCGGGTCTGCTGGCCATGCTGTTGGCTGGCAAGAGCAGACATGTCAGCGCAAGGTTGACCCATGGTCCACAGCAAATGACACAGCCAAGCAGCTCGAGCAAGCACTCTTGACCTTGCACGCTGCACCACCATCAAGTAGACGGAGACAAAATGATCATGAACATAGGCTAGGAATCTTGACCACCCTCATTCATGTTCTTGCCTAGCTTAGCACCTGGTGCAAGGAGGCCTCTCCGCTCCACCCGACAAATGAGGAGCCTTGTGCAGTGTTGGCTCCTCTTTGAAACAAGCTAATTGGAATAGCAAAGTGTCTGGACTCATCTCCTTCAAGAAAAAACGGCAATCCGGAAACACAGAAAATGGATGGCTGGAGTAGAAGGTACAACGCTTCGGGGTTCCTCAGGGCGAACTGCACCTGGCTGAACGGGGCCCCAAGGGCGGCCCCTTGGGCGGCCAAGGCGCCGTGCACGATGAACTGAGCAATATCCCCTGGAAGGCACTGGCTTGAGAAGACCTGATCTCACGGCTCGTCAGCCCGATCCGGGCTGAACGCGTAACTAGGGGCCGAAAACATGCACGAGCCAAAACAAAGCGATTGGCGCTAAGAGGTTACAAATCATGTGCCGTCCAACGCGTGGCATCCAGGGGTTCATGAACCAGGCGTGCCCTGAAGCTGTGTCTGCTTGTCTCTTGCGAACTCCCTCGACCTTCAACAAGGACTTGTACAACTTTCGAAGAGCCTCAGCCGCTAAAATGATGGGTGATTCAGAAAGATTTGTCACCGTCTCCTTTCCAAAAATGACTACCCTCTCTATTGACCTGCTACCAAACTGGGACTTGCTGCCCGCCTGGCTGAACATGCTGGGAGGCTGCAGCATGATCAGGTCGGTGTTCCGACACGTCTTGCCATCCTGATTTACAATGGCATGTCGCTTGCCCCGACCACCAGATTCCCTTGAACGCAAGACGGCAGCAAGCCCGTGACCGTGTCTAGTTGCATTGTGGGAAAGAAAAAAAAGGTCCAAGATCCCTCCCTTCCAACGATGTCCGTGTTGTGTTAAATGCACCAGTCGCCTTGATTGTCCCACATAAAAAGTTGCTGCACATGAGGGATGCCGCCGGGCCTTGCTTCCCCCAAAACTTCCACATAGCTTCACAGCAAGCTCTAACCTGGCGAAATGCCGGGCACTGCACAAGCCATCTCATTGCCCTCGCCTCTTGAGCACCCAAACCCCAGCATGAAGTGCTTTCACCCTCCACTCCGCAAAAACCAGAAGAATATCTCATGCCCCACCCCCACCCCAAAAACAAAACGCCACCCGCCACCCTCAAATAAACACCTCATGCCCCACCACCCCCCCCCCCCCATTCCCCAAATTCCCCCCCACCCCACCCTTGGGGCGGAGGATTTGCTCCGCGGCGCCACTTGAAAGTGGCCCCGGCTGCGGTTCAGCAGCGCCGCGGCGAAGCGGCGCTTGGGCAGCCCGCCCCGCCAGAAGGAGCTGCGCACAAAGGAGTAGAACTCCGCGGCCTGCCGCAGAGCTCGGAGGTCCAAAGCGCGTCCAACGAGCGCGCGGGCGGAGGTCGGGCGCGTTACGGGAGAGCTGAGTCACAAGGAAAACCCGTACCATGTCGTTAAAATGGAATTTAAAAACGGCCGAAAATCAAAACTCCTTCAGGCAAAGCTGGTATTTTCATGGTTGACCCAGAACAATGACTAGGAATTAAGAAGGCCGCAGCTGTTTCTGGCTGGGAGTGTCCCTTACTGAGCTTCATCTACCTGGGTTTTGAGTGTGGCTCAGCTGGATGAATCAAGCCGTCGAAGAATAGAAAAAACTCGCAGGTGAGCGGACTTCTCCAGGCAGGGAGAGGCTACAACATGGTGAGAGGTCAAGTTACAGAGCTCAGGTTGATGCAACGCAGGAATCTCATGGCATCCCACACCAAGCTTCCCATCCAAAGCTGGCCAGTGGCCGAAGTGTCCTTCGATTGAGGCTCGTCCATAGATTTGGCGGCTACACAAACAAACTGAAGGCGTATCTTCGTTGACTTGATCATGCTGGTCTCTCTTTCCTTACTGTATCTTGCTGTGTTGGTCTTCCCTTATGACCTCATTTCACTCCTCTTCTCTACATCTTCCAGAATCGCAGTTGCTTGCTGAATCACCTGGAGTTGCTGCATCAGACTCTGTGTGCTGCCCCAAGACTGTGCTTTCAGCATGCTGTTGCAAGGTTTGGAGCGAGTTCCCGTCCGAAGCTAGGTGCACTTTCCAGGGACCACCGCAACCCTGTGCATGGGGCTCAAAAGGGTCTGCTATGTATGACGCGCGCCTTCTTGGATGATTTTACATGTGTTCAACGTCTTTTTTGGGCGGGGTCTTTTAAAAAGACCCACCCAAAACGTACCCGCCATCAACAGAGATACCAAACTTTCAAGAACTCCAACACACATGACCTGGCCTCCATGCATCGGCAGAAGTCGGTGTAGCCCCACTGCACGCGGACCAATGAAGTGAAGCTCTGCCAAATCAGAGCTTCCCTCCTATCAGGCACACGCACACACACGCACACACACCCACACACACACACACACACACACACACCCGGGACCGACAGGCCTGCGTAACAGCAACGAAGCTTGACCGTTGATCCCCTTGCCATTGCTCTGAAACAAATACCATCGTCTGCGCTGCAACAGATATGGCCCCTTGCACATGTTGTTGAGGGCAATGATGCCAACAAACATTGGAGAGCCACCCCACAGCAGCTCGTCAATGCCTTTGTATGGATCATTGGCCCCAAGCCATGAGCCACAAGCCATGCGCGTCCTCACAAGCGCCTTGCGGAAGTTTGGGCTGAGTCGTCGTCTCAGGGCTTCAAGAGCAACCTGAGCGGCTAAAGCGGGCCAAGCATTCAAATGGCAAGATGAAGACGACCACTTCGCCAAGTGGGAGATGCAGGTCATGCAAATTGGTCCTCGACAAAACCTGCATGTGGTTGGCTGGGGCAATCCTATTAGCTACCCAGGCTTTGTTTGGCGCCGACCAAGACCGGATGCTTTGATACGCCGCCAAGAGAACACATAGAACAGGCATTATCTCGCAGCTGAGCAGCATAGTATTCCATCATGAAGTACCAGGCCGACTCGAAACTCTTCGGGCTGCGACCTGTAAGGCAGTCAAGGAAATGCTCTTTGTACCAGCTTTGTTGCTGCAAAACATTCCCCCAGGTCCTGCTTTGGTGGCATTCACCATGTCAGACAGGGTGTCCAGCAGGAACCTGGAACATGTGCCAACTGGCTTGCAAGTGAGAATACCAAGGAATCTGATTTGTTGCTAGCAGTATTGTAAAGGACGTCGGTCCATTCCATACAACGTCATTGCAAGGTACACTGTTCTCTTCGTTGCCATCCCATTGCTTCTGTGGTGCTTTGAGATCTTGTTTGCCCGGTTGGGCAAACAAAGCGCGCAACTGACCCAGAAACACTCGGGCGCACACGCTCGCCCGCGCGCCCACACACAGGCATGACACCCACCCCACACACCCACACACCCACCCGCACCCGCTCCCGCACCTGCGCGCGCGCACGCACGCACAAGCATGGCACTGCACGCGCACGCGGACGCGCATTCGGGACCTGCGCACCCGCGCACCCATGCACGCGCAGAGTTCTTTCACGCAGAGACACAGAGACACACAGAGACGCACAGAGAGACACAGAGACGGAGGGACAAAGAAAGACACAGAGAGACAGAGAGAGACAGAGAGACACGGAGAGACAGAGGGACACGGAGAGACTCAGAGAGACACAGAGACACACAGAGAGACACAGAGAGACACAGAGAGAGTGAGAGACAGACAGACAGACAGACAGACAGACAGACAGACAGACAGACAGACAAGCAAGCAAGCAAGCAAGCAAGCAAACAAACAAACAAACAAACACACAGACAGAGAGAGAGAGAGAGTGACAGAGACAGAGACAGAGACACGGACAGAGACAGACACACGGACAGAGACAGAGACACAGAGTCACAAACACACCGAGACATAGAGACACAAAGACAGAGGCAGAGACAGAGACACCAACCGCGAAGAGGCAGGCCAGCAGGCACGCACGCACAGAGCACGCACCCGCACGGACCTGCGCGCACACCCACACACAAGCACACAAAGAAACAAGCACAAACACACCATGCAAGAAACATGGCAAAATCGTCGGTATGGCCATGGGTCAAAACCCCGTACCCCCAGTGAATATCCCAATCCAACTAAAATAGGTTCTAAAATGGGTGGTGAATTCACCTACCCACCAAAATGGGATCCCAAAACGGCTTTGACAACCACAGCTCCAGCCTCAGGAGCTGTGCCACCGGTGCCGCTGCGGACCCGCCCGGGCTGGCGAGCGTGCGCAGGCGCAGGAGGAAGGCAGGGAAGAGCTGGTCCTGCAGATCTCAGTGCCGGAAGCACAGAAATGGATTTGTTGCTTGTCTCCAAGGGCAACCAAGAAGAATCTTTCAAAGTGTCCCTGGTAACGGTGTTTCTTTCGTTTTCACCAGGGAGAAAAAAAAAAAAAAAAAAAAACAGATCAGCTGCAATAAGAATATTTGAAAGTGTCCCTTGTACTTAAAAAGGGCGTCCTCGAAAAAGACCCGCCCATTTCAGGCACAACATCTGGAAGAAACCGGGCCCTGGCAGCCAGCCCGATCCTTGGGCGCCACGAATCCCTGGAAGGCCTCAGGCTCTCATGGGGGGTACCCCACCCCACGCCCTACACCCCCACACCTCCACACCTCCCCCCCACTAAAAACAGCCAATGGGCAACTTCCTGTGGGCCTTCCCTCGAATCCCAAGAGCGGCAGCTTCAAAAAGGAGAAACACTGTTGGAAGTGTCGAGCGATATGGGTCCAACAAGATCCCCTTGTCGATGGACTCCGCTCAATGTCCAACTGTGATTTTGCGCCGCGCAAAATAAGGCCGGAAGGCGACTTGGGGTGCTGGCCAGGGGTTCCCCAATGAAACCCAACAAATCCTGCCGCAACACCTCGGCACCGTCTCTCCTTCTCCCCCACTTCCCGCGGGAACTCCCGTGTGTCTCTGGGCCGCCGGCCTCCGGCCCTAACGCCACAGCGCGGGGAGAGCAGCACCGTTCAAAGGTGTACTCCCCCTGGAAACAGAGATGGCCGCTGCCTCCGCGCATGGCCGGAGGCGCCGGCGCCATGGCACCCTTTTGTGTTGATGCCATGTGAGTCATAATCGCTTGCAGCCCGGTATTAAAATGGTCGATCCCCAGAACCAGCTAAAGAATTAAGAAGGCGGCCGCAGCTATTTATGGCTGGGATTTTCCCTTACTAACCTTCATCTACCCAGGTTTTCATTGTGGCTCATGTGAGCGAGCCCCCGTGGGATCTATCGCATTGATGAAAAGCTCAACCTGCTCCCTGCCACTTGAAGTGGCAGGGATACTTAGTAATAGTAAGCCTGGTTATAACCCGCTGATCAGAGACTTATGACATGCTTTTGTGGCTTATCTCACCATGGCCATTACCCACCTACCTGACGTACCTGCTGCCCCTGGAAGCAGGTATGTATTTCGCCCAAGATACCCTTGAACCCAGGGGTGGTTGATTTCCCAAGAGCCCTGGGCTTAGTACAACGGCTGCCACACCTTTCCCTCGAGCGCCTCCATAGCAGCACGCCGTCCGCGTCGCCAGACCATCCCAGCAGGAGCCGGAGGCGCGCGCCTCTAGCGGCTGCATGGAAGGCGCCGAGCCATCCCCCCGCCTCCCTCCCGCGCCGCGCGAGGGGGAGGGCCCTGAAAGCCAAATGGCTGAAATGGGTTCACGCATCAACGAAACGGCTGTGGTTGTCAAAACCAACGGGATCCCATTTTGGTGGGTAGGTGAGTTTATCACCCATTTTAGAACCTATTTGAGTGGTTGGATTGGGATGTTCACTGGGGGTACGGGCTTTTGGACCCATGGCCAAGTACGTGGCACCGGCCGTCGCATGCATGCAGCAAATCCTTTGTACTGGCCTTTCGGAGCTTACGTCCTCCAGCAATGTAAGCCGGCAAAGGCGTCAAGCTAGCTGCAAACTGACTCCAATCCAGCATCAAGCCGCCCAAAGGCAAAGGCTATTCCCATGCACTGTCTACCCGGCTTGTCTGGTGAAGAAAGGCGAATGGCTAGGAGTGAACAAACCTTTCTTCATTTCAAGTGGTACCCTTTGGTGGACCTCAGTCCCATGGGGACGTATTTACACTTCTCAACCAACCCAACCCAACCCAACCAGCCACCCAACCTGCCAACCCAACCCAACCAGCCACCCAACCTGCCAACCCAACCCAACCTGCCACCCAACCTGCGAACCAACCCAACCTGCCAGCCCCATTTCCCACGCAAGGCGTCCCACCCTACTGGCCTGCTGCACTGCCAGGGCCTCCGCGGCCCAGGCCTTGGGCGCGCGCGCGCGCGCGCTTGCGCGCGCAGACGCGTTTTCGCGCGCGGGGCTTTTGGGCCGCTGGGCCGACTTGGCCATCCCAAGTCGCCCGGGAAAACCCGGGGGGGAAAAAGAAACGGGGGGAACAGGAAGGGAAAACCGGAAGCAAGCACGCATGAACATCAAAAAGGAAACTTCATAGAAAAAAGGAAGGCATCTCCTGACTTTTGGAGAGAAGCAAGCCGCACACAACATCACACACTAAACCGGGGCCCTGATTGGACACCAAGGAACATCCTGCCGATGCCTGCATAAGGCTAATGACCCTCCGCAAGAGACTAAGTGGAGCTGTCACTCGAGAGTACTCTCGACATCAGAGTTCGAAATAGGCACCTTCACTTTGAGGCATCTCTTCACTTGTCGCATAAATCCAAGGCGTCTGCATGGACACACGCAAACTCTACCGCATGAGTGGTTGCCGCAAAGCTGTCTGCAGGGAGAGCGGTCAGAGCGGTCAAGCCCAGCCTCGTCCAGCATCAGCCCGATCTCTCTGAGACTGATCTGGGCAGGATCGCGGAAACCAGGAAAGACAAGGGCTTAGGCAAACCAATGGCCATGTTGGTGCTCAAGAGCACAAGGATGAGTTGAAAGCTCTGCCTGTTGCGAATTGCAATGAATAAGGCAAATGGCTGTGGGTTAAAACTAATGGGATCCCATTTTGGGGTAGGTGCGGGGGGTACGGGCTTTTTGACCCATCGCCAAATGCCGTCTTCAGCGATTGCATCATTGAGTGGAATGACCCCCTGCCGGCCTCTGCAAAGCTGGCCAGGGCATCACAGAAGAGCAGGCCAGCTCCATAGAAGGACAAGATGCCTGCGAAGGCGCAAATGCCAGCCCGGGTGAACACGGCCCCCCGATGTGGCCAAGAAGGGTCTCATGGCCCAACAAAGGGCAGGAAGCAACTGCGAGCAAGGGGGGCTGGTGTTTTGCTGTGCACCCGACTTGGCACTTGCTTTCTCCAGCCGCGATGAAGTGCTGCCCGTTTCACATCGTCAGCAAGTGACCACAAGATGCCAGCAATCGACACCCGGGTGTGCCGCCACCGGCACCACCATCATTACATGGCGAGTGCCGCCTGCTGTCCTCCAGTGTATTTTGGAGCTTTCTCAAGCTGACTCAAATTGCAGCAGAACATATCTCTTCCCTTCCAGTGGTTCAAACGCACTGCTATATAATGATGGTGGCGCCGGTGATACCCCAAATCAACTGGAGGACGCAAAGCAGGCCGTGCAGCCCACGCAAAGAACCCCCCTCACACCTTGCCATGGCTTTCTTCGAGGCACAGGGCTCCGATCGCTGGCCTGCACGGGAGCCTTCAGTGACCGCCAGCACCCTGCAGAGCCATCGGACCTGCTCCTGACGCGCATTCGCAGGAGGCTCAGTCAAACGCGGTCAAACCCCAAAATGGCTTGCCCTGGTAAATGGAAGCAAGGACTAAAACCTTCTGTCCTGGTGGTTTAATTTTGACCCATACCCACATGGATAGATGCCTCAGCACGCACCAGTGGGCCTGCGCAATGCCGCGTTCGAATGACACCATCCCTTGTGTTGGCGATTTGTTGAATGGCTCCAGCAAACTCCAATAGTTGGCAAACAGTACTGTGATGTAGAGATCCACAAAAGTTGTGCCAGCAAGCAAAGGCCGATGCTGCCAGGTGGCTGAAACTATCCGCCAGCCACTTGCTCATTTTCCGCAGCAAGCTTAAGCTTGCATGTGGGTCAAGAAAACTGGTCCCAAGTTAAGAAAACTGATGCCACCCCCACCACAGGTCCTTTGAGTCCCACTCTTCCGTCGGCGTGCCAAACCACAGCCTGCGCGCTCAAAGCCGCAATCTTTTGCTTGTGGCCCCACCGGGGTATGCCTAAAGCAAGCCGGACAAAACTGAAACAGCGATGGCTGGAACGCGAGACCTGGTTGCAAGCATACTGGGTTCTGCAAGTCTTGCCACGATCACGTGACAGGTTGAAGCCAGGGGCGCAAATGCCCGGTGCTTCTCCATCAAAACTGCAAATAAACTACCAGTGATCGCACGCATGTCTTTCTTCCACGCCTCTTGAGGCTCTTTCCCAGCGCAGGCAGAGAGCGGAGCTCAGAGGCGTCCTGCAAGGGCCCCCGCTCAGAACGCACATGCCCAGCCCATAGGGTGGACGCTGGGACCTCCCAGTCGTCAGGGCCTGCACCAACACTCTTCCGTGGTGTGCGCATGTGGACAGGGTCATTCCCGGCGGTACTTCTGGGTGTCGCAGTTGGCAGGCACGCTTGTCTTGTCTGCGGCGTTCACTTTGCCTGCAAGTCCAATGATGAGTGAGGTTGCAAGGTGTTCTCCAAGAAAGCCAGCAATATGGCACCTGACAACCTTGGGGCATGTCATCCAATGGATGGTTGGGGCAGAAAGGCTCGTATGGACGTGGCTTGTGCTCAGTAGGGAATGTGGGTGACCTGTGGGTGACCCTCAGCAAAACCATCCAAGTAACTAGTGGTTTCCTTTATTCGGGGATCAAAGCCTGGGTTCATTCCACGTCTCATTCCCTACCGATTTCGCAAAAGCAAGAAAGCTGCTCAAAACCAACTCCAAATCAGAGAAGAAGAAAAAACACACACCACTTCTCCAAAAACCGAACCATGTGCTCAAAACCGCCAAACCATTTGTCGGCTCGTTGCATGGCATCCCGCTGTTTCGCCCGAAGGTCCCCATTTCGGGACGCCCAACGCGCGAGCTCCTTGGCCGCCTGCAGCCCGGGCTCGGAGGCCAAGACGGCGCCCAGCACGGAGAGGAGGTGCCCTGGGCGCGCGAAGGGCGCTCAGGCCGCAAAGGGCGCGAAGGGCGGCACAGCGGCACGTGGCGCCTTTTTCTGGGAGGCAAAGTGTCGGCAGTTTTATCGCTGACACATAAAAACCTCAATGGTGTAGACAATATATATATATATATGTATATATATATACATATATATATATATAGTCATGTGGAATGATGTTGTGTGTGCCCATGCCTAATCCTTAGATATGGTCGTGTATGAAACAGACTGCATAGATGTGTGTATATATACATATATGTATATGAGATCTTGCTAGAAGGTCCGCCACAGCATCCAAGCCGAATAGCCTTAAAAACTACCATGGCAGAGCGCAATCTGGAAAAAGTACAAAGCTGGACTCCTCTACGTCTCCAACCCATGTTTTTACGCGACAACAGTCCCTCCTACTTCCCCTCGGACACATTCTTTCTTGCTGGTGCTCAGTAGGGAATGAAAAACAAGGAATGACCCCAAGAAAAACCATCCAAAACCGGTCATTCCCTACCCATCGCACCCAAGAAAAACCATCCAACTGGTGGTTTCCTTTCTTCGAGGATCAAAGCCTGGGTTCGTTCCATGTCTCATTCCCTACCGATTTCGCACCAACCGCAAGCTGACTCCTCAGGCGAAGTTTCTTCCGGGGCGCGCAAGGCGTCCACCACCGCTGCGGCCGTGTCCTCCGGAGTGGCGGGCTGGTGCAGCCAGTGGCCATCCTCACACGACCGAAGCGGCCGGACGCGCTCGCGCGAGCCTAGGCTTCAACTGTGTCACAGTCAAACGCCGCTACAAAAATGGTTAACCCAGAACCATGTGAAGAACTAGGAAGGCGGATATCCGCAACTAATTCTGGCTGGGTCTTTCCCTTACCAACCTTCACTTGCCCGGGTTTTGAGCACGTGACTCAACTGGTCACTGGAGCCTAGGCTCAGGCGCAAAAACCCCAGTCAGAAACCACGCTGAACATTGGTCTTTGCGTCAGATAGTCTGTCGCTTCAGTTTGAGGGAGTGCTATTCTGAAGACCAGGAAGTCAGCATGTCTGTTTTGCAAGGTGCCAGGAAGCCTCACTTTTCTTACCCTCACACGTGGGCCCCCCGAGGCGTCCTCCATGCAATCGCAGGGAGAAGCTGCGCGGCTGCAAGAAGCTAAATGGTGCCCGATGCTCTTTGCGTGGATCAGCATGGGCGCAGCATGGGATTATCTAGTTCCTGTGTATCTATGTCTCTGTGTCTGCGCGTGTATCTCTTTCCTTGCTCTCAATGTTCATCTCTCATTTGTCATCTCGCTCACTCTCTTCTTCTATACACCTGAATCTGTGTGGAAGTGCGCGTGTGGGTGTGTCTGTGTCTGTGTGTGTGTGTCCTTTGCTTTTGCGGTTGAAAACAAGTGTCTGCGTGCACCTCTTTGCGTGGCGTTGGCCGGCCTGATCTTGCAGAAGCGGGTCAGCTAGCAATCTCTTGCTTCGGGGTATGCCTTATCGCGCACTCCTCATGAGGCTGTGCGTCTTAGGGTCGTCTGAGCGGAAGCACAGCGGGGCGCGGCTTCGGAAGCCCTGGCCACTTTCGCGTGAGGTTCAGTGACAAAGACCTGGCCATCACAGAGCTAGGACATGGAGTTGTGACAGAGGCCCTTGTCTAGTTTCGCCAGGATGCATGACTGTTCTCCGTAAAATGCCCGCTACCGCGGAACCAGGTGAGTCACCTGCAGCGATGGGCATGGCATGGAGGTCGATTGCCCCACGTGGGCCAACACCTGGCGGCAGCGCCGCGCCAATTTCGCCTTGAGCACCTCACACATGCAGCTCCTGCGAGGGAAGACAACGATGCCCATCACTCAACTTGGCAGCTGGAACTGTTCGAAAGAATGGGTTGCCTGCAGTAAACGATTTGGATGGGTTTTGGTGGGATTTCACCTGCTCTTCCCCTTGTCGGTCCTTTCTTGGTAATCCTTTAGTGCTCTTTGAATACTCTACAGGGGTGGATCCACAGATTCATCACATCCAAAGCATTTTCTAGATCAACATGAACCAAACATGCCGGTAGACAGGACACACTTGATCCAACACAACAGCCAGAGTGGCAAACTTTTGCCACAACATCCATGTCCAATTAATACAAGCAAGCCTTTGGCAGGAGGAAGGGGCGTGCATTCCGGAATATGCCAATGTAAACCCAAAGGAAGCTGCCCATGCCCGGTCTCCACAGGCCGAACGATTTCTGTCAAAGCTTGTTCAAGCAAAAGAAGGCTCTGGGTGGGTGGCACGTTTGCGAGGGAAGCCACATGGAAACAAACAAATGGCCTCCTTTTGGGTTTTGAACGGAAACCAAAGGAACCCACCTATTTAAGCGAGTTCCCATGACTGGTTGGTGGCACTCGATGGATGCTCGATCTCTACCCACGCCTCTGTGAGGCAGCAGCGCGGAAACCGCCGCCGGCAATGGCCGCCATCGGCCTGAGGGATATCCCCGCTCCCCGCATCGAGGGCCGAAAATGGCCCGAAAATGCGAGAGCCGACCGGAAGAATGTGGCTCAAGCACTCCACAACAAATGGGTTGGCACGTGCCAGGGGTGCAAGAAAGGGGTCCTTTGTCAGTGCTTGAGTTTGTTTCGCTCAGGGTGACGCGGACGCCGTTTATCTGAATTAGTCCCTTTCTGAGGGAGCCGTTTCGAGGTGTCCCAATGCCTTTCACACACACCTTCTTTTCCCCAAGAGGGCATGAGCAGGTTCTGAGGGGGTCCCCCAGACTGAAAAATCCAAGGCACGGCCGCCCCGCCTCCGATGTCTCTCGAGGGCCTCGGTCTGATACTTGGCCAACTCCTGGGCTGTGGCTCTTGATTGCTCTAAGTCCGCCTGGACGCACTGTTGCCACTAAAGGATAGCTGAAATTATGTATGTATGCAGGTATGTATGTATGTATGTATGTATGTATGTATGTATGTATGTATGTATGTATGTATGTATGTATGTATGTATGTATGTATGTATGTATGTATGTATGTATGTGTATGTATGTATGTATGTATGTATGTATGTATGTATGTATGTATGTATGTATGTATGTATGTATGTATGTATGTATGTATGTATGTATGTATGTATGTATGTATGTATGTATGTATGTATGTATGTATGTATGTATGTATGTATGTATGTATGTATGTGTATGTATGTATGTGTATGTATGTATGTATGTATGTATGTATGTATGTATGTATGTATGTATGTATGTATGTATGTATGTATGTATGTATGTATGTATGTATGTATGTATGTATGTATGTATGTATGTATGTATGTATGTATGTATGTATGTATGTATGTATGTATGTATTTCTGTATGTGTGTGTGTGTATGTGTGTATGTGTATGTTGCAATGTATGCATGCACGCACGTACGTACGTACGTATGCATGCATGTATGTGTTTGTGTGTGTATTTATGGTATGTATGTAATGCAACGTCATGTAGCGTAACGTAACGTAACGCAATCTAATGTAATATAATGTATGTATATATATATATATATGGTACAGCGTTGCCAGCCCCCCCAACCCTAAATACACCCTAAACCAAACCCTAAACCGTAGACCTCTAAACCTAAACCAACCCTAAATCAACATAAACCAACCCTAAACCAACCCTAAACCAACCCTAAGCCAACCCTAAACTGACCCCAAATACACCCTAAACCAATCCCTAAACAATAAACCCTAAACCTAAACCAACCCTAAACTAACCCCAAGCCAACCCTAAATACACCCTAAACCAATCCCTAAGCCGTACACCTCTAAACCTAAACCAACCCTAAACCAACCCTAAATCAACATAAATCAACCCTAAACCAACCCTAAACTAACCCTAAATACACCCTAAATATACCCTAAACCAATTCTAAACCAACCCTAAACTACCACAACTCAACCGCAGGACCACAACCAAAGGGGGGGGGGGGGGTACTTGTCTGACCCATGACCATTGGGGGGGGAGGGCGGGTTGGTTTATGGTTGGTTGCGGGTTGGCTTGTCCTGGCGGTGGGGGTGCCGCGGTGTCGGGGTGGGGGTGGGACCGTAGGTGCCAGGATCCGGGGGCTCGGGGTCTCGGGCCGGGGCTGGAGGGGGGGGTCTGGGGGACCCATACCATATGGGGGGGGGGGGTAGCAACACGGAACACGGGACCATATATATGTGCACATATTAAGCATGCCAGTGTGCATATACATATATACACCATATATACCTTCTCCACAAGTAATCTGTCGCCTCGTGTTTTGGCCACCATTCTCGTCAGGCATTCCGTCCTCCCGCAGCCTCTTGTTCTCATCTTCCAGCACCGTTCGCTCACAGCCTTCGCCACAGGAAGCCAAAACCGCTAAGCCTCTGCCTGCTGACTCTCATGTCTGTGATTTTCAGGTTGCGCTGAGACATGGCCATGGGTCAAAATCCAAATCATACCCCCAGTGAACATCCCAATCCAACCACTAAAATAGGTTCTAAAATGGGTGGTGAGTTCACCTACCCCAAAATGGGATCCCATTGGTTTTGACACCCACAGCCACATCTATCGGATGCCGGTTCTGAACATGTGCATCATGCTGGGACCTGCAAAGTGGACGGTGACCGAGCCGATGTTAACACCAGTCGTCCAAACACCCACCGGTAGTGCCTGACACTGCGGTGACACTGCTGTTGCTGCGGTGCAGCCTGGCTCACTCATTCAAACGCTTTGCCGCCTGGGTTGACCAACTCACCAGTGCTCTGGTTGATTCGCTGACCACTCGGTTCTGCAAAGCACGGCCTCTGTACTGAGTGGCAGGGGCCTGGATGCTACCAAACTGAGAGAGACATCAATAGCCCGGCAGAGCGGTCTTTTTGAGGCCATCTCGGTGGACATATGACACTGCCAAAGCCTAAGTGCAGGAATGACAGACGTGAATGGCTCTCAATCTTCCGTGGTTTCGTGACATGCAAAAGGAGCTACACAGGCTGTTTTTGGTCTTGTCAAGCTGAAATTGCTCTTGTGTGCCAGTCACGGTGCCAAGCAGTGCAGAAGAGTGGCTCTTCAAGATAACAAACCCCTTGCAAGCTTTTGCCTGCAACTAGCAGCTACTGCACTAGCATTCGAGAACTCAACCTATCTACAAAGCTCGCATGGCATCGATCACTGCGAGCTGCCTCCTGGATCACCCAAATCCGACGCGCAACACCTGTCTTAAAAAGTGGCTCATTCCGCCCTGCCACAGCTCGCAACGCAAAAGCACTCTACTTTCTTCAAGGGTGTATTGCCAACACACAAGGAAGGCCAATATGTTCCCCCGTCAAGGGCAACTGTGTGCAGCCGCAGAAACTTTTACTCAAATTGCAACCCTCACGTAATATACCGTAAGGTGGTTGGCAGCATCTCATGTAGCCCGGGTCAGAAGGCACTTTGCTCCGCCTTCAGAAGTTCAGGATCCAGTGGTTTGGTCTCACTCCCGCCTCGCCGCCATCCTCCCTGTCAGTTTGTGCTACTAGGGCTAAGTTCACTTGGATCACGAAGCTATGTTCTTTGTTCCTAGTAGCGCTCTTACTTTGCAATTGTGTGTGCTCCCTACAGCAACTGGTGGATGTGCTTCTTCAGTGTTCCAAGGGCCAACAGGAATCGAGCTGTTGCTCCCTGCACCCATGGTCAAACTCATGGCATTCTCGTAGTCAGAACACTCGGCAAACCCTTCCAAATGGCTATCCGCAATGACGAACACCCTGAAAACTAGACAAATATCTCCCATCCCATAGGTCCCCAAATGAAAAGAAGCATAATTAGACAAGCAAACCTCGGACAAGCTGCTGCTCTCGCTAGGCGCCGGCGATTCCGTCCTCAAGTGGGGTCTCCGCAGCTGCAGCAGGAGCTGCAGCACCTCTCGGCGCCCAAACTGGGCCGCCAGCTGCAGCGGTCGAAGCGCGGCTTTACCCTCAGCTGGCCAGGCGGCTGCCAGCAGCTGCACCACCTGCAAGCTGCACTACCCAAAACCAGGTGCAAACCAAGCCTCACTGGACTAGCGCCCAAACCTCCATCCGGGTGTACTTGTTCAACCAAAACGGTACAACGATTTTTGGCGGCCACCATTCTCACCAACAGAGAGAGAGAGAGAGAGAGAGAGAGACAGAGAAAGATAAAGAGAAAGAAGGACTCCCCAAGAAACCACGACTCTTGGTCTCCTCCATTTTCACAAACAGAGAGAAACCCATGACCCATCCCCATCCCCGCCTCGCAGTGCCCGGCCCTTGCCGCCAGCTCCAGCGGCGTGGCGCCCTCCGCGCCGGCGGGCGACGCCGACGCGGAGCTCCGCAGCAGCTCCGCCACCGCGGCCGCGCGGCCGCGGTGCGCGGCGTCGTGGAGGGCGGTGAAGCCGTGGGACACGCCGTCCACGGCGGCCTCGGAATGTGGCGAAAGCCGCGGGCTGGTTTTTTGACTACTTACAGCGGCAGGGAACTTAAAAAGTGGGTAAGAACCATGGTGATAACCCACAAAAGCCATGGTTGTAAGTCTCCTAAGTGGGTGAAAGCCAGGCGTGCTAACCACTTTCTAAGTACACTGCCCCTCTCAGTAGGGAACCACCAAAGTGGGTGGGCATGAACACCCAAATGATGTCCAAGGGTCCCTAAATCGCAACTTGGTGTGCTGTATGCAACACAAGCTCGCATCGGGATCCTGGAAAAATCATGGAAGGAGCCTAGATACAGGACAAAAAACTTTAAGGCGCATGCTCCACAAATGCGAAGTGTGGAAATGTGGCTGTGGGTCAAAAACCAATGGTACCATTTTGGGGTAGGTGCACCACTCATTTTAGAACCTATTTTAGTGGTTGGATTGGGATGTTCACTGGGGGTACGATTTGGATTTTGACCCATGGCCATGTGACCTGGAGGCTGTGAACTTCCAAAGCTGACCTTCAGCCCGCCTTCGCCGCCAGCAGCCGCCTGATGGATGCCACGTCACCCAAGGCGGCGGCCCGATGCAGAGCTGAGCGTGCGGAAAGGTCCGGAGCGCGGGTGTCCAGGGCCTCACTCGCAACATCACCGGGGCTGACGCAACCTTGGCTGGAGTTCGGACCCCGGCAGAAAAACTGTATGGAAAACACGGGGGACCGGGGACCTCAAAAAAGCAAAGCAAGCAAAAAGGGGAGCGAAGTCTGGGCAAGCAACCAGCTGCGTCAAAGGCCACCTCCCGATGCGCGCAGCGATCAGGCACGTCGATCACGACCTCGAAATTCGAAGCCTGCGAGGGGCTGAGTGAAAGGCTGGATCGCACATCGTCTCCTTTGTGGCCTAAGACGTTGGAAGGCGCCAAGTCAAAGCGCTCAGAGTTGCAAGTCTTCAGCATCTCGTGTTCCTGAATATCCTCCTCAGAGCTGAAGCGGCCATTCCCATGCGAACCGCATGTGTCTGGCACGTCTATAACAATGTCGGGCGCTTCAGACTCGGATGCGCTCGTTGCGAGGCAATCCGACTGCGGCTTGGACCTTCCTTCTAGACTCCAGTTGACAAGCTTCATGTCATCGCCACGAATCTCGGCCTCACTCGCAGTCTCGCCGTCGCTTCCGATGTACGGATGGTGTTCAGCTTCTGCCTCGAATGGCACCACATCTGCCAGCTCGAACTGCCCCATTCCGCTGATTGAAAAGGTAGGCTCCAGCAAATCGCGGAAGCTCTCTTCCTGACTTTCCCAAGGCGAGATCAATGACTGAGAAGAGAACGCATCGTGGTCACGAAGCTTGCAAGTTTGAGTTCGCGCTTGCGTGTGTTTCGGGAAGCTTTGCCTGTGAATGGTATCATCATCCTCGCAGGTCAATCTCCGGATGCATGCAGCCGTACCATCTGTGGCTGCTGATAGCGCCTCATGCGGCATCCCTCCCAAGTGGACCGCAGCTGGCTCTTGCACATGCGAATTCCTCGTCTCGCAGCGAGTTCCTGGCCCCGCCAGGGTGAACCTCGGGCAGTGCGCAGCGCTTGTGGGCCAGGTCCATTCCAGCACCTCTCGGCCAGGGCAGTTCAAACTGCACACTGGTCCATCTCCCAGTAGAGCTGGAAGTAGCCCTTACGCCGATCCAAACAAGACCACACCCGCACCACTTTGCCGGGATCTGCACCCAAATATCCCAACATTGAGACACCGAGGACAGTCCCGCACCTTTCGCCTGAAGCACACCTACCGACCCAAGGAGTGCCAAGGCGCGCGGAGGTTCCCATCGGTGCCAAGCCGCGCGGGGAGGGCCTGGAACCAATCCCAGATTTCCCCACTGTCACACTCACCTGTGGAAATGGCCCACCCAAATCCATGTCTTTGGAATTTCACCGGCGGCCGAACCTATTTGGCTGTGGCTCAAAAAACCGGTACCAAAATGGCACCTTGGTAAATGGAACCAACCATTTCTGCCTGGGACTGCCCCTTACTAACCTTCTAACTTCTACCCGAGTTTCGATTGAGGTTGACAGACGACCCTCCGCAACCAGCTCTTGGGACTGTGGCATCGCCCCGGCCTGCAGTACGCTGGCGTCCTGCAAAGACAGGAGCCCAGGAAAATATTGTGAGAGCCCAGGAAAAGTAAGGTTGTCCTTCTTCATGTTTGTGGGAATCTGTGTTTTTCATGTCCTCTGCCTCCTGTGCGCTGCTTGCATCTGTGTCCAGCTGAATCAAAGTCGTCGTGCTCGCTTGCTTTCCAGATTCCAGTGCCTTCGGGCGGAAGTGTTGGAGGCCTTCGACATGGCACGTTCTGGGCTCAACACGAAACATTTGATCAAAATCGTTCTGCTACACGGAAAGAAAAGCGCGGAATCGATTGAACTCATGCTCAGTTCACTCATGGGTCACTCCGCAAAAAGGTGCTTGGAAACTCCCCCGCAAAGCCGTGAGCTCAGACAAGGCGGCCCCTCTCCCGCGCTCCTTCAGAGCGGCATCTCGCTTGCGGAATCTCGGCACGGAAGAAAGAAACCGTGCGACATCGGAGGGGGTCACTAGTGGCCAGCGGAAACCAACAGCTCAAAAATGAAGGATGGGAAAGATTCGACAGGCTCACTGATGCCTCATGGCCCATTGCATACCTCAGGGAATTGGTCAAGATCATGATCATGGAAATACAGCAGGTGAGTGTTCCCATCGGCCAAAGCGGTCGCCATGCATCACCCAGAAGTCCTGGTCACAACGTACAGCTTGAGAGCCATTTTCGGGGTTGGTTATGTTTCTGAAGTGGACGTCGCTTCCATGGGAATCGATCACCATGTTTCAGGTTGTTCCCCATTCAAAATCATTGCCAGTTGGGTCTGTCTTTTCGTCGAGGGAACCCCAAAAATAAGTGGTTTCTCTTTGGTGTACCTTCAAAACACCACCAAAAGGTACCCTCAAAAAAAAGCACGCACACGCACACACACATTTCCAAGATCCTGCTTTGACTTCGCTTCCTTCCCATTTGCTTCGGGCCCCCGGACATCGCGTTGTGCGAGCTGCAACTGTCCGCTCAGGCGGCCGTCTGGGCAATCCCAGAGACCACAAGTGCCGTTGAGTGGAAATTATACTTAGCGCGACTCAAGGCAAGCTTGCATTGCCCGCAAACACGCATCCAAGTGCAAGCGTTCTGTTGGAACAGTGCACTCATCACTCATCAAGCATTTGCATAACGTCCTTCCGATTCATTGTGGCTCGCATTTGCACTAACTTCGCGCTTTTCTTGTGATACCCATCACGCCAAAGGGGGGTATCTCGAAGCCGGGGACCACTTTACCTCCCCAAAAGTAAACAACCGCAAAGAAAAGATACGTACTCTCAAGATCCGACGAGCATCGGTTTTTTTTTTGTTTCTTGTTTTCTCCGGTTTTTCCCCCCTCCGGTTTGTGGACCTAGCCATATGAGCGCCTTCCCGGCCTGGTCGGCCTCGGCACCCCGGCCTGGCGAAAGGGGGCGGCCGGAAAGGAAAGTCGATGGTGTCCACAGTTGGCCGTGGCTCACAAAACCCGGAATTCCAAAATGGCTTGCCCTGGGAAGTGGTTAAGCATGGACCAAAACCTGCGGTTTGCCCCTTCTGTTTAATTTTGAGCCACACACATTTCAGGGTTTAATGGGATATACAGCCACTAGCCGCTATATAAAGGGTATACCCCAATAAAACCGTGGTGTGGTTTGTGAGATGTCCACCATGAAACGCCGGATGAGTTGACTCAACAGTTGGCCGGTGCCTCATAGGATATGTTGGTTTCATGCGGTGAGCTGCTTGAAGACTTGAGAAAGGGAACAACATCAAACTGGCGAACCAGCCCTTCGCTACACGCTCAGCAGTGGTGTACCCGAAACCAAAAAATCAAACACCAAGAGCAACACAAACGATACTGGAACTAACTAATCTAATCCCCCCGCCCCCCCCCCAAAAAAAAAAAGAAAAAGGAAAACAACGGGGAAAAAAAGCAACATGCTGGAAGCCACCTGAACTAGGAAGCCTGACCCTGCCATGCCGAGCTGAATGAGGGCGCCTCCCCGATCAGAGTCATAAGTTATAAGTGTTCAAACCGCAAAGCTGGGAGAAAGCAGCGCAAACGTGTCGCAAGCTGCGCATGATTGATCAGTTTGGTCCTTTACAACCTGGTGGCATGTTCCATGTCATCTACGCTGTCTAGCCCAATTTGCTGCGAATACTCCATCTGCGAATGAATCTTGATTGCGCACGCCTTGGCTGGGCATCATGAGCATGGATTTATGTATACTGACCGGTTTGAGGGTGTTTCCGTTTGAAATATCCAGATCACTGTCGCTCCTCCCCAGCTTGCTCAGTGCACGCTGCCACTCCGCCCAGCGAGCAGGCCTTAGCACATGCTCCGAATCCAGGCCGGAGTTCCATGAGCATCGTCACGGATAAGAGTGTCTTTTTGCTGAATGGGGGTTGGTACAAAGGGAAACCCGATGCAAGCCGTCCATGTTGGGAGGTTTTATCCCATGAGGCAGATCCCATGTGAGTCTTTCTTGTTTTTTTCCATTAGAAGCCCGACCTTCGGCCCCTCCCAGCCCAGCCCCAGCTGGATCCCGATCTGCCGTCCCAACAAACTCAGCTCCCCACCCAAAGGGAGGAGACCTGCCCGCCCTGGCGTCAACGCACGACGTGCTGGACGCAATGCTGGGCCACTGTTCATTGGTTGGTTTAAAATGGAATCCACTTGGCTGTGGCTGTCAAAACCGTTTTGGGATCCCATTTTGGGGTAGGTGCACCACCCATTTTAGAACCGATTTTACTGGGGATTGGGATGTTCACTGGGGGTACGATTTGGACTTTGCCCCATGGCCACTTCTGAATGATTGGCCCATCCCGGACTAACTTATGGATGCAATTGCTTTGAATGAGAGGCTAGCTGGCTGCCAAGTTGGCGAGTCCTTTGCAAGGCTACAGCGGAAGCGCCAAACGTGCCACGCTCACCGTTTCTGTAGAGGTTGGGCCTCAGGCTCTGCCGACCACAGCGAGCAGCGCTCACACTGGCCAGCGTTTCAACTCTGTTTGAAAACAACTCCTGCAAAGAGCCCACGGCAAGAAGCCTTTCCCAGATGCGCTCTTTTCTTGACCTCTGATATGGCGGGCGGACCCCGGCCTGCTCTCAGCCGCATTGGGCCTGGAGGCACTCCGCAGGACTTTGCTGCCCGTGCCAAAAGCGCGTGATGCGCATCGCTTTGTCACAGCCAGGGCTGCAAGGCTGGATCCTCAGCAAGCTCCTGCAGGCTGTGCACCTGGCCACACGTCGGGGGCAAACACATGGAGGAAGCGTGCAAGCTGAGCTTTGCAAACCCTGGATCCGCTGACAAATGTCATGAAGAGTTCAGCTGCGCCTGGAAGAAATAGTTGAGGAAGAGCTGATTGCACACCTGAAAAGGTCCATGGTGCATCCGCGGCAAAAAGGGCAACAATGGCATCTTAAAAAAAAAGGGGGGACGCATCACCATGGAGCACTGCACCTCTGAAGTTGTCAGATAGCTCGTGTGTGCGTTTTGCAGAAACTCCGGCCTCCTGCGAAGAGTAGATCTTGCACCCCGAGAAGGAGACGACGAAGTCTCCCGGCTCAAAGGTGGTGTGGGTAAGCAGGGCTGATGACACGAGCGGTGGATAACCTGAGCACTCGCCAAGGACGTGTTCCTCTGCAGTAAAAACGCTTCTCTGTCACTCTGTGTCTCTCCCTCTCTCGCTCTCTCTCTCTCTCTCTCTGTCTCTCTCTATCTCCCTCTGACTCGCTCTAGCCTCTCTGTGCCTCTTTCTCTCTCCCTATGTTGACTCTATCTTTTCTGTGTATCGCTGGTTTTGGGTAGACGGCTGCGAACACGGAAACGCTCGCAAGCAAAAAACGCAGCCAAGAACACAACAGCTGCTCATGTTCGGATTGCTTTGGTGCTGGTTCAGGGGTTTGGGGCTGGTGTTGGGGGGTCTTCAAAGCCGCCACAAGCCGTCACCCCCCCCCCCGCCCCAAACCCCCCCACCCCACCCCACCCCACCCCACCCCACCCCACCCCACCCCACCCCACCCCACCCCACCCCACCCCACCCCACCCCACCCCACCCCACCCCACCCCACCCCACCCCACCCCACCCCACCCCACCCCACCCCACCCCACCCCACCCCACCCCACCCCACCCCACCCCACCCCCCACCCACCCCACCCCACCCCACCCCACCCCACCCCACCCCAGCCACCCCCCCACACCCCCACACTTCTTTTCTACCCCACCCCCACCCCACCCGCCCCTTCCACGGATTTTCGACGTGGCGCCGTTGATGGTCTTCTGCGCCAGCGCCGCCCAGGCCGCCGCGCCCGGGCGCCCCGGCAGCTCCCGAGCTTCGGCCGCGCGGGCCAAGACCTCTGCGACCGAGCGGTTTCGGGGAGGTGGGGAGGCGGGGAGGCGGGGAGGCGGCAGCCCCAGTAGGCTGGTTTAGAAGTGCTTTTTTGGGGGGACGCACAGTTTGTTTCCTCTCTTTTTTCTCGCACCTGGGTGAGCCGCACACTCGACAGTCTTGCAGCTCAGCAGCGAATGGAAACTGCAGAAGGTACACCTCAGCACTTACGAAACATCTCAGGTACCAAATGGTAGTGGGTCAAAAATGGGTGTCCATTTTGGAACCCTAGGAAATGGAACCAAGGCCCAAAACCTGCGGTCCCCTGGTGCTTTAATTTTGACCCATACGCAAATGGTGCAACCGAGTCCATCAAGATCGATGGTTTAGAGGGCTCTCTTGAGACTGTCCTCAGCCCACCTCGGTGTGACCCCTCGCGACACTCAAACGACTCGGGCACATCCGAGCTGCCATTGCCGTCTGCTCCCACCAGGGGTGCTGCGTCACTGGACTGTGGCCAAAGGTCATCCAGCGCACCTTCTGGAAGAATGCCCTGGGCCAAGGGGAGAAGAGGAGGCCTTGTCTTCTGTGACATGCGCATTTGCCTGAGAAGGCGCACTTACGCAGAGTAACTTCTAGCCCAAGAGCAAGTCAAGATGTGATCAAGAAACAAAACCTGAGCAAGCGGCGAAGGAAGTTTCTGTCAGGCGCATAACAAATAGACAATGATGTGTCTTGGTAGTGGAAGAAGGTCTGAACGAACTCATATCATCAGTTTGCTTGCATCACATCCCAGTGTGTGGATGTAATTATGTTCTAATAAGCGCACATAAAGCTCGCCGTTTCCCTTTCGCAGCAAGAAGCCATTCACCAAAACCATGATCTTCGATTCAGCTCCCGGCTTCAGATGGATCCGCCCACTTAACTTGCAGCCAAGATGCCACGACCAAGCCGAGGCTCTGGCGAGCCTCGGCCACATACTCACCAAACTTCAGGCTGCGATTTGAGCGGCTAAATGGGTCTAGTTCTTGGGGTAGGAGGATTCAGGGGGATCAAGGAACGTCCAGGAGGGTTCAGGAGGGCTGAAGTATCCTGGCCTGAGCTCGCCCACACAAGCTGGCCTTCCCTTGAACATATTGAACCTGGCTAGCTTACCCCTGTTCAAACTGCAAACAAAAGCTGTGGATCGATCCCTGGATCCTCCGATCTCGGGATGGCACTTCGAAGCGCTCGGCCCCGCACATGACGCCGGTGTTCAGCATCAAGCCATCTTCAGACGCCACCAGCTGCACGCGCTTCTCCTGGAAGAGCCAATCCGCCCAGCCTGCAGCAGTTGCCATGCGCGAGGGCCAGGGGCCCTAAACTGCATTGGTCGCCTGCCCCCGCCGAGCCTCTGATGGCTTGAACCCTGCAGAAATGCGATGCTTGCGTCTTGGTGGATCCAGCGGCCAAAAAAGATAACTATCCCTGGATGCCCCTGGATGTCGGCCTTTGTGCCCACAAGCGAATGAAACATAGCGGTCTCTCCGGGAAGAAAGTTCCACGAGGTCTGCAGCATTGCTTCGAAAGCTCCAACAAACATCGGTCCAAGGAGACAAATGGCTGTGGGTCAAAAATAGGTACCCAAAATGAAACCTGGTAAATGGAAACATTGACCAACATCTGCGGTCCCCTGTTTTATTTTGACCCATGCCCAAATCGCCAAGTGGCCCAAGGTGCGGTTTGCGGGAGCTGAAGCCGGCGTCTCCATGTCGCAATTCGTCTCCCAGGAGAGGTGGCTATCCAGTAGGTCATCAAACCAGCCCAGCAGGTTCTCTGGCTCCTATGGGCTTTGCAACTGAATGCTGATCCGAATTCTCAGCGGGGGATGGGTATAGAAGGGAGGAGGCATGGATCGAGAGAGGAAGGGAGCCTTCGATTTTTGCTCCTTCATCCTTCCATCCTTCCATCCACTCCCTTTGACCTTCTCTTCTTCCCACCGCTCCTCCCTCCCTCTATATCTTCATGCCAAAACAAACATTTTGAATTGGAGTTCATTGAACCAAGCTGGGAGCGCGATCCATGACCCATATTACTTGTCTTGCACGAGTCAACGGTGGAATCTTGGTAAAAGTTTCAGTCGCTGGGTCAAAATCCCGTATCCCCAGTGAACATCCCAATCCAACCACTAAAATAGGTCCTAAAATGGGTGGTGAATTCACCTACCCCAAAATGGGATCCCATCGGTTTTGACAACGACAGCCACATGACTTTTAGGGCAGGCCCCGCCTGCTGCGGACCTGCTTGCCACTTGGCCACCAGCTCTTGCAAGCGCGCCTGGCACAGCTTCCACTGCGCAGCACCAGCTTATACCCAGCATAAGAGGTTCGCCCAGCATTTCATGCGTGTAAAAGACTTGCGATGGTGCGAAATCGGTAGGGAATGTGGGGGAATGAACCGGGTTCCCTGAAGGCAAACCACAGAAGGATGGTTTATAACTTCTAAACGGTCATTCCCGAAATTCCCTGCCGAGCACCAGCAAGGAAATGTGGGTGTGGGTCAAAATCAAACCACCTGGAATTGGACCTCCTGTTTTAGTCATGGGTTCCATTTATCAGGGCAAGCCATTTTGGGGTTAGCCCATTTTTGACCCACAGACATGTTGCTCTCTTTGGATACAAGGATAAGTCTGCGGGCGGTGAGTCGAGCTCATCAGTGACCCTGGGCGTTGACCGCTCACAGGCAATCCAGTTCTGCTCGGGGATGACAACCAGACGGCACAGCAAAAAATGAAAGTCGATTTAAGACACCTCCCACATGAGTCATAGCCAAAACCCACATGAGTCATAGCCAAAACCCACAGGAGTCATAGTCAAAACCCACATGAGTCATAGTCAAAACCTGGCAGGTGAACCCAACACCACATACAGAATGATCAAGGCGGCCGCACCTATGGTTGGGCCTGTCCCTTGCTAACCTGCGCTTACCCGGGTTTTGATTGTGGCTCACATCCGGTTCACCGCTTCCAGGACCAAGCCACCGACTCCGCATCGTGCGCCGCTCCAGGGCAGCTCTGCTCAGCTTTGGCCACCAGGTCTTCCAGTCTGACCTCTCCAGGGATGGGTGAGGGATCAAAAACAAAGTTCTGGCATCAAAAAACACTTATTCCTGAAGATCAAAACAAACTTATTGGGGGTCAAAAAAATATTATCTTAGGCTTACTACTAAAAATGAAAAGTCAGAGGATCGAGAAAAAAACTTTTCAGGAATCAATGAAAAATCCTTCTTCATTTCGTGGCAGGCACAGCACCTTCGCAAAGAAGTGATGATTCAACAAAGGGTGCGTTAATCTTTGTAAACATTCTAGGACAGATTTCCTTCCTTTACTTCCTTGCTTCCTTTCTTCCTTTCTTCCTGGAATTCCTACCTTTCCTTCCCTCCTTCCTTCCTCCTTCCTTCCTTCCTTCCTTCCTTCCTTCCTTCCTTCCTTCCTTCTCGCCATAGGAATGAGAAGAAGTTTATTTTTTGATCCCGAATAAGTTTTTGTTTGATCCCTCCCTCCAGGGATGGCACCCCGAGCCCCGAGCCCTTTCCGCTTTCGAACGAACGAAACGCTGTCCGGATCAGCCCAAGCGTTCATATTCAAAGGCAGAAGTCTGGGAGGGCATTTTGGCAAACACATTGCGCATTCAGCTCCTGGGTCCGATGCACTTTGCAAGATTCGGCTTTGAACAGCGGACCTCTCACTCATGCACTCCCCTTGTTGGACAGGTGGAGAGAGGCCGGGCTTTCAAGGAGCCTGAGGTAGGATGCACATCTCAACAGGGAGTTTTGTCAGACCATGAACTTTAGGGAGCCCCTCTCGAATGGTTGGTGGACGTGAATCCCCACCTAAATGATGTCAACCAAAGGATCCCATACTGAAACTCACACCCAGCAGAAAGGTTCTTCTAAAAGCCGCTGGGTTTTATCAAACCCAACCCAATGGTTTTCATGAAAAAGGCCAACCCCAATGGCTTCAGTTGAGATGTTCTCGCCTCCGAGTCCATAAAGAAGGAGTCGCAGTCCAACCACATCACCTCAGAGGCAAATGGCCGCAGGCAGGCCATGAATCATTGCCATTTGCCACACTAGAAATGCACTGGGCTGCGGAGGTTCGCGCACTGCGTGAGCACACAAACCCACACAAAGAAAATAAATACACGCGCACAGAGAGAGAGAGAGAGAGAGAGAGAGAGAGAGAGAGAGAGAGAGAGAGAGCGCGTGCACACAATCATTCCCACTGGCATACACATGCACCATTCAGCTACAGACAGACTCACATGAATGCGTATGTAACCGCATATTATGCGTGAATGTACCTATCTATTTACTTATACACGCTGGCTGAGCCGCAGCAAACGTCCAGGATTGCCATTGATCCTACCAAATCCGAGGGGCCCAGTCATGCTGACCCTGCGCCAAGGTCTCCAGCAACGCATCCACCTTGGACCAGGCTGGGGGCCGCAGGCTTTCCACCCACGGAGTCAGCGCGTCTCGGAAGAGCGGGGCCTTATCCTCGGTGGCTTCTCCCCGTGTCATAAAGCAGGGCTGTGGGAAATGGAATCCACAAATCCGCGATACAACAGAAAGGGCCTAACCCCAAAGACTAACCCCGCATAAGGGGGAGATTCCCGAAGATATCACAGAAGTGGGGATACACCCCGAGTGATCCCACAACCAAGGGTCAAACAAGTTCGGTTAGCCGACTTGGTCGAGGCTTGGAGAGATCACACAAGCTGATACACTTTGATTGCGGCTCCCTGTGTTTCTGTGTTTGCTTGGCCTGGCTCCCACAAGAGCGCGGCAAGCTGTGTCCGCTAAAGGTGGATAAAGGTGAACAGCGCACAGGCAGTGGGTGCATGTGTTCAGCGGAAACTCCACGGCTTGAGCGTCAAGAGCCATTGAAAAACAGCACCCGTCGGCGATGCGCTCTGCTCTTTGTATGGTAGGCATGCGTTGACCTCGTGATGGAAGGTTAAAAGAAGTGCAGTTCAGCGGCGTACATGACAACATCGTAGCCGTGCTGCTTGGCATAAGCATCTCCTCAAGCATACATACTGCGATTGTGGCACAAGATTCGTGTGCAATGCTGATGTCTTTTGCCAAGCTATTTCGGGATTTCTTCCTCCATCCACTGCTAGCTTGCAATCGGCACGGGCATTAGGAGGACGCATACTTTAAAGAAACATTGCCATGTTTTGGCTAGCTGCGAGCTGAACTCTGAGACCAAGCCGCTGTTCAGCTTTGAAAGCCGTGCCAGAGGTGTCTGGGCTGGATCATAGTCGCACACTGTTACCTTGGAACAAAAGCTTGCTTGGCAAAAGCCGAAACCTCCTTTCAAACCTTCCTCTCCAACAGGAAGGGAAACCCTGCGCAAACACCCCACATCACCTTAAGCAAAAGCCAATGCATCGCCATTGCACACTTTGTCATGTGTCGGAGGCCCAATAATTGCATTAGCCTGCGGTGCCTACAGTGCCCTTCTTTCACAGACTTACCTGGCCTGGTTGATTTTCATAAGAACCCTTCCACTTAGACTTCCACCCGGCTTTGCTCTCCCGCGAATGTTCACGGACGAAGGGGGCACGGACCGGGCCGCAATGGCGATGCGACGGCTGGGGCGGTGGGAGGACGCCACCTGCCGCGCCGGCAGGCCGCGCCAGGGCTCCTCCTGAAGCTCCTGCGCGACTGAACATGGCTGTGGGTCAAAACTGGGTACCCAAAATGGCTTACCCTGGTAAATGGAACCCATGACTAAAACATGCCTACACCCACATGGCACGAGATCCTCCAAATGGCTCTGGCTCAAAACTACAGAGCCAGGGTTACGGGTCTTGGTCTTTGGTTCCAGTCACCCACAATCTTGGGAAAATTGCCTGTAGCCAGCTGCCTGCTCTGTTGTGACGGCAATGTGCATGTTCTGAAGTTCAAGATGCGATCAAAACACGGCTTTCCGACATGGCTTTGGTTTGTGGGGAGTGCCCTCCCAAACGCTTGGTGGACGTCAACTCCTCCAAATGAGTTTGAAACTACATGGACAAAAGACAAAGTACTGGAGAAAAGACATGGAACCCAAGGGCAACACATCAAGCGGAGAAACTGCGAGCCGATGCAGTGTCAGTGGTATGGAGTCCATACATGGTGCAGCATTGTGCAAGGCAATGCGTCAGTCAAGGCTTCAATCCCAATGCTCACACTGATGTTGGGGAAAGTGGGTAAGACTCAAGCGGCAATTTCTGCATGTGTGTGGGGATCTTGACCTCAAGCTGGTCACGCAAGTGAATAGTATGTCCGATGCTCAAACAGGAGCATCAGCCAAGGATAATGCCGTTTTCCTCCAGAATTTGAGAGCTGTTGCCCATCTCCTTCCATTGAAAAGGACTCTGCTGGCCGCAAGCGTCAACGCAGCATCATTGGCCCAACAACAAGCGATACGTGGGATTGACATGAGAGTAGTGCCGGCCTGTCATGCATGATTTATCCTGAGCATCAGACGTGTGTGTGTGTGTGTGTGAACATCGATGGCATCTGAGCAACAAAAAAAAGAACGGTAAGGGATCTAAGCAACCATGTGACATGTGCATGTCAAATGTGCCAGGCAGCAAAGGATACATCATCTCGAAGGGAAATTCTGCGAGACCACAAACTATCCTCAAATTCAACCAGCAACTACTCCAATATAACTTGATGAAACCAACTTCCATTACAAGCAACAGTGCCAGCGATTCGGCGCATTGCAATGGAAACTCCAAGTGAGGCTACGCCCTGGCCTGTGCGTTTGTCGGTTTGTTTTTTTTGGGCGGGGCATGACTCCCATGAGTAACTCAAGCCCCTAAGTGGGACACCCCCAAAGTTTGATCCGGGGCCTTCGCCTTTCAAGCTGTCTGCGCCCAGCTCCCCATCCTGCTGCTTCAGGAATGCCATAGAGCCTTGATCTGGCTGGGGAGGCAGAGGCAGTCAAAAACTAGAGGCGCACTTTTCAGAAATTTAGTTCAACCGCCTACATGTGGAGGGGTCGCCAAGTCTTTGGGAACATCCGCGTGTCAACTACCAAGCAAACTGAGGAGGGTTACAGTAGCAAGACCCACATGTTAGCCGCAGCAATCACTGCGCCGATACTTGAGCATCCAAGCGTGTTCCACTACATGGACTGTCTTGATACTAGCATATAGGCCTCTGGCTTCTCTTCAGGACCCACCAAGCAAAGCAATGTGAATTTGAGAAACCATTTGGTTGCATGTTGTCACTACCATGGTACTTCGCAGCAACACCTGACCCAGTTAACTGCACCCTGGCCAGCTTCATCAAAAATGTCGGGTCGCGTGTACCATTGGTTCAGCTGAGCCCCGGACGCAGGATTCCCTGCATGTTCTGCTTCCAGTTGATAGGCCATGGGCTCTGATCGATATACTCCTCTCCCTTCATCTGGTAGTCGTAGGAGCCAAAAATGGCAGAGAGCTGCCGAAACCTCTCAGGGCCGTGATGGCTTTTCTGATGGCGTTTCTGCCACATGAGCCGATTCTGGGAATACAGGGCCTGCTTAAGCACCAACAAATTAGGGGCACTTGCTGAGCTCTACGTGCGTCTGTGCTGCTCTGAAGGAAATTAGACACTAGCATGGGCTCAGACAGGCATGAGCCAACATTGGACAGCCCATCCAAACTTCAGTTCGCAATTGCATGCTGCAACTCCAAACATCCGCGATCGGCAAAAGGCCAATAAAAAGAGTCTTGGACATAGCTAAGAATAGCTACTCCGTGCTTGGCCGTCTAGCACATGTGCGATGTCCAGGTTTCATCATTCAATGGGGTGGGGGCCATCCACTGAATGGATGCCCGGTTGCCTTCACAATCGCCAGTTCCAGCCCTGGGATTTACAATGCTCAGCTGTTCTGAGCGCACCGCTTCAAAGGCAAAAAAGGGAACATCTATCTGGGCGGAATTTCATGTGGCCCTCTGGTGTGGCACCTTTCCGGGGACAAGAGAAACCAAAAAGAAAAAGAGAAGTGGAGGGATTGTGCTAAAGGGAAACTCGACAAAAACCCTTGAGACAATCCCGGACCTCGCTGCCAGCTGCGGCAGCTGCAGCTGATCGCAGCACAGCGCCGCCAGCGCAAGCGCGGACATTGTGGCAGTGGCGCAGCTGAAAGCGGCCTCCCAACAGCGGGTTGAATCGCTGGTTTGGTGGCTAAGGAGAGGCTTGATCCCCCACCTGAAGCAATCCAAACCACATTTTTCAGGGTAACCTGGTGGGTTGATGGTTGGTGGTGGGCTTCCCATTGAGAGAGAACCAACATGTCAGTAAACAGGGGAGCCTTATGAACCGACCTGCTGGATTCTGGTGAGTTTGGGCCCCCATGGCTGGTCTCCTCTCGGTTTCCCTTTCAACACCATCCAAAACGAGGTCAGCCTTTCTTCAGAGTTCAGGTTGCCGTTTTGGGAAACTCACTTTGTTTCTAATCGTAGTGCCATCGGTTTTTTCCAAGAGGACGCTTAGGGACGGGGATTCTGGGGAAGGTCTGGGGTGCAGTTCTTCCTTTAGGTTTAGGGTTTTAGGGTTGAGGTTTAGGGTTTTAGGGTTTAGGTTTGGGGTTTTTAGGGTTTAGGTTTCTATTGTTTAGGGTTGAGGTTTAGGGTTTTTAGGGTTTGGTTTTAGGGTTTTGGTGTCGGGGCGTTGGTTCGGGGCGCAGGCAAACCTCAGGGGCTGGCCGTAATCGTAGTGCCATCGGCTTTTTCCAAGAGGACGCTTAGGGACGGGGATTCTGGGGAAGGTCTGGGGTGCAGTTCTTCCTTGAAAAGTAGAAACCCACACCAAGCCGCAACGGTAGTGGGGGGGGAAGACGGGGGCCGGGAGGGGTCAGGAGGCAGGCATCCCCATGGCCGCCGTGGCCTCCGTGCTCCTGGCCACTTGGAGCAACTCCGCGAGGCCGCGGAGCGTCGCGGCGAAGTCCCCGGCGTTGAACTGGGCCACCACCTGGCGACGCCGATGCCGTCGCGGGGAGCTGGGTGGTTGTGGTTGTCAAAACCATTTTGGTATCCCATTTTGGGGTAGGTGAATTCACCACCCATTTTAGGACCTATTTTAGTGGTTGGATTGGGATGTTCACTGGGGGTACGAGGCTGAGGCCCCTAAGGCCCCCATAAGGCAGCGCCTGGCCGGGGACCACCAAACAAAAGGAAAACAGCATAATACTCAAGTTGAGGGGGGCACGGTCGTGCAGGTCAAGTGGACCTGCCTGACATTTCAGGGTTTCATCCTGTTGCCAAAGAGTGCATCACAAGATTGTCCAGCTACTCTCCGCTCCAACAATATTGGTGCAAAATGCCAGCAAGACGCGGCGTTTTTTTTGTGTACAACCCGGCGGGATCGGAGATTGGGTTCTTACAGTTTTCAGCTAAGTCGCAAAAAGATTAAGTTGCACGTAAATCCAACATATTCGCAGTCTGCCCATCTCCGTCTACAAGCATAGCAAAACATGAGCCTATCTACTAGAAGAACAAAGAACTCATCAAAGAAGGGCTCTGCTCTTGCGACCATGGCCAGACCCTGCCTCACTCAGAGACGAATGGAAGTTCACCCATCGCCTGGGTCTTGGAATGGCATGGACACCAAGCACCAAACATTGAGACTAGCCCCAGCTCGGCACAAGGCCTCCCCTCATATGCCTCTAAACAGGTTGGCTGGAAAACCTTGCTTCATTCTTAGGCTGGAGGCAGCTGGGGGTATTCTCTGGGGGGCCTGGTCGGGGTTGGTTGGCCGCCTCCCCTGCATTTCCGGCCTCGCGCAGAGCTGTTTGTTGGTTTTCATTTGCTGGCAGTTGAGAGTTGCTCGGGGTTGGATGCTCCAAGCCAATCCAAACCGACCCCGAGTCAACCCGCCTAGACATGAGCCCTTTGCCAAGCCTAGATGAAGCCACCAATCACAGACCACATGCAGCCCTACCAAGTAACCGGAAACGTCGGGGATGCAGACGCCCAGCAAACCAATCAGCTGGCCAGCCAGCAAACCAACCAGCCACCCGTGGCCCGTTCCCTAATCCATAAGGTACCAAAACATGGAATTCTTGAATTGCCCAGACTCGGCAAGAAGTGTTGTCAGGCTTCGGACTCCCCCTTGCCTTGAAAAACGCCAAGGTATTGCACCCGTCAAGCCGTAGCTTGACACCTTGCCATGGTCAAAACACCTCGTCGAGAGAACTGGCCCAAGAAATCTTGACAAAAGCGCTGATTGCGCTTGGGCCTGTTCAATCAACAAATGTCTGCCATCATCAAATCTGAAACCGCCCGCTCCAGTGCGTCTAACTCTACCACTCCTACTTGGGTTTCAGCCTGCCTACTGGATGGACGAAATCCAATTCGCACCACTTTAAAGCCATGGCTGAAACCACGGTTTGTTGGTATTTACAGGGGAATCATCCTTCCAGTTTCTCAGGTGATGCGAAGTGGTTTTCGCAACCATCCACAGTATGGCTCAAAAGGCTGCGGGTCAAAGATAGGGTAACCCCAAAATGGAACCACCGGTAGATGGAACCAAGGACTAAAACCTGCGGTTTTGACCCACACCCAAGTCACACAGACCCTTAGTTCTTAGATCGAACCACTGGCTCTATGGCTTAGCTTGCCGGTATCGATACAGACAACAGCCACAGGGAGACACGCCCTGCATCCCAGGAACTCCTCACCGCAGAAGTCGAGTCCTATCCACTGCCGCAGCCCCGCAGGCAGCTGGGACTCGGGCACCAGAGCTTGCCCCTGCGCCCTGAAGCAGTGGAAGTCACGTACATGTATATAATAAGCAGTGTGTATATAGAAATATATATATATATATATATATATGGTACCCCCCCCCCATGGACCCTGGTTTGGTGCGTTTGACCTGTATTTTCCAGTGTGGTATGCTTCTTTTTGCTTCTTGGATTTGTGTCAAAATTGGGTGGGGGGGTTATACATGCATATGATACGCATGCATGCATACAGATGTGATAAAAGCAATGACATCAGCATCTGCAATCTGAAAGAGTTTGAATGCATCCAAGAATACAAGAACAACTCAGACATTTTAAAAAAAAAATGGGATTCAAGATTCAAGATTCAAGAATGTGAGAAAATATTTTCTGGGAATCTTGAATCTTGAATCTTGAATCCCATAATGTTTAAAAACAATTGTTTAAAAAAAAAAAAAAAAACAGGGTTGTCCCAATACTCTCGGTGTTCAATAAGATTCTCGGAACAGTTTTCCGTGAAATATTCAATCCAGTGGTAACGGATGTTCGAGGTGATAGAACAACTTGAACATTTTAGGGGTTGACCAGGATGGATGATTCTCAGGAAAGTGGTGGTTTGTGGGCTCCTCAATATTGAATCCCCAATCCAGTGGTAAAGCACTTTCAAGTGTTAGAAGAACTTGAATGCTATTTGGGTTTGGCCAGGATTGACAATTCTCAGGAAAGTTTTCTGTGTAATCTTCAATCTTGAATCTTCCATCCGATAGTAGCATATTTTCAAGTGCTTAGCGATCCAGTGGACACACTTTCAAGTTATTGGTTAGACAAACTTTCAAGTGCTTTTGGTGAGCTTCATGTCAGCTATGCTCATGTTGACCCCTTTCCAGGAGGTAAACAAAGGCAGGTGTAACGCTCAAAAATACTGTATTTTCCAGTATTTTATGAGGAGGCGCAGGATCATTGGGGGTACTATGTATGTGTGTATGTATGTGTATATAGATATACATATGTATGTACGTTCACACACCGTCCCCCACCCTCTTGAACTACCTGTCCACATTTGCTCATCTACTACCTCCACCTTTTGAGATAGAATTAACTTTCCTGCGCAAATAGAACTTTAAATACAACGGTTTAGCTAGAATCCCTGTTTCGAGATAGTTTAGATTTTGAACCTCTCTTCCCTTGAAATTTCCCTTTGGAACACCGTCTAACAAGTTCAATGTCGGACCTTTCTTATGCTACAAAAGGGCCAGAATGTAAATAACACAAATCCTATTTTGAATTTCCAAATGTTTAGCCATATTTAATATGAATTATATTTGAGATGTAGTCTCTATTCACTTGATATTATCAAAAGCAAATTGAGTTGTGTTCGTCTTAGATTATATTTACCACTTGGATTATATTTGGGAAAAACTTCCATCTAACTTCTTGTGTTATAGATTAGTTGGAGTTTAGCCGAAAATATATATTTACATTTTCATGTAGCTGCTATTTGGAAAGGATTTGCTTGTTTAAGCTGTAATTGAACATAAACACATTTTTGAAAACTATATCCATACTAAACTATATTCCAAATTCCAATTCTAGTTGAAGTAACATCTTATTTGGAAAGGGTATCATACTGGGACATTGTGGAGGACTCCGGGCTCCAAATGATCACGCTTTGGGGAGCCAAAATTGGAAATTTCGAGAATATAAATTTTGAAATTATATTGTTGCCATCCCCCAAAGGCAGTAAAACCAGGGTCCATGGGGGGGGTTTGCATGTATATATATATATATACATATATATAGATATATATATATATACATATATATATGTATATGTATATATACATATGAATATATATATATATGTGATCTGTATGTGTGTATACATGTATATATGTACATATGTATATATATATATATATGTACATATATACATTTACATTTAGATATGCACGTACATATATTTTTGTTTACACATCGATGTCCTTACGTGCGCATGAATGTGTTTTCCTCGCACCTAACTAGAGGGATGTATGCGGCAACATCTTGCCAAAAACAAAGTGGAAAAGCGCGCAAGCATTGTCAAATTGCTTTGAATGTATCTTGAAGATAAGACTGGTAAGCAGCTTTCACTCGCCCCCAATACTATTGTCAAGCACAATTTTGATACCCGCGCGGTCGCTCTCGAGTAAGGGAAAATGTGAGCATTGCAAACGACCGCAATGATACCACTGGCCGATCCCAGGCTTAGCATGCCCACCCTCGATCCACATCAAGAACAACGGGCATCCATCAAGTGCTGTAATAAGGCTCCCGCTGCTGGCTCAACCCCAATACAGCCCGTCTCTCGCCGCTTGCAGCACATTTGCAGCATGAGACCGGCCTCACTCCATCTGCATTTGAGACTCCGGCCGACGTTTGCAATCACCCAACTCAAAAACCCTGTGCGTTGCCACACCACCATGCCGCACCCTGCTGCGAGATAGTGAGTTGTTGCACGTGTGTGGTGTGTCCCTTGACAGCTTGCTTAGGGCACCCCGAAGGCCAAACAGACCAAAGTGCCTCTGTGAAACACCACCTCAAGTCTATTCAGGGCTGGCTCAAACATATCATCTGTACAAATGGAGATCACAACAGTTTTATGTTTATGTTTGGATACACATACAGTCTGTACAGTGAGGGCCAAAACCGAGTTGCAACTCTTCTGCACTCGGAAGCACCCCCCCTTCGCCTCAGCAGCAAAGGCACCGCCCAAAGCAGCCGTGCCATAGCGAGGAAGCCCGCGTCATCCACCCGGAAACCGGGCCTTGCGCCTTTTCTCTTTCTTCTTCTTCTTCTTCTTCTTCTTCTTCTTCTTCTTCTTCTTCGGCCTCTTCTTCGGCCTCTTCTTCGTCTTCGTCTTGAACATCTTCTTCTTCTCCTCCTTCTTCTTGCTCTTCCTCTTCCTTTCTTCCTCTTCCTCTTCCTCTTCCTCTTCCTCTTCCTCTTCCTCTTCCTCTTCCTCTTCTTCTTCTTCTTTTCCTTCTTCTCCTTCTTCGTCTTCTTCTTCTTCCTTTCTATTATCCCTCCGTAGGATTTTTGGATGATTATTCTTACTCCTTTCCAGGTTTCATGCAAACCTCGGCGAAAGTAAACATGTTCCGTTGTACCGTCACATGCCTCCAGTTCGCTGTCGGGTTGTTCCAATGCAATGACTCTACTTTGACTTAAGTCTGAGTTTGTTTGCTTCGGGTTTTGCCATCTTTCGTCTGCCGCTGTAGCCAAAGCTGGGATGCCGACAGCTTGACAAGCGATTCTCACACATGGGCGTGTCTTTTTTGAGGGTACCTCGTTCTTGCGGCGTTCAAGGAAAGCCAAAAGGAAAGCCTTGCAGGTAGGTCAATGTCTGATCTGGGAGTGTGTCCGCCCAAGGGCGCATCCCTTTCACCTCAAAGGATGGGCAAGTCACACACAAAGATTCCCGCCTCACCGGAAGGCACGGCCGATTTCGTCTGGTAGCAAGCCAAGTCCCACAGATTCTCAGATTCACGTGGCCGGAGTTTCGAATCTCGTGTTGCTTTAAACCTGAGCCAACACAATCATGGATTCAGAAAGGGCTCCTGGTGCCAGGAGGGTGCAAGCTCTATCTTGTTTGCTCGAGTATTCGCCTCTTTGACGCAGTAGCAAGTCGCCCGCCAATATGCTTGGGGACTGGTGAGCAAAACAACGCGCAGGATCAGCTTGTGCTTCTGCACGAAAACACTGGACGACATATGTCCACCGGGCAGCAACCGCCAACCCAGGTATGAGCTAAGCAACGCCTTACATGGCGAAACCAGCAGATCTCTCGGAGATTTGCAATTGGTTGAGCGCTCCGAAACGCACCGCAATCCAAATGGCAGAACATGTGGCCATGGGTCAAAACCCAAATCGTACCCCCTGTGAACATCCCAATCCCCACTAAAATAGACTAAAATGGGTGGTGCACCTACCCCCAAATGGTACCATTGGTTTTGACCCGCAGCCTTGTATTGACTGTACTAAATGTATTGCCCGGGGGACGTCCCACCACAGGCTTGCCATCACTGCTGGATGGCCCAAAAAAATGCGCAGGCACCGATGTTCTGCTCTATGGCTCCATGATCCTCGCCCCGCGACGCGTTGGCGGAAGAAGCCCCTGGCTTTTGAATGGAGCAATACTGTGGATGGACGACATCCTGCACCCCTTTGAAACCATGGGAAACCACTGTTTGTTGGTATTTACAGGCGAATCGAATCATTCTATGGTTTCTCAGGTCATGCAGGACTTCGTCCATCCAGAGTATGACAGGCTGTGCAGTGCTGCGGGCTCACCCGGAAACTTCTCTTGTGGAAAACCTGAACATATGTGCGCCTACAACGCGCCACGTTGCCCGACGCCTTGAAACGCCAAAAATTCACAGCTCGGCAGCCTGGCCCACCCCCCGCCGTCACCTAGGGACCTAAAAGAACCATGCCTCCAACAGATTGAAGCTGGCTTTCTGTGGGGCGTCTGAAGGAAGCCAGCCAGAAAAGACATGGTCCGCAACCGAGGTGGATGCCCCAAGCAGTTCCCTGGTGCCGTTTTGCTGGTGAGGTTGGCAGCATCAAGTGCATCTGCACAGTCCGCAGCTCACCCCTCTAAGCCAAACCCACACCTCAATGACTGTGGTGAGAACTCGAGGATGGCAAGCTGAGAAAGGTTCAGTGGATGTTTGAGGATCGAGACGTGGCACGTCGCTGAAATACAAACTTCATTTTTTGTCAGGGCATCAACCGACAGCCACCCAAGCAGGAGACGATGCCCGGGTACGTCTCTTCCCACGCCCGTCCTACTCCCGGTCTGCGAACTGCACGGTCCGCTCTTTCGTTTTGATCTCGCGGCCCAGGCATACCCTGCCAAACACGCGGGGTTCTGGACAGTACCGTTTGGGTGTGGGTCAAAAATAGGTACCCGGAATGCAACCCGGGTACATGGAAGCATGGACTAAAACCTGCGGTCCAATTCCTGGTGGTTTAATTTTGATCCATACCCAATTGAATGGAATGGGCGGGGAGGAGCAGCTGTGTATATGGAGTGGCTGGGTGGGTGTGCCTTGCATGGAACACCGGGAATCAGTTCAACAAGAGCTCCAGTCCACGGCGCAGATCTTTGAAAGCAGCGCTTGTCAGAGAACCCCAGCTAAGACCTGCTTGCCAGGTCATACCAAAGCCACCTCGTCTCATCCAATACCTGAATGTATTGCTGCTGTTAAAGGACACATTGCACATTTTACAATGCTTCATGTACAGGCCCGGCGCGAACTTGTTTCACAGCAAAAATCTCAAAGTCTGGTCATCGCATGCCACGTGCATGCAGCGTACCCAGCCAATCGGTGCGTTGGCAAGACGGATCTCAACCCAAGCCTAGTGAGCAATGAGTTCACGCCGGTCACAAGGACTGAGAAGCCAGAAAGATCTGGATGGTTTTTTTGGGGGGGAACCGTTCTTGACTTTTTGGGTTGGTTTGATAGGGAAGCCCAAAGAATACCCCAACCCCGTTGGGTCTTTTGGCCCCGCGCGCCAGGAAGCGCAGGAGAGGAAGCTCACCACCAGGCAGAATAGGATCCAGGCGGCCATGCCTTGATCGCGGAAACCGCTTTCTTGCGATGTGCTGTTGACCCCTCTGCAAAACGCTTAACTTTTTGTGGTTGAAATGGAAAATCCTGCTTCCCGAGAAGTTGATGTCCAAAGATCCAACCAAATAGTCATAAAGTCATAGGTGTCCTTGTAGGGGAAATAGATGGCCCTGGTAGATGACGCAACCACCAGTAAACTTGACCAGGAATCGCCATCTTTTTTTCTAGCAAAACAACCAAAAAGGACAGCTATGTGTGCCAACCTCAACCCCGAAATGACCTTTCAAAATAGCGTGCTTGTGCTGCTTGGTTCTGTGACATGCTTGGTCTCCCTCTCTCTCTGTCTCCCTCCTTCTCTCGCTCTCTCGCTCCCATGCTGTCTGATTTCCTGCGGCGTGGCTCATGTCCCTCCTGATGCGCCGCGCGGCCGAACAGGCCCGGGCCGACACCACCAGCCATCCACTCCTCTGAGTCGTCCGGGCTGATGATGATCATCGGAGGTGCCTGACCGCTTGAGGCGTGTGTGTATATATATATATATATGTGCATGTATATAGACAAAACTATAGACAAAACTATATGCACAGCGAAAAGTATAACCAAGACAGCTCAAAGTCAAAGATCATGATGTTTCCCACCCAATCATTGCACAAGTTGATTACAGACCTTTTTGTGAAGGCTCTGAAGCTAATTAGGACAGTTGCGACGAGGGCAGAATGGAGAAGGGGTTCGTTCGTTGATTTCATAAGGGTCAAGCTGGAAAAACTGTGTGGCTTGTCCCAAGTGGTTCATTTGTGATTTGATCACTATACATTCAAAAGCTTTCGTGCCCGGCAAACTGGTGAGCTCTTTGCTGTAGAACATTCACACAGGACTCTCAAGCTTTGCCGCTGTCCACTCATGAGTCTTCGGGCTGTTCTCTCAATATAAATCAGGTTCTATGTTGTATGGTACCAGTGCAGCTGGTATTTTTTTAAAATGGTTCAAAGCCAATGGTACCAGTGCACCACCCATGTTAGGGATGTTCACTGGGGGTACGGGGTTTTGACCCATGGCCATATAGACGTTGGCAGTAGAAATGGTTTGGACTTCAGAAGCGGGGGCAACGAGGCCGCCAACGCAACGGAGCAGCATGTAGGCAAGTGGTGGCTCTGCGAACATGCATCCGCTGAGCTGGTGCCATACACATACCAGCGGTCGCTACACACCCGAATAACCGTGTCCAACTAGGCCATCTTGTAGACCAAGGCATTCGGAAGCTTTTTACATGTGACGCATTCCTTGATCATGTCCTGCGTTCTCTCAAGTGCATGCCAGCGCATGCCAACAAGCCGCTCGAATGCTGCGTGTCGGTTTTTGCATCTTTTCTTGAAGCCCTGGCTGCACGTCTTGCCCCAAATGCATTTCGCCAAGCTCTCGAGGGACCTTCATACTGCGGATGGAGAAACCCTGGAATGATGATTCCCCTGTAAATACCAACAAACAGTGGTTCGACCATGGTTTTAAAGTGGTGCAGGATTTCGTCCATCCACAGTAGGGGGGATTGAGCCCCGGGTCAAATGCAGTGCCCAGGCACATCGCCGGAGTCGTCTTCCTCGGACCCCATGAGGGACATGAGCGACCAGAGGGCCGCCGCCACGCAGAGCAAGGAGATGAAAGAGGTCAGGAACACTGAGAGTAGGAACCTCGGTTAGAGGAAAGCGCTTCTGTCTCCCAAAAGCTTTGCCAAATCGCTGGTCATGGCGGGGGCATTGTGTCAACCGCAGGAAAACACCGCCGCCTTCGACTCATACAGCCAAGGCACCCCTTGGTGCAAGGCCGCGGTCCAAGAGCACAGTGGTAAACGAGGGTGACCAAGCCCATGACCGCGCCGACGCAAACGAAGCCAAAGCCCACATAGATCTGAACAGAAGGCTGCAACGCGAAGTGCCGAAACTTCCATGACGTGCAGCACAAACATAACCCTTGATGGAAGCGGCCAACGTTGCTTCAAAGGCGGTAAAAGCTCGCCAGCATTACAATTGTGCTGCGCATGTACCGCGCATCAACCAACGTTGCTTAAAGGGTGTGTAGTTGCATCGGTTTCCTCCTGACAACCCAAGGTCCGCTTTCAATTTCCCGCTGAAACCCGCAGCACACAAATCACAGTAAGGCAAGGCGCAAACTTCTGCGCTTGGTCCATCGCGCCACAAAATTCCTGGCAAACCAAGGCATCAGCATAATTCCAAGTCACTTGGGACAAGCTCCAGCCCCATGCGATGGCTGTGTTGGGCATGATACTCCATCTAATGATGTGTTGACCCTGCCTCGCCGTTGGGCATCCAGTATTGGCCATCACCGCCGCACATGTATTCGGAGTCGTATCGGGTGGTGTACTGCATTAGCCTCCTTGCGCCACCGATACCAGCGATCAGGCCCCCGCCATCTCCGCCATCGCTGCCACCATTTCCAGCCACATTGGCGTTGTCAATGATGGGGATGCTGGCAATGTTGGCCGACGTTACCACCTCGGGGTATGCAATAGATGGGCCCAGCGTCCCCAACTCCGAGGGCGCAACGGGCGACTCTCAGCTGGCGTCCGGTTTCACCCTGCTCCGAGCCTTGAACAAATCGATCCGGCCCTTCACGCCGACGAGCGGGCTGAAGGATTGTGGGCCAAACCTCGGGAAAACTGCCCCACAGCTTCCAGCGTGGTCTCTGGTTCACATTTCCCGGAAGCTAAATGGCGCCTTTGCCTGATCATATTCGATGGACCTCGTTCGATAGCAGGATGCAAGTCCAGGCTTGAAGTATGGAAGGCTCAGTACACTTTGACTCTGAAATAAGGAGACTATCACCTGCACAGCATCGTGTGTCACAGCGTGCAGAACAGCATCTTTCTTGTTCTCCAACAGCAGACATGGGCCGCAAACGTACCACTACAAAAGAGTTGACACCGGAACCCGAGTTTGAAGCGACAGCTCGTGCTTGACGACCAAAACAGATGCGAAATCAAGTTTCAAACGCCGCCATGCAGCTAAAGACGGCATGCCACCGACAACGAAACCTTCGCTTTGTCGCGCACATACTAGCAAGGACGAAAATGCGACTCACATAGCTGTCAGGCTTTTTGGGTGTTGCTCCTGCGTCGCTTTGCGCTAAACGTCAGTCCGCTTCCGGGTGCCGAACTTGAGCGTCGTGACGTGGGCAAAAACAAAAAATCAGGCACATCCGAAACTGGGACCAAGATATTAAGGCTGTACTCTCTTAAGCCATAAGAGCTTTAGGGCGTCAGGCTTTCAGGGCTGTAGGGTTGCATGGCTTTCAGGGTTCAGTTTGTGCTTTAGAGGCTGCTTCTTCAGGGAGGATTGTCAAAACATTCCCAGCAACAATTCGCAGGTTTCTGGCCCGTCTTGCCTGGAAAGCCTAAAATCCTATACCAAGAGTGGCATTGTTTGTGCCCAAAGCGCCTGCGTTATACAGTGAAACTTCACTCGAAAACTTTACACTAAACAAGTACGGGCCGAGCCAGCACTGATAATCAAAGCAAATACAAAATCAATCAACAACAAATAAAATCACACCCAAGAGTGCTAAGGCGCGATTGCTTGACAACCTGAGGGGAACGGACTCTTGACCACAATTGGCGCGTTCCCACTTTGTAGTTGCTCTCGGAACTGTTGGGATTGGGCGGGCTAAGATGATGACCTGGCCAGTTCTCGATAAAGCTTGAAGTTCCGAGTTCCACTGATGACAAAAGCAGCACTCAAGCACCAAATAGCCCAGACGTAAATACCCAAGGAGCCTAGCGAAGATAACAGCCCCCGCATTCCAAGCACAATGTTCTCCAGCGCGAACATCACAACTGTTCATGTAGTACACAACCTGGAGATTCATTCTCCATGAATTTCCTGGTAGTTCTCGGTTTTGACTTGCTTTTCGTAAATATCGATGTTTTTTTTTTTTTTTTTTTTTCGTGAAGTCGCCTAAAACTACTAACGCTCCTATATTTTTGTGAGATTTCAGAATTGGTACGGTTTAACGTTTTCCCCGCCCAAAATTACCCGCAAAACGCCCGCAAAAAGCCCGCAAACGCCCGCAAAACCCTGCAAACGCCCGCAAATCAGAAAAAGACGCTTTTTGGGCTCGGGGGTCGCGCAAAACTCCTGGAAACCACTTAGAACGCCCAACACGCCCAAAACTACCAGGAAACTAAAACGCGTAGGAAAAGGCCGGAGAATGAATCTCCAGGAAAGTACATTTTGGCAGCTCCAGATCGAAAATCACAACTTTTATGTAGTTGCGAGCCATTTCCTGCGCACAACCAGCTCAAAAGGGCTAAGTTCCCTGCTTCACATCCGCCCACCAATCTGTCAAGGTGAGGAGGCCACCCAGCATTGACAGAGCCAGCAGCACAACATTGGTCACCAGGTTGAATGCCACCTAAGCTGGGCAATCCAAAGAGTGGCCTCACGAACATGTTCCTCTGTCTCTTTCCCTCTTTCCTCCCTGCCAATTCCCCTCCAAGCCACACAGCACGCCATGTCACGACTCACTGGGGCTCGAGTTTCGCGGCCAGGGTGTCTTTGCCAAATGGCTGCAGCGTGATCGAAAGTACGCACAGATGCAAAGCCAGGAATAGCAGGCTACAGGCTCAAACAGCTGAATAGGATTCAACAATGTAATCATTGCCAGCCTCCCTGCTTGCTCTACGCTCATCCTGCGGCGCCGAGGTGCTTCTACTCGACCACACGGTGACTTTGCAGTCGTGCACTGTATATGTTGAGTGGCCAAGTTGCTTGAAAGGATGACAGTTGGAGGAAACGCTGCATGACCGAGCGTGTACGCAGAATATGCTCATGCTCGGTCGTTCTATGCAAGATGCTCCCCTGCAGCATAACATGTGTTTTCCAAGTTCCATGTCAAGCTCCTGGATTCTCTCGGATGAGGTTGCTGCCGGTGTTCTACTTTAATGACAAGTTTCTCCCTGCGTTTGCTGTCAGATCCAGGGGAGCAGAAATGAGAAGCTTTGCTAACGTGGAACCTGAGACAGCAAGAATTATCTTTCTAAAAACTTATGCTAATAAAATAAAGCTGCAATCATGCAAAATGGTCATCTGGACAGGTCCTATGTTGGCAAAATATTATCCGTGCCGTTGCCCTGGAAGCCCGTTTGTCTTTGTTGTTTCATTTGGCTGTGGGTCAAAAATGGGTAGCCAAAATGGAACCCTGGTAAATGGAACCAACGACTAAAACCTGCGGTCCCCTGACGGTTTAATTTTGACCCATACCCATTTCCAATCAAGGGATGAATGAAGCTTCTCTCGCACAAGTGAACATGGGTTGGCTGTGGATTTGGAGATATTTCGGCTCCTCTAGCTGCGCCCGTGGAAACTGTCCGGCCCTGCCCGTGGCAAACACTCACCTTACAACGCTTGTGTGTCTGTGTGTGTGTGTGTGTGTCGGCCTTGGTTCCTGGATCAACAAGCATGTGGAGGTTGCTTATGCACGGATGACGGTGTTTGATTCTGAGGAGAGACTTCATTAACTTTGAACTTGTCTGAGTTGGCCTAATTGAGATATTTCTCTGACCCTGGAAAGCTATTTGCAAACAACATCATGATTCCAACAACACACCCCTGGCGGATAGTGTATTTGGCTTCAACGTTAGTGCCGTTTCCCGAACATGCGGTTTCAACAGTGCCCGTCCCGATGCCTACAACGGGAACGGGTGCAACGTTAGGTTTGAACTTTCTGGCATCAGCTTCCATGTTGTGCTGCAGGAGCGTAGTGCAACAGCCCATCAGGCTTGCCAAAAAGTTCGGCCAGCCAGCCTGTACATGCTAGCTATGCTGCCACTGGCATCACCATAGCACCACAACTACGCCACTGGCTGCCATGGGCGAATGTGCATCCAACAGGAGGTTGCCCACAAAACGCATGCATACGCCGCGCATTTCTCGCGGCGTTGGGCGGAGTCGCTCGTCCGCCAAGCCCACATCTACCAAGAACCAGCGCCCTGGCTCCTTTGCCGCCAAGTCATTTGTGTGCGTGAGGCTCAAGGCAGCGGTCTTTGTTCTGTCATGAAAACAGCATGGGCATAGCGGACCCGGACACTCTCAAATTATACGTCAGGTCAGGACAGCGAGCAGGTGGCCGACCGGAAGAGGGTTCGATCACCTCCAAGGCTTCGGCCGTTTTTCCGAAAAAGGACCGAACCGCCAGCGGAGTGGGAATGAGGCTTCGGCCGTTTTTCCGAAAAAGGACCGAACCGCCAGCGGAGTGGGAATGAGCACCCGTTGCAAAGGGATGGCCCTTGTCGACTGGATTCTCTGCATTCGTCCTTGAGCAGTGGCCCGAATCTGTCAAACTTGCAGGCTTGTGGGAGACCTCAATCTAGCGCCTTGTCCTCCGTCTCAGCGCCGACCGGCTTGTTCGGGCAACAAATCTAAAGGCCGTTTTGGTTTCCGCCATGTGGGCCCAAAGCTTTGCTGCAGCCTCCCATTTTTGTTCGCCTGAGGATCCGAGGCTCCGAGCTCTCTTGCCCCGAGCTTTACCGTTAAGATTTGCAGCCGCCCATCAATGGATATGTACAAACCTTGGCGTGCGGTCTTTCTCCTTGGGCGTTTATCTGTACCTTTTTGCCAGTCGAAGGGCAACCTTCTTGGAGGCTTGGGGCAGATTTGGCGTGCGCGGCATGCTTTCACGTGAGAGAAGGCGGCTGGATAACACCCGGCTCACGGCTGGTGAGCTGAAAACTATGGCCGTTCCAATTTCCCGGTTTGCACTAGCAAGGCTCACGATGGCACCATCAGACCACCGAACTCATCTTGAATGAGTTGAATGAAGCTCCCATACTGGCGTCGCTTCATGGGGACCTTTGGAAAGTTGAACAAATCATGGGCTTCGTCACAGCTATTGCAGAGCTTGCAACTTGAAAGTCAACACTCCCACCAGTTGTAATGCTTGATAAACCCTGCTTCTCTGTCCGCAAACCCGTGGGTGACAATTTATTGGCGAACCAACCGGCTCCCTTCCCTTGACGCGATACAATGGCCAATGCAAACATCTGCCCTAAGCTGCTGCAAACGACGAATTGGTCAAGTTTTGCTCATACCTTGTAGCCATGGAATGGAAGTTCGGGCGAATCTGCCAAACGCGGGCCCTGCCTTGCAAGATGTCAAAGACTTGCGAGGGCTGCTTCTGCGATACCTTCCAAGACGGAGAATCAACCTAGAAGTTAACGCCTCGGTGAGGGCCTGGATCCGTCCAGGTGATGAGGCCTTTGGATAACAGTTGGAAGCTCAAGTTTTCTTGGGCAGCAATGGAGACTTGGCAAGCCAATGATGCGCAAATGCAATCGCCAGCTCGTGACATTTACTGGAGCAGCTTTGTGGCCAACCAACGCTGCTACTCCGCTTCACTTTGATCTCTGGACACTCGCCATATTGGCCAGTAAGTAACAAATTTCCTGCCCCGAATGGCAATACTCACCAGAGTGGAAACGGCGTTCTGTGCAATGGCCCGGCTCTACCTTTCAACAGCTGAACAGACATGCCTCTGCCGCCCTAAAGGGCCCCTTTGCCATGGCCTGAATGAGACCCAGGTGACGCGGCCGGGGTCCGGCAAGTGAGGCCTGCCGGCCACCACACGACAAGCCGAAGCACCTGCCTCATCAAGACATGTCCCTCTTGCACTTTGCGCGTTGCGGGTGCATGGGCGTTCCGTCATGTACCTGAATCTGACGAAGATTCCTGTTTACCAAGGGTGGGATGGACCTCAGCTCAACGCATGGTTGAGGAAGGAAAAGCGCGGAATGCTAAGTGCGCGTTCTTGACTCGGAACATATCACAAGCCCTTGCAATCACCAGCGCCACAAAGCCTCATCCAGCCGCTGGCGGCAGCGTTCGTAGTCGCGCCTGCCTGGCGAGAATCTCGCGGCTGTGGCAACTAAGGGAAACCTCCACCACCATGCTTTTTCCAAGTTCGCTAGGCCTTACAAGATTTGCACTCGTTGGAGAGATTCTCCTGACAACTGCTTGTCAGATTTGAAATGTGCCAATGTGTTTGATGCGCTCAAGTGTGTGGTACCTAAAATCGACGTGGCAACCATCTATGGCTCCTGTGAGGCTCTGGCAGACTGTGTTCAGTCACTTCATCTCCCACAGGATAACCAGCGGTGGATCAAAAACTTTGGAGGAACATACTCAGTATGCGGATCCATGGGATTAACAGCATACAAGTGTTCAACAATTGTTTGCACAAGGCAGAAGATGTGAACACGGCTCACGGAAGAGGAGTCGGGTGGGCGAAAAGGTGGGCCCAGGGTGCGGTTTAGCTGCTTGTATGATTAGCTCGCTTTTCGCTGGTTTGGCAGGACGTACAGCGGGCCAAAAGCTGTTGTTATTGTTGCTGGTCAGTTTGCGCTGGTTGAGCTTGAGCTTGGCGTGGGGTTGGCTTCGGGCTGATGTTTAGTGAATCTGGAGTTGGTTGAGGATTGATTTAGGCTTGGTGTCGGGTTGATAAGGGGTTGAAGGGTTGGTTTGGGGTGCAGGTTGCCTTGAGGTTGGTTCAGGGGGGCTTGGGGTGGGTTGCAGATGGTTTCAGGATTGGTTTACAGCTTCTTTGAGCGGGCCTTTGTTTAGGGTTGGGTTGATGGGAAGGTTAGGGTAAGGTTGGGCTGGGTTGCTTGGTTCAGGGTTTGGGGCCTAGGGATCAGGATCTGATGCTCATCCTGTCCGCCCACTCCAACAAAAACCACCAGCCCACTTGCTGAATGGCACGAACCAAGACCGGAGGACGCATCATTTGCAAAGCCAAGAGTATGAGATATGGGTGTGGCTCAGAATTAAACAGGAGGGGTTACGCAGGGTTTGGTCCATGTTTCCACTTACCAGGGTTCCATTGTGGCACCGGTTTTTTCAGCCGCAGCTATATGGGAGCTTGAAGCAAGGAGATCAAGCTGCGCAAGAATGAAAGCGCAGCTGCATGTATCTGCCGTTTCTCTCTACTACGACTTGTGACAGCACTGGCCCACCACACAGGCCTACAGCACCGGCCCAAAGCACCGGCACTGCCAAAGATCATGCAAACTAGGCGAGTCCCAAAGCTCGAAACAAATGCCCTCGCCTAGGAAGGCAGCCGGCTCTGCGGCCGCCACCTCCCAGGGAGTGAGCCCCTGGTAGTTCTCCATCACCTTGGCTCCTTTCTGCAGGAGCACCTGAGGGGGATGCAAGGGCCTGAACGCCTGGAGCCTGAGGCCGTGACAGCATTGCTGTGATGTTAGCCCCACCTGGATCCCGCGGACGTTCCCGGCAAAGGCTGCCCAGTGCAGCGGGGTGTCCCCCTCGCTGTCTTGGCTATTCAAGTCCATCCCCAGGCGAATGAGCATGGTGAGCATCTCTGCCAGCCTCGTGGAACCTGACACGGCCATGAAGAGTCTTCAGGCATTCCCAGCCATGCGACACCTGCCTGTGGCTGTGGCAGCAGCCACATGGAGGGCCGACTCACCGAAGGCACCCTGCATCTTCTGCATGGTAAGGTGCTCCTGGCCAAGGTCGGTGGAAGAGCCGATCTTGCACTCAAGTTTCACCGACGAAGGCCCCACATCGCTTGGATGAATACTCGTCCAAAACAACTCGAATGAACCCTTCCCGCCAAAGATATGATACACACACACCCCACCCCTCACCCCCCACCCGGCTCTATTGGTTAAATGCGTGGCTTCTGCTGTTGCAAGGTTCATCTGCCATTCGGTCCGTATTGATCCTCTTTCCAAAGCGGACCAAGCGCAGGGTTTAGAAGCTCTCTCCCACCCAAAAAACACGGGAATCTGGCCAGCAGCACACCCAAGCGCCGCAGATTCTCGGCTTGGCGGACCAAGGCCAAAACATCCTCAAAGTCGCTCCTCAAGCAAACCAGATCGGTTTCTGCAGAACCTGGCAAAACAATCCAGAGTCAACTGCAATTGAAAGAAAACACCTCAACTGTGTTCAAGGGCAGGCTGCAGCAACCTGGCGACGCTGCGAAATGCTGTGGACCAAGTGCTCAGCTTGCAAAAGCAAGCAGAGTAGTTGCCCTCACTTCCGCTTTCTTGCTTTGGCATGCTGTTGCATGAGCCACTAAAAGGGGACACCCCTAACATTGTAGGGCAAGTTACAAGCGATCGATCAAGATTTACTAGAACAAGAGACACACGAGCAGAGCTTTGCTTGCTATGTCTTCGCTTAGTATTCCGGGGGTAGTCTCTTTATGCCGTGAAGGACTAGGAAACTTTGGTGGAGAAAACGATGGCGCAGACAGTCCGCGTAGGCTGTTCACGACGAAACTCCTGCGTAGGCAGGCCTACGCATAGGCATGTTTTGAATTGCACAAACATAAGAGTAGCGCCCAAGTCAAGTCTGCATAGGCGCTCCGCCTAGGCGCTTGTGGTGGCCTAGGCTTTCACATGGCCAGTGCATGGCCGGTAGGCCCAAAACAAACTCTACTCGCATGAGCAGGATACATTCGCACCGAAATGCTTTCGGGCTACGGCCTGAGAGGGATGACTCCTCCGGTGCAGCCATTTTCGTTCGGGGCGTGCGATGTCGAGTTGATCGCAGTCACGCTGGGGATTCATCTATTCATCCTGAGTCAACATTTGCTGGAGTGCATCTTGCTCGCATGTCGCTGACTGGTTTCGCACTTGAATCTGCGGGCCAGCCAGAGCTGCGAGGTCGACAATTGCGTGTACTACTTTCATTCATAGAAATGGCTGTGGGTGTCAAAAGCAATGGGATCCCATCGAGTGGATCTTGCTCATGTATATCTTCTTCCTGTGCGTGTGGGTCTTGATCGACTCATGCATATCTTGCTCGTATGTATCTTGCTCAAGTACATCTTTCTCGTGCCTATCTTGCTCAAGCGTATCTTTCTCATGCGCTTCTTGCTTAAGTATATCTCGCTCAAGCATATCGTGCTCTCAAGTCGATCTTTCTCGTGTGCCTCTTGTCTCTCGTATAAAGTATCCTGAAGCGACCTTTGTGAAGAACCCTGCGCATTGCTGCGCATGCTTTCAGACGCCGATTCGTCAGTGGATCTGCCACCCCGCAGTCAGGCCAAGACTCTTGACATCCATGTAGGCTGCGTTCAGTAAGGCCACTCCCAGCACACTGGAGGGCACTTTTGTGTTCACGCCTAGGTAAGGCTTTGAATGGCTGGCTGCAATGCCCTATGGGAAGTATACATCTTATGATCATTTTTGGAGAAGAATACCTTCCCTTCTGTTCCCTTACTAATCAGGAACTGCTGGCATGAGCAATGCGAAAATGCAAGAGCTCGCAAAACTTCAAGAATGATTTGGCTGTGAGTCAAACCGGGTACCCAACATGGAACCCTGGTAAATGGAACCACGGACTAAAACCTGCGGTCCAATTCCTGGTGGAATTTGATTTTGCCCCATACCCATATTATAAATCCACAAGGATGTCACGAACGTCAATAACCCGCAGCAGCTTCTGTGCTGCAAGTTGTGCTCGAGCGAGGTGCCGTGAGTGAAGCCCTCGATGCCATGTTTGCCCTCAGCCAACCTGAGCTGCCCATGTCTTGCTGGAACCGACGCGCTTTGTGGACTTGATGTTACGGTATGCCAGGTCGACATGCGGACTACTTGAACTTTTTCGCCTGAAGACTCCGGCGCCGCGGTTTGCAGGTCTGGAAACAAAAGTTGCCTTGCGGACATGGGAAGGCAAGTTAGTCTACCGTTCAAGCAGGGAGCTGAGACAGCAGAACGTCTTTATCGCCTTCCTCGGTGCAGTGACAGGACTCCGCTTTGATCTTCAGCGTGGAGAGGTCCTGGAAGTTTTGTCATGCCTATAAACCTGCTCGATCCGCACAACATCAAACCAAAATCGCAAACGCATGCTTTTACACCTGAGGCATCAAGTTGTGCTTTTGCACAAATCTTTGACTATCTTCTTGGCACCTGAAAGCCATGGTTCAATGATGTTGTTACGAGCGCCCGCCGAAGTCTTCATATGTCTCATGGGGTTGGGATTTAACTCGGGCTTCTTTTTGTTCTTCGGGATTCTTTGTGGCGGTGCTAAAACGCTGTAACTCGATTTGCGCCGGCACTGTGAACATCCCCAGCATCGTTTTACCATCCGCGGCATCGTTTGCTGGCTTTGGTTCAGGCTGTGCTTAGGGTGAGTTCAAGGTTGGTTTAGGGCTGGGGAAGTTGGGGTGAGTTTGGGGTTGGTTTAGGCGGGTTCGGTAGGTTTTGGGTTTGTATAGGTGGGTGTAGGCTTGGTTGGCTTGGCTGCACTTTGGGGTGGGACGGTTTAGTGCTGGTTTGTAATGGGTTAGGTCTGGTTTAGAGTTGGTATAGGGTTTGTTTAGGGTTGGTTTAGGCTGGGTTTAGGGCCGGCTTAGAGTGGGGTTGGAGCTGGTTAAACCACAAAGCTAGCCAGCAAAAGGAAACGAACAAAAGCATGGCCCCGCGTTATACTTCCTTGTGGGGAATTGAACAGGCTCCAAAAAGGATGATACAAAATCGCCGTGTCTTTTTTCGCCCCAGAGTAACTATGTAGAAACGCTTCGGCCAGTGTGGCAAGCTAAGGGGAAGCCCACTGTTCACGCAGCGCTCAGAATACCTCCATGCATGGTCTAAAAGTACCTCTCTGTCTCTGTCTCTGCATCCAAATGTGTATATATATATATATAGCATATGTATATATATATATACATAGCATACACATATATACAGTATATAGGTGTGTCTGAAAATGAGAGTTCTCTTTGTTTCCCTTTAAGAGACTGGGGTCGGGTCCCCCCCAATTTTTCGAATGCAAGCGTTGGCGGACCCGGCCGGGCCCGGCCGCAACTCGGCTCGGCTCCTTGACGCTGCCGGGCTCCAAGTCTCCGAAGGCCCAGCAGCCGTTGGGGAAGGGCCGCGACGTGGCCACGGCCCCCGTGCAGCTCACCAGATCCCAGCAGAGGTTCAGCTCCTGCGCTTGGAAGACCTCCTGAGTTGAGCGCCCATTGAGGAAACCACCTCTTGCGCCTCTCATTGGGAGCGGCGTTTGACATCCCAAAGACGGAGGGATGCTGCGGTTGCAAGACTCTCTTGCTTCCCACCCTGAAAGCGGCATTGTGTCTTAAGTGCCCTTTCTTTTCTCTTGAGAATGGAACGCGCAGCTCGCAGTGGCTGCAAACAAGCCAACCCGTCGAGCGCATGCTTGAAGCTCGGCAATCGCCGCAAGCAAAGATCCAAACCGCAAATCGAGCTTAAGAAAGGCATGAACATCCACAAAAGCTCCACCCCTTTTCCCATCGAGCGGCATAGAGCGTCCACAGGCTGGGCCAGCCCTGCTTCCAAAGCGTGGTGGAGGAGCGCGACACCAGCAGCAAGTGGCCGCGGCAGGCGGGCATCACCATGGAAGCCCGATCAAAGACGTCCGAATCGGTTTCGCATTTGCAGAAGGCATCCTGCGAGCGCCACTCACTCGATTCACGGGAGATATAGCGTCACTCACTCGCATATGCATGTGTATATATATATGTATCTGTACACGTTTGTGAATGCATGTGGAAATGTGTCTAGAGGGCTCAAATTAGCTTCTCTCCGGCCAGCATTTGCTGCGCTTGCATTAGATCCAAGCTTCAACGTAGTAGGTGGCTCGGTCTGGCAGGTCGCGGGCTTCTGCGTGCCACTCCAGAGACTCGAAGACCTCTTTGAGCGGTATGTCCCAGGGGGCAGCCACGAAGAAGTCCGGTCTCTGCGCCTTGCAAGCGAGTTGCGCAAACGAGCACTGCCTTAGGAAAGTGACCTCGGCCTGTTCCTTTTTCTCGACTTCCCTCATCCTGGCCTGAACGGAATTACCCTTGATTACGAGGAAACAGGATGAAATAAGAAGGAGAACGTAGAAGGAATGTGATTTACAAGTCCCAAGGGTCTAATTCTGGGGGCATCGAGCATCACCACCCCTTATCGTGAGTCCGGAGCACTCGACCCCCCCGCTTACCGCTTTGAGGAAAGTTCATCGCTCCAACAGCGTCCGTGTTACCTTCCCTAGTCCCTTCCATTTCTTTCCATTTCTTCCCACAGCTTCCATCTAAATTCGACCTTCCCTTCTGTTCCCGTCCATTCCTTCTGTTTCAGTGTTCTCTTCCATTTCTCTGTTCCCTGCGCCTCTGTCTGGAAGCACTGCGACAGGCGGCAGCCCGCCGGCTTGATCATCTCGATGGCAGCCTCCCCGGTGCCACTATCCTCAAACGCGAGCAGAAATAGGCTGCTATTTTGGCACTATGGGAGGAGATTGATGTTGGGCTGGGATTTGGATCAGGCCAGAATGTGGGTTGGCTGAATCCAACAGTGGCATCGAGGCCTGCTTCAGAAAATTGAGTGATGTTTAGCACGTAGGGTGAGTCGGCACTGGGCGGCAGCCCTTAAATCTTCCTGATCTCAAGTGACGAGAACCTGGGAACCGAAACCGCACCACCGCAGGACAAGCAAACGCGCGCCATGGCCCACAAGCAAGAAAGCTCTGGGTCTGTGGGGTCCAATCTGAGTCGAGCGTACTTGGCACTCTCCAGCAATGGGTCCAACAACTTGCTCTTCTTGCTGTGGGCCTGCAAAGAAGGGGAGGTTTCTTCAAGCCAAAGAATTCATGGTCCCACCACCACCACCGACCACCACCACCACCACCTTGTCCTGCTTCCTGAGCAAAAGCCATGGCTTCCCCAAAGCGACCACCATGCAGCTCTGGGCGCCCCAACCTTCCAGAGGTGCCTGCTGGTGGCGTCGCCCCAACCAACCGCCGCAGACTCGAAGTGCCGCTGCAGCATGGACCGCACGATGCGGATCTGCGCCAAGGTCAGGGCACCGTCCACAGCAGGGACTAAGCCCTCCTGCGCGAGAGCCCATAGAGTTTGGTGCCAACACCCGTCAGTCATAATCAAAACCCGGTATTAAAATGGTCGACCCAGAGCCATGTAAAGAACTAAGAAGGCGGCCGCAGCTATTTATGGTTGGGATTGTCCCTTACTAACCTTCATCTACCCGGGTTTTGATTGTGGTTCCCGTGGTCATTGTTGGCCACACGAGGAATTTACGAGCGCCGCTGGTTCGGCAAGGAAACCATAGTCTGACAAGCGCGCAACCCAAGCGTGAATTGGAATTCTTGCTTGAAAACGTTTTACACAAACCAATGTGCCCTGACTGGTATTCTAACAAGCTACTTCGCTCTCGCTTCTGGACATGGGCGCCACGGAGGATGTTTACGCCCTTGCTGTGGAGCAGTGCGTGTTCGGAAATTGACATTGTCTCGTTGTGACAGGCGCGAAAAAACATTGTGGTGGCAAGACCTTCAAAAACCAGGTTTGCTGTTCGCGGCAGCTGGCTTGCCACTTCCTCTTGTGAGAGCCGCAGCACGGTTGCCACATGTAGTATCTTCGCGAATGCACAGCATGATCACAAGGCCCTGGCTAGTGGCAAGGTTCGTTCGCGCGACTGTCACAAACGCAAATCGTGGGCAACCTGCTGACAACGGCGAACAGCCAGTTTGGGTGCTAGCACAAGTTGCATGCCTGTGACAGCCCATCTGGTTCGGGCAAGCCGCATGAACCCTAAAACCATAACCCAAACGACCAGTAAAAAAAAAAAAGCGACGCATCAACCCAACATCCCCCCGCGTCTCCGAAGCTCCGAAGCGGCACTCCAGGCTGGGCGACTGCTTCAAGTCCTGAAGCTCGCAGAAGTGAAAAACGTGGCAGCCGTTTCAAAGATAACATGGAGCCAAGTTAAAACCCGCAGGCATATGCGGCATAGGTGTCCTTTTAGGGGAAATAGATGGGTTTCCCTGATAGATGAGAAAAAACCACCAGGTAACCCAGGAATCGCCATCTATTTTTCGACCAAAACCACCAAAAAGGACACCTAGAGCGCCGGGTAGACAACGAAAAACACATCTGCGTGTTCCCCCCTTGCACTTGCATTGCGTTCAGCCTTTTTCTTTGTCATGGTGGGTTGGGGAATGGAATTGGGGGCATGGGCGGACTGCCAGGTTGCTGGATTGTTGGCCGGATTCACACACACACACGTTTTAATCGAGCCCGGCGGGTTCCGACAAATCACACAAAGAGCATCAAGCCAACCGGCAAAAGAAGTTGACCATTCAATGCAGCCAACTACCCCATGCATGAAAAGTTTAAAGGCCAAAGATATGTTCACCATGCTTTTCACGTGGTGGCTTCGGGTGACAGTTCCTCTGATGCTGCATAGCCATCAAAACCGAGAAAACTACGCAAAGGGAACAAAACAGGACTTGTAGCATTAAAAAGTCGATTGTTAAACCAACCGGACGGACCAAATCAACACTGGATGAATGGGTTCCTTCGACAAAACGTATATCTGGTCTTTCATATGGGTATGGGTCAAAATAATACCATCAGGGGACCGCAGGTTCTAGTCCCTGTGTCCATTTATCAGAGCTCCATTTTGCTTGCTGGCGCGCCTTGTCCACGAGACCCCTGGCCTGCAGCGCCATCTCACAAGTTCGGCGGATGTTCTCGTCCAAACAGAGAAATTTCTTCGGGGCCTCCTGTCAGCACGACAATGCGATGCTTTGCCATAAACCAGCATGGTGCTGAAGCCTGGCTGCTACAGCGCATGGTGCCAACAGGCAGCCCCGCCTGAACAGCTTTCAGACTGAGAGGGTGATGCCCTGTCCTTTGAGACCAACTCGTACTCGTAGCAAAACTCCTGCTTGCCATTTTGTCGCCAGACGTTCGCCACCTAGCAGTCGGCTCTCAGCGACAGTACATTCCATGGACGGCACTGTTGTTCCCTCCTTGCCTTTTTGATTGGCTGGGTGATCAAGGATCCATCCGCTCCATTCGCTGTTTCCATGAGACTCACCTATAGACACGGCATATGATTGAGGATTTTGTCCGGCAGACATATCCAGATTAGGAAAAGAAATCATATAATTGGCGCTGGCCTCCCTTTCCGGTCTACCTTTCAAGGGCTTCTCGGCGAGCAGGCACTCTCTTCATCTCTTTCTATTGACCTCTCCCCACTGCTCCATCTATTAGAACTCAAATGCAGGTAGGTCCATAGGTAACCATTTGAGAGCGACTGCTGCGGGAGAAGTCATGAACTGCAGGAAGCCCACCCTCTTTCCCTTCCGTCTCTTGCTTCTCCAGCATTATCTCCCAACATTAGAATTACAACCGGAGAAGAGAGATGGGTGTGATAGCACTCGTATCTGTTCATGTCTTTCATCGCGTTTCATCTCTGTTACTTTCTTTGCCTCTATTCTATTCTACGGCGTGGAGGTCCCAAGGGCTAGGAAAGGGTGGGCGAGCGAGGTTGGGAGCGAATGCACTTCTCTTCCCGGCTGGGAATCATATCGAGAGAGGCGGCGGGACAGCTTTCTACGTCAGGTCACGCCTTCCAAGATAACTTCCAGGATCTAATGATTATCAGTGTTGCCTGGGTCTATAGGAAAAACTCCAGAATCACAACCAGAGATTTACCATTTAGGACAAAATCTCTTGAATACATCCTCTGTCTCTCGGAGCAGGACATGCCGTAGAAAGGAGAGTGATCATGAGATTCAATCCTTGCATGTCTAATATGTGTATTGTTCAGCGATTATGTTTTCAACTTCAAACACAACTCAAACAAGCAGTCTTGGAACTACCTGGGGATATGAGAAGAGAAAGTGAAAGACAGATAAGATAAAGAGAGATAACAAGGCGCAAAAGAGAAGATTTACAAGGTAAAGAGATTGTAATAATAATACAGAGCATAATGAGAAATCAAGATATTGATGAAGCAAATAAGTAAAGGATATTGATGATGCAAATAGGTTAAAGGAAAAACATCAGGACCGTTTAGCTGTGGACAGGGAAATCCAAAGGTGTACAAGAGCTAGGAAAAAATGATTTAAAAATAACAAGAAGAAAAAAACGTAATTAAACAAGAGGTTCCGTTCAGCTCCTGTCTATGTTTTCCATCATTATCTTTTTCATATATGTCCATTTAATTATTTTGTTGACATGCTTCGCCAATGGGAAAACGAGTCCATCCATTAGAATTCTGATAATATGTTGGTTGATTAGAAGTTGCTTGTCTTTTTGATTAATCTTGTCTTTGACATCAGCTATGATGTCTTTCTCTGTCTTGCGATTCAATGTCAGACCGTGGGTTAGTTCTCCAAACAAAGAATCGATTGGAAGGTTTGGTCACGTGGAAAGAGGCATAGAAGTAGAAAAAGGGAAAAAGGAAAGACGAAGACAAGAAATTTAGAGAATGAAAGCCAGTGCATCATCTTCGAACTTACTGTTGTCTATCTCTTGGTTATTTACAACTGAATTATTAGTTTTCATATTGTGGTTTATCATTTACATCGTATCTCCTTCCCTTATTTCTGTTCTAATAGACTCATGTTGAACATGCAGTTTGTACTACTAACACAATGTCTCATGCACAATCATATCATGTCCTCTTTTTGGAATTACTATCTTGTTACAAATGATCTCTGGAACCGTCTTAGGTTTAGATATTGATTCAGCATATGTGCGTATGTTCTCTTTAATTAGCGAAATATGTTGTGGATGGTGTTTGGGTTGTCTTCATTCTACTGGTGAATCATTTGTCTTGACCCTCAAAACGAGGGGTCAAACTGGGGATAAAATCAAAGTGTTTGGGCAAACCGTGAAAAAGTGTGCTTGGTTGGATCCAAGATCCAAGAAGGGACAGATCTGAAGTGTCTGCCATGTAAATGTCGCAACGCATGTCCATCGTCTGAAAGGTCTGCTCTGAAACTGACAAAACCTAGGTCAGGGGGAGGGGGAAGCATATATGACATATATATATATATAGATTTATATATATATAGGAAAATATATTTATCTACAGTACATAGTGCAAATCCCGAGTTGGATGTCACCTTTTGCCGGCCGTTTGCTCTGCTCCCGCCTGTTGGTCGCTGCCCTTCGCAAGCCGAAGGCAGCCCTGCTGCTCCTCGATGCCCCGGAGCTCGTCGCCCTCGTCCGGACAGGCCTCGGAGTCTTGCGGATGACTGGGGATGACTGGGGACGACTGGGCAGCGGCGGAAGCCTCCAGGGATCTTCCAGGGATCTTCCCAGTCTTTTTGGAACAAAAATAATTTTGTCACGTATCTTTCCTACTGCTCAGCTGCCCCTCGCACCTTTTCCTGATAGCGAAGGTCTGCACCGCTCGTGCTTTCCGAGAACAAAAGAAGTGTCTGCCAGTTTGGCTCATACTTGAGCCAAAATGTCAGACACACGATAATTGATGATACATGTTCACCCATTACCTGCCAAACTCTAAACATGGCATAAATCACATGGTTTGGACTTCTTGGAATGGGCAGAAATGAATTGGCTGGGTTCTGGTTGCTTTGTTGGTGCCAGGCGCTAGTCTTTTGTTTGGGATCGCTGTGTAAGGCCCGGAATGCCGGGGAAATTGAGTGCCAACAAGGCTCCTTCAAACAATCTACAATGGGTCGTTGAACTGTCCAGATTGTTGGCAGACTGTATAAGTGCGACGTCATCACGCTGACCTCAATCGTGCTGAGTTCGAAGTACCACACATGCCTCGCAATGAGGTATCATGGACGAAGGACAGCTGATTGAAAAGCCAACCAACCACACTCGCCGGTTTGTGCCAGACTCTCATTGTCACCCCTCCACACCTTCAAACCAGGCACCGAGAAGTAGGAGTGGGCGATGTAGTTTAAAATCCGGCGCCGGTCCGTGTCCTGGGAAGCCTCCGCCTTGCTGGTCTCCAGCCCACGCAGGGCCTGCCCGGCCGGCCGAAGTGTCCGCACGCGAAACAAAGCAAACTCCAGCGGCAAAGGGAGCCCCAGGGCCCCAGGGCTGGTTTATACGTACTTGAGAGGCCCGTGAACGGAAGCCTGCAACCGAAATGTACGGCCCAGTCGCCAAGATGTTTAGAAGAGCAACCTTAAATGAAAACTCCCCCAAGATTCAAAAAATCATGCTTGAAGCTGGCCCAGCCCCAAAATTGCTAAGCAAGGAGAACTCAGCGCTACCATAGCTAGCTTTCGTGATCAGAGGAGAAATGGATCTGCAGTCAGCGCATTTCAGCGCTTCAGCCCGGCAGGGCAAGCCGCAGAGAAACAGTGAGGCCAACAAACCCTCTTCTGCAACATACTCTCAACTGACAAACTAAACGGGAATGCTCTTGTTGATGCCGTGGAGTCTACTTTTGCCCTTCCCAGATTTTGTTGCTGCTGCTTGTGTGAGAGCCGGCGCAGGCACAATAGTGCGGGCGTTGATTTCCACCGAACATAAAAACTGGATCTTGTCTCTCGCCGAGAAAAAGACCCTTGGTGCGGAACACACTGTTTGGAACAACAAGCCAAGACACTCTTCTGAAACATACCCTCAGGCCCTTCTTAGCCCTTTGCTCCTTTGGTTTGCATTTGGACCGCCGCGCAGCCCGAAAATTACTTCGCTTCGAGCAATCCCCACCCTCCACACTCACGAGCTTACGACCGTGAACACGGTTGTGTGAATTCAAGCATGGTTTTCGAGTGGCTTGGGGCCTATGACTGCTCAACAAGACTCAACAATCTTCCTTATCCCCCTGTCTGTGTGTCAAACTCCACTTGTCTGCGAGCCGATCTCGAGAACTCAAACATCGGTTCCGTTAACAAAAGCCAAGCCCCTTCCAAAAAGAAACCCGACGGGGGATTAAACGAAGTTGCTTATTCACAGGCCAAAGCAACACAACAGCATCACCCTCTCCGAGCCTCAGGGTACACTCAAAACACGAAGGCACCAACGTGAAATGTAAACCCAACTGTGTGCCGGGCGGGGCGTTAAGCAAAACCAGACTGGCGAGCTGCTCTGGCGGGGTACTGGCGGGATCCACTGGCGAATACTGGCGAGCCGCTCCGGCTTGATACTGGCCAGATACTCGGCGGCAAAGGATACTGAGCAGGATACTCGGCGGGATCCACTGGCGGCTGCTCTGGCGGGACACTGCTCTGGTGGGATATTCGGCGGGATCCACTGGCGAGGTACTCTGGCGGGATACTCGCGGGATCCACCGGCGAGCTAGTCTGGGATACTCAGCAGACTCGGCGGGATTCACTGGCGGGCTGTGGTGGGATACTTGGCGGAATCCACTGCCAAGCCGCTCTGGTGGGATGCTTGGCGGGATCCACTGGCGAGCCGCTCTGGGGGGATACTGGGCAGATTCCGCTGGCGAGCAGCTCTGGCGGGATACTGGGATCCACTGGCCAGCTGCTCTGGCGGGATACTCGGCAGGATCCACTGGCGAGCCGCTCTGGCGAGATACTCGGTGGGATCCACTGGCGAGCCGCTTTGGCGGGATACTCGGCGGGATCCACTGGCGAGCCGCTCTGGCGGGATACTCGGCGGGATCCACTGGCGTGGCGAGATACTGGGCGGGATCCACTGGCGAGCAGCTCTGGCGGGATACTCGGCGGGATCCACTGGCGAGCTGCTCTGGCGGGATACTTGGCGGCATCCACTGGCGAGCTGCTCTAGCGGGATACTGGGTGGGGGCGTGGTGTAGAAGCATCGCAAACGCGGATTCCAACATAAAATCTATCAACCCCTTCCTGTCGGGTGGGGAAAAAACAAAATCATGGATCATGCATCCACTCCAAGCTAAGCTTCACAAGCCCCGCGCAAGTCATGGCTGCGAACGAAAGCTGACGCCACATCCGCCATCGCCTCCAGCACCGGCCCGGAGGTCACCCGGCGAGTACCCACCAAACCCGCAGGGGTGCACAGCAGCAAAGGCTTCCCCTCTCGGCTCGGGGGTCGGCCCTCCTGTGTGTGCGGAAACGTCTCCCGGCATCGCTCTCGGCTTCAAAGAACTCAGGGTCGCAAAACTTAGAACCGATTGAAACTCATGTTGGTTTCGGCATCTTGGGACATCTAAGAATAGGAACCACTGGCAATTCATGTTGGTTTCGGGATTTTTTTGGGACATCTGCATGTTTGCAGCAAGTCAGGTAGCCGGAACACTCACAGCAAAGGACTGCAGTCCTGCGCCAGTTGCAGCTCCACATCCTCCCAACTCACCTGAGCCCCCAGAGCCGTCATCGTTTCACAACCGCGGACGAAGTGCGAACTGAACCAGCATGGTGGCAGCGCTGGCCCAGGAATTCAGGGGCGCGTAGATGGTTGTGATGCTTCGGCAAATTGGGGGGGCGACCCCAAAATCATTCCACCAAATCTGTCAACACAGTTTGGGGGGGAACAGAAACAACCGGTTCACCTGTGTAAAATACAATAAAGGCACGAAAACCGACAACGACTTGCTCCTCCACTGCAAGTGTGCACATAAAGCCTGTTTCCTGCAAAAAATAAGTTGTGAAAACGCGTGTTGGCTGGGGCCACGGTGTTGCTCCGTAGGCACGGTAGACTCATGCGTGAGAACTTCAGCCTACCAAGACATCAACGCATGCAAAGGTCCTCGACGCGAGTGCAAGTGATGAGCAGACAGTGAACGTAGACAGTGGGTAAAGACGTGGGCGAACGTGACATGAGAGTGAACGTGAAAGCAAATACTTCTGCCAGTATGCGCATGGTGGCCAAAAACCGCATGAACGTCATGTGGACACGAAGCGCGTAAACGTGACGCACATGAACGTGAATGTAAACCTGTTCGCAACCGCGCACAGAAAAGTCGAAAGTGCGCGGGAGATGCGCAGGAGCCTGAACCGAAGCAATTGTGCCAGCGTTCGCGGCACGCAGTGTGAACATGATAAGCGTCAATGTCAAGGTTTCCTTGGTGACAGTCGCGCACACGCGCAATAGTGGGCAAAGATCATGACACGCAGGAACTTGAAACTAACTTTTTGCGCCAGCGTGCACGCAGTGGTTGCACACGCTCGTTCTTGTTCCAGCTTCCATACAGCAGTCCATCGAAGATGCGCATGACAGTGATGCGCAATGCGTGCGGTCGTACTGCCGAAATGCCAACTTCCCCAGCTCCCAAAGGCTTCAACAAATTTCGCCACCAGGAATTGGACCGCAGGTCTAGTCCTTGGTTCCGAATAAACCAAGGGGTTACCCTATTTTTGCCCCACTTTTTGCGTTCGAAGCTCGAAGGAATCTTCAAATCCGCCCTCAAATCTGACCCGCGGTTCTCAGGATTCGCCTGGAGAAGGTCTACGCTCTTCTCCGCCGCTAACAGTTCGCGCGTGGCCCACCGCAGCCTTGCCTCGGATTCTCCGACGCCAAGCTCGAGTTTGTGGGCCAAGATACGGACCCCCGGCTCTCCTTTCGGAAACCCCCAAAATTGTGCTTCCTTTGGCTGGACCCGTGAAATCGCTCGGGGTTTCCCTTTTGGCCTCCCCTCAAAAGCTGCGCCCAGAAGGCCCAACCGCCCCAGCCCGGCCCAGTTGCCTCCTGGTTGTCCGTGGCAACTGCCAGCTCGAAAGTGCACCAGGACCGGCTCAGCGCCGTGGCTGCGAAGTCCAGGAACAGCGCTGTCTCCTGCACACGCAACTTCAAATGACCCACCTGTTTTTGGGGCACAAGCGCGTATTCGGATAAGCCTGCATTCATGTACTAGACGTGCGTCTGCATGTGCATGTGTAGCTTCATGCACTTGTAATAATGTGTTACTTTTTCCGGGACCCTTGTCCATCAGATCATGCAGATCAGACTCGTGACCAATCCATCCAGCGTCAGCGAAGTCATTGAAACACATCCAAACAAACAATCAAACATGCAAGGTGCGTGTAGGACACCCAAAGCTGCAAATCAAGTCCTCCTGCCTCGTCGGGAGCCAAAAAAAGCCAGGAACAACAACTTCCGCCAAGACCAGTTGCCGCTGACGCCTGTAGCATCATTTACGTGCAAGTTGCTCTCACCAACCAAGCTTGAAGGGTGTTCCCCACTACACATGAAACTTCATAGCCTCCCCAAACCCCCCCCCCCCCAAACCCCCCCAAACCCCCGTCCCTTGGACTCTCCTTGGCCTCCGCGCAGCCGTGAAAGAAGGGAGACCGCAGCAGGCTGCTGCCAAGCACCACCTGGCCGTTTGGTTCCGCAGCTCTGGCAGCACCCACCAGGAAATAGCTGAAGTCGCCCGGACGGTGGGAAGGAATGATATCCCCTTTTAAATTCACCAGGGTGAATGTGGTTCACATATCGCACGTCGTGGGGAGTCCACCATGCAAGGCCTAGCCCAACGCAGCAGGACAGCTTTCTTCCCAGATTCACCGCGCTCAACGAGCCACAGGAAGAATCGGAATGCTTGCTCTTCCGCCCCAAAATCGCACATCTGCCACTGACTTTGCTTCGTTCAAGCCGGCCCTTCAGTCGGAGCGTCCCGCACGCAAATGGCAGTACAAAAGGCCCCGGCATCTCTACTCCCCTCCCCGAAATTTGGGTCATTCCTGGTGCATGTCCCAGGGTTGCCACAAAGAGGACAGAAGATCGATTCCTAAGTAAGGCAAACCATAGGAAAAAAGCCGGAGCAAAGCTTCTCTCTCGGCATCCCGGACCCCTCCCAAACCGTGTCGCTCACTAAAAGCCGGGCGCCTCAAACTGGTTGTTCGCGAATGTGCAAATCCACAGGAAGTGGCGCTCCGTGAGGCCACGCTCCATCTCCAAACCCTTCACCGTCGACATGAAGTCGCGGAAGCATTCCTCGCACCGCAAGTGCTCCACCGTTGTTTGTTCCCATGTGTTGCTCGACGCAGGCCGTAAAAACCTAGGTTCCAGAATTTGTCTTGGCGTGAGAGAATGGTGAACCTATCCTGCGCAGGGAACTGGCCTATGTGAGACGCCCATGCCCCCAAACATGAGGGTTCACTCGTTTCACAGTCTGTAAAAACAGAACAATGGCCTCGCTTCGTGCAACTTGAAGCCTTCCACATCTGCCAGCTTCTTTCACATGATTTCCGCGCGCCAAAAACCAAAACGCGCCAAACATCGGCGCCAAACAAAACAACCACCATGCCGACGCGCGAACCAAAACCCAAAACCGAACACCCAAAACCGAACACCGAAACCGTCGTCTTGCGTCTTGCAAGACGAAAGCGGAGGCGCGGCCCAGGAGTGGGAGATGAAGATGTGGGGCTTCTGCGGCTCCTTGGCCACCAGCTCCAGCCAGCTGCACTCCCCGAGCCCCAGGAAACGAATCACCTCGATCGCATCGAGAGCTCGGCTCGCGGGTTTTTGGTTCGGCTTGAGCCGAGCTGCGTCTTTTCTCGGCCCAAAAGAAGCTCCGCCCGACATCTTGGTGTCTCATCATGTGTTTCTGTTTTTTGGGGGAACCGAGCTTCTGCTTTGCTAAGCGGCCCAAAAGTAGCTCAGCCGGGGTAAGTACATTTGGCTCATATCCATCTTGCTGTGTTTCACACTGTGTATCTTGCTCCAGTAGTTATATCTTAAGCGCATCTTACAGACAGTATGGAATGCAGAGCATCTCTTGCTCACGTCTACCCTCAGGCGTCTCTGGCTCGAATGTATCTTGCTCACGTGTATCTTGCTCTTCGTGTTGAAATACATGATTTCGAAAGGAGCGCAAACCTTCCTTCGAGAGGTGTTTCTCTGACGTGCTACGTGTTTTACCTCAAAGTTGCTTGGCTTCGATCCAGAGCTGCAAACATGCACTTCGCTCGCGACTTTTGCGCCGAAGAGTGGCTTGGTTTCGAGCCGGAACAAAGTGCTCTGCGCGCACTACTTTCGCAATTTGACTACACGTTCGGGCAGCCGACGCGCCGAGCAGGCGCAACTTCGCGCGGGGCCACTGCGAGAGCGATCCATCCAGCGCGATCCCCAAGAGGGGCTCGTTTGACTAACCCCAGCTGGTGCCGCCCCAGCTGCATTCAAAGAAAAAATGAGATTGAGACTCACTCGTGAGGAAATGCGAATTTTGGCTTAAGTCTATCTTCTCAGAGCATCTTGCGCAAGTGTGTGTGTGTGTGTGTCTGCTCAAGTCTAGCTTGCTCCTGCTCAAGCTCAAGTCTATCTTGCAAGTACATGTTGAACAAGTCTAACTTGATCAAGTGCATCTTGCTCAAGTATCTCTGTGAGCAGCTGACAAATTATCTTGTGTTCCAATATGCCAAAATTGGATTGTGATCTCGTGCTGGACTCGTTTATATAGACATGTTACAACAACATCCGAAGGGGGTCGTCTCATTTTGCAGTGTTTCGCTTACGTGTTCTACGCTGTCAAGTACACGTATACTATACATATATACTATATGGCCCAGCTCAAGTCTATCTTGTTCATGTGGATCTTGCTCAAGTATAGTTCGACCAAGTCTTTGTCTTTGTTGCTCACGTATGACTCGGCGCGGCCCTTCGTGAAGAACCCCTCGCACTGTTGCGCATGCTCGGTAGGGGGAGACAAAAAAAGAAGAAGAAAAAAACGGGAGCGACGATCCACAGATGCGTTGCCTCACGGCCTAGGCATGCACCGTTTTACAGATTGCCACCTTCTGCTGCTTCGGAGATTCTGACATGGCTGTGGGTCAAAACCAATGGTACCATTTTGGGGTAGGTGCACCACCCATTTTAGTCTATTTTAGTGGGGATTGGGATGTTCACTGGGGGTACGGGATTTTGACCCATGGCCACATGATGCACATCAATTGCTCGTTTCAGCCAGGCCGCCGGCTTGATCACCTCGTCGCAAATCTCGTGCATGGTGATCCTTGGCACATCAAACAAATTCAACGTGCAAAGAGAAGCCTCAATTTCACGCAATGGCCACAGAAATTGGATAGCCCGGATTTGCGGTCGCAAATCTCACTCAGCGCAGCACGGGCGTCAACACCAAACAATATGATGTTTGTCTATGTCTTCCTGCATTTTCCTGCCCAAGAGTCTTCGTGGAGGTGATACGCTCACCCCTAGGACCGCGGGAATCATCGGTGTAGCGCAGGCACCCCGTCTTCGAGAGGCACCTAGGTCGGCTGGCCGTTGCTCGGGAAGCCTGCGGCTCTTCAAGGTGGTGAAGATTCAGGGCTCTTTTTTGATGGCTGGACAGCCCATGGTAGCCAAACACCTCCAGGAATTTCAGACTGTCTTGTGCGCATAACCTCGGGCCGGTCGAATCTGTCGCAACATCCCGGCCTCACGTACTCCCAAAGCTGCTTCAGCTGCAGCACCGAGATGCCCCGCTGGCCGACAGCAATCTGCGCGCGCTGCGGCTTTGGGCCCCAGGGCAGCATGGCGCGGGAAAAGGCACGGGTCCTGCCTTTGGGGCTGCGGGCTTTGCCGCTTGGGCCATGCTGGCCACGCCTCGAGCGGCGAAGAACTTCATCTGCCATGTTGTCCTTGTGCAACTTCGGAGAGGTCTGCTCTTTCGGCCGTCCCTGTGTTGGCGTGTGTGTGTGTGTGCAAACATCTGATGAGGACGCCAGATTTGCTGGCAGACAGTCCCAAGCTTCAATGAAGGGCTCTAGCCTCCAGAATGAGTGGATATCGGCTGACCTCATCTGCTTGACACTCATGAGCTCCCGCCAAGCTGGAAAGACTGGGACAACACTCTTCCTTTCATGAAGCAAACAATTCCAAAACTGCAGAGCCAGGTGCCAAACATCAGTTTGTGTGTCACGCTGTGAGAGGTTGGGTTGTCTGATTGTTGATGGGCCCGTGATTGCTCGGAAAGGTCAATCAGATGTGGATTTTGCAGCTGCAGGAATTTCTGGATGTCATCCCAAACAGTCAAGTCAAATCGCCAGGCTTCGGCCGGGCTTCGGATTTCGACGCAGTCAAACCCACAGAGTGGCTTCGGCTCATCCCGCAAACTATCCCAAGATTCCGGAGGGGCTCAAAAACCAGCCCTTGCAGTGGCAAAAAAACCGCCAGACCTGGCGACATTCCTTCCACTCGGGGCCCCAGCCGTCGCCTCCCGAAGCCCAGCGAGGGACCATGGGAGCGCCTCAAAAATGTTCACGGGAGGTTCAAGGGCTTCGGCGTCCCAGGCTGGCGTTTTTTGATATATATTTTTGCACACTCGCTTATGCAGTGCTTGCAAGAGCTTCTGCTCAAACGGAGTGGATCGCATGTGGGATGGAAGCTGATGTTCTTCAAGTATGCTGAATTGTGTTCTTCCGGAGTGATGGCCACAAAGGCTTGCATGGTCTCACATGAGAAGCAGGCAACGCACATGCCGGCCATGGAGCCGAGGGAAGATTTCAAAGAGAAAAAAGCGACAACACCTTTCCGCAAGAAGAAGACTAACGCCAAGACAGCAAATCACAAAGCATGTCGCAAGGCCTTGCTATTGCGCCGACCACTAGGCTCCTGCGCAAGAATGTTCTGCTCATGCAACACATGTACGCGCCAGCGGCCAACCAACTGGACTGCCCCCAAGCAAAACACTGGCCCAAGTCCGAACACTGAAAGCTGCTGAAATTGGCTCTCGTTCGGTCCAGGTACATGAAGAAGCGTTCCTCCGAACCTCGGAGCATTTCAGCTGTGAAGAAGCACGGGTGAAAACGTCACCTTGCTTGAACCCTGCTTACCCTTCATCAAAAAAAGTTGTGGAATGAGGTGCTGGGGTTGACGCAATTGTTTGTCCGGTTACGATTGGTGCTCGGCACTGCTTCGCTGACATGTGAACGCTTGCGCTGTACATCTTCATTTAAAGCATGCATCAAATCAAGGGCAGAAACCGAGCGTGCTCGTGACAACAAGATCGGCAGATCTTATTTCATAACTCAGCTGTCTCACTTGCCGAAACGGGCTTTGTATTTTGAAGACTTCACCCTGGATACCCCGGCAAGCTCGCAACTCTATGTCGATGAGGTTTCAAAGCGGTGGCCGCCTCCCACTCGTTCCGCCAAGCTGCGCGATCTCCGGGGCATCTGCATCAGGCTAGTTCTAAGTGCGTCCAGGACTGGCCGCCCTCCGCACGCTGGTTCTCCCAAAAGCTTCTTACAAGGCATTTGGTCCCAATCAAAACCCGTTGTTAAAATGGTCGATCCCCAGAACCATGTAAAGAATTAAGAAGGCGGCCGCAACTATTTCTGGCTGGGACTGCCCCTTACTAACCTTCATCTACCCGGGTTTTGGTTGGCGCTCATCGGCCTCTCGCTTTAGCACAGAGCTTTTGGAGAGTGCCAATCCCTCGGGTGAAGCTCCGACGGATCAGAATTTCTCGCAGGGCATCCAGTGACAAATGCCAGGTTCTAAACAAGTCCAGCTTCCAATTGCTCACGGCCTCGAAAAGTACTTCCAATCATCTAGGTTGCTCTGCGGGGCGTGTGAGACACTAAGAGAGTGGCACTTTGGAGGCGGGGCAAAAGAGCGGGTCTGACTTTTCACCATTGGTGTGGCAACAGCTTGACAAACACTGAGATTCAACTCAAGTTTGGATCGTTGAAACCTTTGGATTTCTGTTCTGCTCACTCTGACCTATCGCCTAAGAACACAACCGTTGAAACGGAGAACCCTTCAGCCGCGAGGTGACCCCGCGACGCGGAAAACCTTCGCCTCGCCCCCTGTGCTCTCAATTCTTCCAGGTGCGAATCGGCCACTTCGGGCAGAATTCCGGGCTGGAGCCGAGAGCGAGATCGGCGAGACCGTGACCCCAAACAGCAGCGTGGCCAAGTGTGTCCATCCTCCGCGTCTTTTTTTGGGGAACCTCAGATCAATCAGCCAAGGTCTGGACCTGGACCGGCTGTGTTGAAAAGGGACGGGGAGGTCTAAGCATGCCAGAAGTCACTCACAGTTGCTGTCCAAGTGAAGGTTCAAATGTTCCAGACGCTCAGCTGTGGGCGGGTCTGCCTGAAATTTGGTGGATCAACTCTCGAGCTAACCTGGCGAAGCTTTCGCCGGGACTTCAGCGCCTCCCATCCGAGGAAAAGGTGCGGGACACCTGGCGTAGGCGCAACTGGATCACGAAGCTGGATGTGTGGTGTTGCCTCTTCTTATCATCCGCACCCACTTGGTGGTGTGGTGTCAGGTACCCGAGCACGCGCCAGACAATATGCGTGGAGTTGCTTCCCCTCAAGCCATCTCAGCTGACTCGCGTCACTCGCCTCTGGCCAATGAAACTCTATTGGCCAAAAGCTGGAATTCCCATCTGCCCGCATGGGCCAAAGGCACACAGAGCCCTCCCAGCAAACCCCGCCGCGGCAGCACGGTGGAAGCCAACCACTGACAGGCCCTTGCGCTCGCCTTGCGCCGCGCAAAGCACAAACATCTGCGTTGCTGCCGTTGTTGGCGGTTGCTATTGTTTCAAAAAAAAAAAAAAATGCATGCAGCATGCCCCCCCCCAAAAAAAAAAAAGTGATGATTCCCCATTAACAGCAGGGACACCCCCCTAATGATAAACTGCTGTTGATGAATCGCTGACGCTCTTGCCGCCACTCTACACTTTCAATCCGTCGCACCTCGGTGCCCGAGAGGTGGCCACCTGAGGCCCGGAGCCACAGTGGTCCATCCACTCAACTGCGCTTAACATGGAACTCCAAGAGATTCATTCAGACAAGAACAGAATGGTTCTTGTATTTTGTGTGGTCTAGTGTTCGCCCGCAAAGAAGCTATATCCTGCAAATGCGTGTCTCTGAAGCATGTGTCGATTGAGTGCTCAATCAGAGCACCCGGCTTTGGCTTCTCCTGTCATAGTCTTCACCCAAACAAAAAGCAAACGGTCTCGTGAGAAAACAAGAAAGTAGAGACTGGAACTTGTGCGTTCCACAGAAGAAAAAAATGCAAACCTGTGGTGCATAGGCGCTGGATGTAATGCTGGTGTGCAATGCGCACACTGGCAACTGAGAGGCAAGTACATCGTAACCAGCATGACATCATGTTCAAAAACTGAAAGAGATGAATGTAGCAAACAGAATGCGCCTGGTCGTGGACCGCGATGAGCAGCAGCAGCACCAGCCGCAGCAGCAGCAGCAGCACCAGCACCAGCAGCAGCAGCACCAGCAGCACCAGCAGCAGCAGCAGCAGCAGCAGCAGCAGCAGCAGCAGCCGCAGCAGCAGCACCAGCACCAGCAGCAGCAGCAGCAGCACCAGCAGCAGCAGCAGCAGCAGCAGCAGCACAAATGCAGCCGCAGCAGCAGCGGCAGCATCAGCACCAGCACCAGCACCAGCACCAGCAGCAGCAGCAGCAGCAGCAGCAGCAGCAGCAGCAGCAGCAGCAGCAGCAGACCCAGCAGCACCAGCAGCCGCAGCAGCAGCAGCAGCAGCGATAAAATGAATACATGCAAAAATTGAGCAAACAGCAGGATGCCGAGGGAGGGTACAGCAATTGGAGAAACTAAGCAACCACGGATCAAAGCGCAGTCGGAAACAGTAGGAAGTTGGCTGTGCAGGCCGCGACCTGGGAAAGAGCAGTCAGGAGCCCTGACTAAATCAGGCTAGTGAACTTGCACATTGGTATGCCAGGAGTTCTTACCTCTTTTTTCACCGCAAACGTCACTCACAAAAACCCTTAAGTAGTGGCCCGGACACAGTGCCATTCATGTCAGTTTCACAGCCTCAGGCTTCTCCACCTTCCAAAGTTGCCAAAGCATGAGAGTGGATCCCACAAGGCCACAAATGTTACAAGCAACTTCGCCATTCTGCCGATGCTCTGCGAATGGCTCCTCCAAGCACGGCTCCGGCGTGTGCGATTTGGCAAGGACCTTGGAGCACTTCGCAGCTTCGCGTGGGGTGACAGCCGCTCTTTGAAAGCTGCCCATGGAAACTATACTCAGCTAGGCCAAGAAGACCAAAGAAAAACAAAAACAAACTACAGGCCATGCGGACTTGCCAAGACTGCACAGGTTTCAGAAACCATCTATTCCTGAGCCTCCGTGCATGTAGAGTCTTGGATCTGTTCATCTGGCAAGGCGGCACTCGCGACTCGCGACTGCGGCGATCCCAAGCAGCCAGTGGCTCATGTCTGGTCTCTCGGTTGCGAAATCTTCTCCCCTGCTAAAAGTGACTAACTTTCAATGGTTTAATGGAAAACCCATTAGTTTGGCAAAAAGTTGTTCAGTCCTAACATCCAAGCAAACTGCACCAAAGTAAAAGTGCCTTTGGCAGCGAGAATCTAAAAGGACCCTTGAGATTCAAGAGAAGGCCTGCACATCCAGCAAGGGCAGCGTCACCATGCGCCTGCAAAGCAAATGCCAAGACTCTGACAGAAGCTGCTTGTGGTTGCTGCTTGAAAGTGAACCTGACGTGCCCTGCACAGCGAGCTCCATCCACTTTGCTTATGACCTCTACCTGCTCGTGTACCTGCGATTTGAGGCGCTGAAGGGGGTCGGTCTGTGGATAAATCCTGCCTCCAGCCGAGAAGTGATGGCTCCGCCACATGCAAGCGACACAGCTTTGGCGCCGGCCAAAGAAAAGTGAACCTGACGATGTGACGACGTGAAAGGTTTGAAACAAGTCTGCCCCAAAAAATGCAAAGGCGAACATGCTATGGCAGAGGAGTTTTAAAAGTGCCAAAAAGTGCCCCATTTCTCATTTGTCATAAGGCTCGAAAGCTGGCCTCACTGGCCCAGTGCCAAGCACAAGCCACGAAACCCCCCCTCCACTTAGCGGAGGGAAGCTCCTTGAGCCACGTGTCTAAGACCGCGTGGAGATCGAAGGCCGTGGTGAAACCCCCCCAAAAAACAAACGGGGCTCAGGGCGTGTGCCTTCAATACAGAGAAAATGTGATTGCTGTATGCTCTGGATCAGGCAATCGACTCATTTTCCTTGTCGCGCTTTGTCAAACTCGCTCCGGAGATGCATGACCTGCTAGTCCAAATTTGCGTGTCGCCATACCTCGAGGACTTGTTGATCCAAAGCTGTACAAGCTTGCTAAAGATCCCTGAGGGCTACCCCTATAGCTATGGTCTGCACACTCAAAATCAAACAAACACCTCCGCGTGAGAATTTGACAGGTCGGGGGGGAAGGCTGAAGCTTGGTGGCTTGGTTGTGACCATAGCCTTGGAGTGAACCTCGCCAACCTCTTAGACACGAGTCAGGCTGTCCTAGGAGCGTAGTGGGAACACCCCGGAGACCAAGTCCTAACTTGAGCTGGCGGTGTCCGTCAGAAATCTGCGAAGAGGGCTCCTCAACTCTGGATGCTCGTCAGATATGTTGTACAAGTTGAGGGCTGCTCTGGCTACCTGCTCTTCTGCCTCCTTGATCTTCTTCTTTGTATTCTCAGCAAATGGCGTGCTGAGAAGGTCGCACTCCAGCCCCAGCCCAAGCACCTCTGGGCTCAAGCAGAGCTCGGCACGCCAGGTTTCGCCATGTTGAAAGCACGCGTAGTTCAAATCCCCGCGCAAGTCGCGCTTCAACCTCTTCTGGATGAGCTCCTGCAACCTGCCCTTTGGATTCGGCTCCTGTTCGTTCCGAATCTCATACTGTCGCAACATTGACTGGATTGAGCCGGCAGGGAGACTTCCGGGCAGCACTGGCGGCGTTGTTGGCATTGTTAGCGTCAATGACGCCGGTGGCCCTGGTGGCGCCTGACGTTTCTGTGCCCATGGCAGGCACGGGCAAAGGATTGCGGACAATGAGAACGACATTGGACTCGCAGTCGCCGGACGTTGCTTGACTTGAGACTGCCACGCAAGCGAGCACATCCACTTCACGTCTGCATCAGCTACCCACCAACCAGAGAAAGAAACGGATATCGATATTCCTGTCCTGAATTCGTTGGGTGGGCAAATTAAAGGACGTGCGACGTGGCATCAACTTTTTTGGAGCTTGACTGGCCGACTGCGACGTTGTTCTCTATTTTTCCCTGCAAAGCACCATGAAACACAGGGCTCATGTCTAAGCATGAAGCAGCCTTGCAAAACAAAGCTATCAGGAGATCTAGTACCTCATTGAAACAAGGCCACTTCACATGACTATACAGGGCGATGTCTGCCAAAGACGAAGTCCAGACTGGCATATCGGTGCATGAGACCTGTGTCAGGAAGCTTTTGATCAGTGAATGAATCCAATAGGATTGTTCCTCGCTGTGTCCAAAGTACATTGACACGCCTCCTACGACGCAGCTCTGCGGTGTTGAATTGCTGCCAAGGCACATCCGAAAGCACGTGGCCTTCAATTTCACTGAACTTAGCCCCGATTCCGAAGTGTCTTGAGAGACGCCAGTGCCTTGGCATGCCTTTTAGGCACTTAATTAAGACAGAGGACATAAACACATCTTCAAAGTGCCGCAATCTTATAGACTGGCTGCACTCTCCTGGGCTCAGCTAATCTGTTTGCGGGCGGTCAGCCGTCTGCGAGGAGCGGCCTGGCCACGGGGCACGAACAGCGACCACAAACGCAACAGCTTGTCTCCACAAACGCAACAGCTTGTCTGGAGGTTGGCCATCCCTTTCGTCTCTCTCTCTCTCTCTCTCACTCTATCAGTTTTTGTTCAATATCTCTCTCTCTCTCTCTCGTTCTTTATTTCTTTCTTTCTTCCTTCCTTCCTTTCTTTCTTTCTTTCTTCCTTTCTCTCTTTCCTGCCTGCCTGCCTGCCTGCCTTCCTTCCTTCCTTCCTTCCTTCCTTCCTTCCTTCCTTCCTTCCTTCCTTCCCTCCTTCCCTCCTTCCCTCCTTCCCTCCTTCCCTCCTTCCCTCCTTCCCTCCTTCCTTCCCTCCTTCCCTCCTTCCCTCCTTCCCTCCTTCCCTCCTTCCCTCCTTCCCTCCTTCCCTCCTTCCCTCCTTCCCTCCTTCCCTCCTTCCTTCCCTCCTTCCCTCCTTCCCTCCTTCCCTCCTTCCCTCCTTCCCTCCTTCCTTCCTTCCTTCCTTCCTTCCTTCCTTCCTTCCTTCCTTCCTTCCTTCCTTCCTTCCTTCCTTCCTTCCTTCCTTCCTTCCTTCCTTCCTTCCTTCCTTCCTTCCTTCCTTCCTTCCTTCCTTCCTTCCTTCCTTCCTTCTCTATCTCTCCCTCTCTCCCTATCTCTCCCTGGCCATACACAGCCAAGCGCGCCTCCAGCTGCCGCGCGTTCTCCTGACCACATCGTGGCGCAATATGCCGGGTGAACAAGGCAACTCGCGAGTTAAGGCGGTGCTGCGCCAAATACAGACTCCAATGCTCTCGGGCAGCCATTTGGCCATGAGTCAAAACCGAAATCGCACCCCCAGTGAACATCCCAATCCAACCACTAAAATAGGTTCTACAATGGGCGGTGCACCTACCCCAAAATGGTACCATTGGCTTTGAACCACGGCCATTTTGCGCAACTGTTCGAATTATAGTTGCCCTGTTGTTGTCCATACTGGGGCTCGTCGCCCGCTTCAAATTGCAAGGTTCTATATCTGTGAACGGATGCGGCAGCCAGAAATACTCGTCTGACAGCAAAAAACGTCCATGCCGATGGTTGAGTTGGTTCGTAGCTCAGAAGTTTTGCTTGGCAACTCGCCAAGAACTTTCTGTGCTTGAGACGTCCTCCCGATCCCTTCCGATTTTGACTCTTGCAGAGGCCTCGGCAAGCACGCTGCGCTGCAGCTTTTCCTGCGGAATGCTCCATGTGGGAAGGAAATTTCAAGTGGGAGCCTCTTTGGCATCATTTCCACGAGTGGGTTTCTATTTCTTTTGCCAGATCATAGCAAAGTGTCCCATGCAGAACTTGAAGCAATGTCTGACTTCAGCTCTATTACATCCCACCCTTGCGGTCATTCATGCTTTCCCAGGTGGCACCAAGCGAACTCCACCCTGCCACCCTGCCACCCTGCAAGCTCTGCATCCGCCGGCGCCTCACGCTCCACCAACGAAGCCTCTTGCTCCTTGAGCTGGCGCATGCATTCCGCCTGGCTGGGTTGGGTTTTCTGCAAAGATGTGTCCATGGGTCAAAATCCAAATTGCACCCCCAGCGAACATCCCAATTCAACCAGTAAAATAGGTTCTAAAATGGGTGGTGCACCTACCCCAAAATGGTACCATTGGTTTTGACCCGCAGCCATATCGTCACGTTCTAGACGTTCGCTCAATCTTCATTGGAGTATTGCATGATTGCACTAGCAGTAGCCAATTCATAGCAGTCGGGCGGGCTAGGCTCATCAACTTTCTTGAACACAACCAGCACACAACCAGTACACAACCACCACACTGCCTCCTTTCGTGGCCAACCCCGAGCCGGGCCAGAACTTTTCCCCCTGGCCTTCTGCACCCGAAACCGCTCTTCGCAGCACACCACCCGCCGCTCGCGCTCCGCCAGGTGCTGGTCCTGCTCCTCCTGAAAACCGAAACCCGACGTTGCCGGTGATCGAAGACATCTCCCTGGCCCACACCGGGCTTTTTGTCGCATACAAGCTATGTCCCCCCCCAATCCCATGAAAAATGTGGAACAAAGCTTGCCCAAGCTGGCGGATTGGCAATTCATATCCGGCGAGAAGCGTGTCTGGTTTCCGGAATCTTGGACCTTCTCACATGCGCTGCTTGACCTACACTAAGCTGGTTTTGCATAGATATGCACGGCTTGCACCTTGCCTTGCCTGCGTCTAACCGCCGAGTAATGCAAGTCTGGCATGCGAATATCCCTGCCTGCATCCGGGCCTTCTCATCCAGGGCCTGGAAGTTCAAAATTGGCTGTGAGCATTCGATGGCACTTGACGCAAAAAATAGGAAAGCCAGTGCACAGGACCAAACAAAGCGCCATGAAAATCCAAATCCGCGGGCGTCCTACACATTGGCGTTCCTTTGCCAGATTCCTTCCTACTTCTCTCATCCATCTGTCCTGGCTCTAAGCAATTTGCCACTCCCCCCCCCCAACCCGCGCGGCAAAATGGCCACCAAGACGAACACGACCAGGTGGCCGGCGCTCCCGCCACTCCCACTGCACTCCAACCAAAACCCCTGCACCCTCCCGGCCTCCCGGTCCATGTCCCTCCGCGCGGGCTCGCAGCTCTGCCTGCCGCAGGACCAAGGTGGCAAGGAGCATTGCAGAAAACCGCAAGAGAGACCACATCTCGTGAATAAGACCGTGGATGGACGGAATCCGTTTCGCACCACTTTGAAACAATGGGAAGCAATTAGTTTGTTGGTATTTACACGGGAATCATCATCCCAAGCTTTGTTGGGTGGAAATGATCACATCTCGCGAATAATACTGTGGATGGTTGCGACATCCATTTCGCACACCCTAAGGAACCCTAGTTTCTGATGGTTCCCCTGTAAATTCAAATAAACAATGGTTTCCCATGGTTTCCAAGTGGTGCAGGATTTGGTCGATGTCTTGCCATCTATGCAGCTTTGCCTTGATATACCGCCCAAGGAGTCCGCTCAGGGCGAAAACTGGAGACTTGAGCTATCATTTGCAACTACTTGGACTTTACCGGAAACTGCGGGGGCAACCAAGAACAACATGTAACCGCCATGTTAACCAGCTTGCATGTCTGACGTACATTTTTAAAGGGAAGTTTCTCCGAAACCAGCGACAGAAAACAAGAGCTGATGTAAAGCCCTGACCGGCACTCCCGCCTGGAGCGCCGCATCCCCTCTCGGAAAGCGCGCTCCGCATTGGTGACGTCTTCCTGCAGGCACGCTGCCCCACGCTCGCACGCGGGCAAAACAGCAAACGACTGGAAAGAAAATCGGCTCAAAGAGGCACCTGGGATGTCCCACAATATCCGACCATTCGGGTATGACTTTTAGCTGGGGACCCTTTGGTGGATATCATTCAAATGAGGATTCATGTCCACCAATCACTTCTGAAGTGGTTCCCTCTTAAAATTCATAGCCATATGGCCTTGTCTTCTTTTGATGGCACTCTTTTCGGGATTGGTTTCAAGGCAACCAAAGTTTTGCTGAGGAAGGCAGCGGCACCATTGCCAATCCCATTCAGGCGCCTTGCTTTGTTGCCAACAATGGCTGGTGTTCCTTTTCGGTTTCCTTTAGAAGAAAAAACACACCCAAAAGGCGGGAGCCCCCCAAAAAATCAAGAACAACACCGGAAGAAATGGGGAGCCCGCAAAAAAAAAAAAAAAAGGAACTCTCCAAAAACCCGCCAAAAAACGGGAGCCCTCCAAAAAAGACGGATAGACCCCTTCTCCCCCCCCCCCCCGACCGTCCCGACCCCACTCCGACCTCCCGGGCCGCCACGGCGGTCTCGCGCTCCAGGAGGCTCTGCTCCCTGCGGGAGGCCAGCTGCAGGCGCTCCGCCAGGGCCTCGCTCGCCGCGGGTTCTTCGGGCGCCGGGGGACCGGAGTCCCGGGGATTGATCAAAACCTCGACGGTGCAAGGGCAGCAAAGGTTCTAATTTTAGCAGTTCAGTGGTTGGATGTTCCACGAAACCACAAGCGAAAATGGGAAAAATGTTTCCCAACAACGATGATTCGGTTCCTTGTCCATGCTTGTCCATGCTGGAACCATTCTTGTCCATTTGTCCGGGGTGTTCATTCCTTCTCCATTCTGTTCAACCGTTCTTTTCAAAAACCCAATCGCCGTTTCCCTGGGCTTCGCACGGGGTTTCCTAGAAAGAAGGATTCCTGCAAAGAAGGGGGAAGGTACTCCTAGAATGGTGCAAATTTCCAGGGGCCCGAACTGGTGGACACCAAGTTTGGGGATTTATGTCTACCACGTTGAAAAAAAACATAGCTACACGGGTGGCTTGTTTCGGTTAGAGCCCGGAAAAAATAGGCCGTGTCCTGTGTCTTGAAACGGGGGTGGGACCCTGAAAGGCTTAAGCAAAAGGGGGGTTCGAAAAAACAAGGACACCCCCACATAACGTCCTTTTGTGCCAACCCTTTGTGCCAACCAAGGGCCCTCTGAAAAGTCCGGCTCTTGACACTGGAGCCACGGCCCCAGCCACACGTCTCGCCCCCGCCTCCTCGCGATGCGCGAAGCGCTGGGTTTCGCAGCCCGCCTGCCGCTCCTCCGGTCCGGTTCGAACCCGATGGACACCAATGGAGAGCCCGACCCGAACGCAGTCGTCTTTGGCAGGGCTTTGAAAAGCGAACCTTTAGAAACCGCTTCCTACTTGCCAAAAAAGCAAGCCACATGCAGAGACGACGAAATCGCCATGAGGTGAGATTGCGGACACAATCGAGCGATCTTCAACGGATTCGCGGCCAAACTGGGAGTTAGAAGTGAAGATTGGCTTCTGGAGCCAATGAGCAAGGCGGGGCCACAACAATGGCACTGAGCGTAGCCGCGCATGCTTTCTTCTGGATCCCCAATTGGCTGTGGGTCAAAACCAATGGTACCATTTTGGGGTAGGTGCACCACCCATTTTAGTCTATTTTGGTGGTTGGATTGAGATGTTCACTCGGGCTACGGGATTTTGACCCAAAGGCCAATTGTTGAAGCTTCAGCCTCACCAAACCGCGCGCTTCCAAGGCCCCTGGCCCTCTTTGACAGCTCGTCCGTCTGCCCCTGGAGATCTGCCTGTGCGCCACCCTCCCGTGAAGACTTCCTGCAACAAAAGCATATGGGTTGATCCCCCAAAATGAAGACCCCTCCTACCACTATGAATCAGCCAAACAGCCAAACCGTTCATGGTTTGAGCAAAGAGAAAATAAGATTTGGATAGAAAGGACTTGGCTCAGACAAGTTGAAGAACATGAAGAACAAAGACGGACCAGTGTGGACTCAAAGCGTCCAAGAGCGATGCCGCCTTATCCATTGCGCGACTGGTCCTGCCTCATTTTCTCCCAAGGCCACATTCAAATCCAAATAAACTTCTGGATTGACTTGGAGGACACTTGCATTTCAGCCCTTCCATTGAATCCGACATTCCCACTGCAGAAGGATCCATTTGTGTGATGGGCTTGTAGCACGGAAGCTGGACATGCTCTGGAAACTAACCAATTGCCACTGTGCATGGTTTAATCAAACTTATTGGAGGAAATCCAAGAAGAAAAAACATTCCTGCCCCCATGAACATTCTCACACACAATTCTGCAGCGGCCCTCGCTATGAAACAAGGAGCCCGCATAGGACTGACGCTCCTGGCTCCCTGAATGAGAGTCCTCACATTGGTACTTGTGCCATGGTCCACCCCCCGCCTCCCCTGCAAACTCAAGCAAACGGGCTCCAAATGACCGCACCCAACCACCTGAATGGCATCATCCCTGCTCTCCAGAAGGTTTGGCATGTTTGTTGCCTGAAGGAATGTCTGGACGTGTCACACTCCAAACTTCGACAGCCTCTCGAGCAGCCAGCGCTCCCCGCTGCTGCTGAAGCTCCCTCCTGTCTGTTGCAGCCGCACAGCACTGAGCCGCTGCGCACCGACATGCTCGACAATTGCATCTTATCACTTTCGGAAAGATCGCCGCAGAAGTGGCACATGAGATGAGACCAAGTCCTGAGGGCGATGAGTTCCTTCTCACTGGCAGCCTGCGCCTGCCAGCCGGAAGCCGGAGGAGACATGCTGCAAGCGGACTTGGGCCATGAGTCCTCAGTAGTTGCCAGCGACTCCCCCCAAATCATCGAAAACAAAAGGCTGGTCCATGACATGATACTCCCTGTTCCGTTTATCCCTTCAGTCAAATACCACGCCTCTGCTAGACTTGCCAAAGCACTATCTTAAACACTTGGGAGGAGCTGAGGAACTTATACAATGATGTCAAGAATCTTCTGCCGGTTGAAGCTTGATCGACATGCCTTCCCATCAACAATTCAAATCACAGGATTCACATCCTTTTGGTTCAGTAGGTGCTGCCTCCAATCTAAACACAATTGATGCTTTTTGAATGAATCTCGACCCAGGAACCACATTCATGGCTGTGGCTCAAAAAATTAGTATCAAAATGGAACCCTGGTAAGTGGAAACACGCGCGCTTCCGCGCGCGCGCTTGCACGCTGCCTCACGCTGCTCCTCCATCCGCTCTGCCGCAGATCCGGCTGCGCGCTCGCGGGCAGTCAACGCCTGTCGGCAAGCCAAGCTCATCCTGATTTGTCTTATTGTTCGGCGGGATTACTACACATTCTTGGCGCTACCCTGCTCACAGCTCAGACATACTTACGGCCCATGCCTTAGCAAACCGCGGAATGCTTCTTAGCCACAAGGTCGCTGAACCAAGTTATTTGGACGCGTCATCAGCTTTGAGAGACAATCATACATAAACCGTTGTGGCCAAGGATGAATCAGAACTTTGGACTGCATCCTGATGAGCAGCCTTTGCCCAAAACATCACTGAAGGCAGCTGCGGGACAACATGTGATGGGAAGTCTGGACTTGGAAGCGTCCTTTTTTCCTGAACCTTGGCACAAACTCACTACTGCCTGGACAGCCCCCCCTCGTTTTGGCCCTGTGCTCCAGGGTCCCCCGGCCCCGCGCATGCTCTTTTGCAAAGCGCACATGTTGCAAGCGCGGAACTGAAGCGCATATCGGCCCGAGCCTACGGTGAGGAACAAGCCAACGACTGACCGCGTCTTCGGAGCGATTGTGAAACGTGCTCACTGGAGCCCGCAGTCTCGTGGGATCTCCACCGGAATCAGCTGAAGTCAGTCTTCACCGGTCCCCAAAGTTGCCGACTTTCCTCGTCGTCATGGTCATCATAGAGTGGCTCCTCCGCAGATTCACGAAGGAACCGCGAACAAGCACATCCGAAGCGTCACTCAAAAGCCTCGCAAAGTAACAAGGGCTAGGCCAGCCGCTTGCGTTTTTAATATTTTCTTGTATATATATATATATGTATATATATATATATATATGTCACTGCCACTGTCCAGCCGCTCGTGTACCAATGTTCAAGCTACGGCCGTCAGTGCGGAGTCCTCAGTCGGGATCCTGAGGATGAAGTGTCCGGAGCAACGGAAGGAGTCTCTACTCTTCTCCGCCTCCTTGTCGCACAAATGCCTGCCTCGTTGTGCGAACCTCACTGCCAAAGGAGCGAGAGACCACCTTTTGGGACCCTTACCCCCAAAACAGTGATCAAAATTGGAAAACCAAAGGTGAAAAGGTCGGCTTCGGAAAGTAAGGAACGCTTTCATGAGGTCAGCGTTGCGGTCTGCGGCTGCAGACATGCCGCTCCACTTGTCTGACACCTCCTGGCCAATCGAGGTGCTGTTGTCGTTGAACTCCAAGGTGTACTTGCAGCTGGATTCGGGAAATCCGCTCCCATCCACTTCAAGTCTCACAATGTTGGCTTTGCAGTATGGGACGGCTTCGCCAACCCGAAAGTTGTCAAAGTAGGCTTCCGTGCCGTCCTTGGAGAACAAGCGGCACATCAACCAACGTGTGTCTGTCTCCAAACGAGGAAACCAAAACACAGGATTGGTGTTCCCTCTTGTTTCCTTTGCAAAGGCCAACAAAACGGGGTACAAACATGCAGAGAGCCCAGATGCTTAAAATCCTTCCAGAACTCTGGCCCGCACCCTCTCCAGCCCACTTCTGAGCCTATCAGAGACAAACACCAAAGCTATTTTTATCAAGTGTGTCTGCTTGTTTGGAAAAGCATACTTGTCGTTGTTGGTTTGCGCGAACCAACTCTTGTTGCTTTCGTGCCTCGGGAATGTGGCACGCGTCACGACGTCACGGCTCACCGCATGTGTAGTACCACACTACCACGACCACCACACACATATAGATACATATACATATACATGATGTATATACACCATACATGCATATCATACCATACCATGCCATGCCATACCATACCATACCATACCTTACCCTACATTACTTTGCATCATAACCTGCATGCATGCATGCATATACACATGAACACACTGCCATCTGTCAGGGCTTGAATATTATGCTATGCTTTTACTTGAGCACGCAAGCCAAAGCAAGAAGCAAAAGTGGTGGTTCCCCCCTCAGCGGGGGCGCACACATTTACACACTTCACACCTAGGATTGAAAAAGTCAATATGTTGTTCAGGATAGTGGCTTTTCCGCCAACGAGTCAGAGCGGCATGAAAGAAAAGAGGGAGACGGGATGAAAAGAAGCATGCTCCGAGCTACATGGTTTACATCATTGAAACTTCCGCTCGCTGGCTCTGCCGGACTCTACTGGCAATCTCCCCCAACATTGCCTTTGAAACACGGTTTCTGCAACCCTGTGGGTTGCAAGCTACACAAAGCTCCGAAACGGTTCCAAACCCGCGAATTTCTAAGCTCCTGCTTCGGTGAAACCGACTGATCCAAACGACTTCTGAGGCATCACCGAGAAGCAATCCGCACGGAATACGCGGCATCGATCTCCAGCGGCTTTCCCGGACATCTTGCTGTGATCCTGGGCTCAACCCGTGCGGTGAGGTTAGGGTTGCGAGGGGAAAGCAAATTTGGCCATGGGTCAAAAGCCAAAGCCCGCGTATCCCCCAGTGAACATCCCAATCCAACCACTAAAATAGGTTCTAGAATGGGTGGGGAATTCACCAACCAGCCAAAATGGTACCATTGGTCCACGGCCATTTGAGTTGGTCCTACAAAGGGTGATTTCGTCCATCTACTGTGTCGCTCTGTCATCCGTGTGCTCTTCTACCCCTACACTGGCAGGGCGAGTGTTGCTACACTTGCCAGCGCCTTTTCATGGCGCTTCCATGGCCGTTTCCATAGCGAGCTGAGTGCTTTTGGATTGAATCGTTGCGGGCATGTTGCAGCATTTATCAGTTGGCTGCTTTGATTGATTGGTTTAATTGTTGGACTTGCATGTCATTTGCGCAGAACTTCATAACACGTTTCGCTGGTCCATTGCAGTGCCTAAATCTCTGGAACAAAGCCGGAGGCACTGCGACAGTAGTCGAGTGAACAGGCGCTGAACTACAGCAGATGGACAACGGGGCCAAACACCAGACCTAACGAATCCTGCACCCCACACCCCAGATCTCAAGGTCGAAACGCTGCTGGCTTTGTACAATGCGGGGTTTGATTATCTCTCCACTGGGCTCTGGGCCCTGCAGAACATGCCATTGAGATTTGGGGACGGAGGGGTAGACTCAAAGTGAAGGCTTTGAATACTCTGTGGATGGACTGGTGGGTGGCATATCCGGCTCAACTGCGACTGGTGAACCGGAGACTAACGCCGTTTGTTCGGCTTTTTCGATGCAGGCAACGCAGCCACGGAAACGCGTCTAGCGCGCGGTACAGCACGGGCCTAAAGTGCTGCAAATGCCGGTTGTCCAAACTGTCGAACCCCTCAAAATGTGGCATTCCTTGCGGGTCTTGCCGGGTGAGAGGGTGAACCGATGCCACATATTGAAATGTGCTGAGAACAAAGCTGGTGCAAAAACCTAAACAAATCGGCCGCTCCTGGTGCCCTGCTCGACGCAGCAGCTTGTCGCCTCGCCCAGGTCCAGCGTGGGAGTGTCTTGCAACGGCCAGTTCCCTAGCGAAATCAGCCTCAGAAGGCAGTATGGGCTGATCATGTGTAAAATTCAGAGCTTCTTGGGGCATGGTTCTCCTGATGCCTTTTTGGCTTGTTGTTGCTGTTGTTTTTTGTTTTTTGTTTTTAATGGACCAAAAAAGGGATACCCAAAAAACATAGCCCCGTGATACAACCCTTCATGAAGATGTCCGTTTGGAGGGGGCCATTGGTGGGTTGGCGGGTAAGTGGGAAGAGTGGTAAGCCTTAAGACTGTCCAGTAGGCATGAAGGCCAAACTGGCAACTGATAGCGCAAAAAGGGAACAGCAAGCTCAAAGTTGCAGCTACGGCCAGTCTGGAGAAGCTCGAGCTGAAAATATGAATCAAAAAAAGCCACCCTTGGCTTTGAAAGGGCTTCTATCCTGGCTCACTGAGGACCCCGCGTTGGAATGCACCAAAGGGTATCCTACCAAAAGCATTCGTCCTTTGGCACTGCTGGGAAGGATCGCCTTGTGGCCTTGCCTCTGGACCAAAAAAGAAAAAGGCCTCCTGATGTTATCATGGTCAACGAGATCCCTCAAGTGAAGAAGGTTGAAGGGAAGCCACCAAAGCCATTGCTGACTTTGAAACCCAACCGAAAAGGGCCAAAAACATGAGCCAAAAAAAACTGAGCGGCTGATGGCATGTCTGGATGAGCATGCCGCAGGAGTCATCGACGGGGAGGTCGCTGCCTTTGCAAACCGCAAGTCTTGACGAGTCATGGGGACAGCAGGAGCGGTTCAATGCTCGGGTGTTGAAATCGGAAATCGGCGTTGCGGACAGGACGTTGGTCTTTTTGGGACACGCGGTCTTCGTTGCCAATTTGTTAATTTGTTGAAGGCAATAAAAGGAAACCAACCCCTCGAGGTCGCGCAATTTGGAGACCGGCGCCTTCGGCCACCGCGGGATTTCCTGGTTTCCGGTCGGTGCGGGGGAATCGAACTGGCAAGCTGGGCCAACCTGACAAGCTTTCTGTGGCCTCGATGTTCGGATAGCTGACAAGGACACCGGGCAAACTCAAGTGGCAACGCGTACTGAGATTGATTCTCTTGTATGTGCCAAGTCCTGTCTGGAACAGTGGACACGGGTGCCATAAAAGCACAAACGTCACCAGCTTGTTTTCAGCTGCAAAATGCAAGATGCATCCTGATGCTCACGCCTGGGGGGTTGACAATCTTGCCGATCTGCCTCTCACCGCCCGAGTGCAGCGTCACAGAATCGCCTGCACACGGCTCCCATCACACCAAATCAGACTCGTCTAGAGGGAGATAAACCTGAACGACGAGTTTTCTTTGGCCAAGAAAAGAGCAGGTTTTATTCATCTTCCGACGAGATGATGAGGCTAAGAGCTGGTGCGCGGCGCGCCAGAGTACTTAATATCACAGGCTCAACAGTCTTAATACTGTGACTGAATCACATAATCAGACTGCACGTAACTGCCTCAGTAGCACTGAGTCAATAGCGCTGCGTCACTATCACAGTCCATCACATAGACCACTGTCCACGGTCTCAGTGCAATCACGTAGCCCGCTGTGCACTGTGTCACTTCATTGTGTGAATTTCACTGTTTCAGCATCACCGTCAAAATTTTATTCTAGGCCGACTCGGCTTCGCAAATGTGTGCCCATGCTTCCGGGTCATCTAGTTCCCAGGAGGCTCATGCACGCCCTACCGACCGACGTGGGCGCAAGACCTTCGCAAGCATCTGTTGCCGGTGGCAAAGAGTCTTTTGCCAGAGCCTCGAATTACCAAACCCAGCACAAAAAAAATAAAAATAACGATTTGCCGCAGGACTTTGCGCAGGATCGCGGAAACCTACCCAAAACATGTTTTAATTACCACTGACTGGGTAAGCCTTTTCCGATTTGGCTTCACCAACTGTCAGGGTTCAAGGCCGCAAAACCACCTATCCAAACAACCAACTGAGGGCACTTGGCCAGTCTTTGCTGCACAGTCCTTTTTTCAAGCACCCCTTTTTCTAGGGACTGCCAAAAGGAGAAAGAAAGAAAAAAAGGAAAACCAACTCCTGGGGGGGTCCACAGCTTTGACGCAGACCCAAAAAGGAACGTGGATGAGAACAGCTAGGGCTCCCTTCCCAAGCAACGAAAGTCCCGAAACTGGACGCGATTTCCGGAAAACATCAAGTCCAGCAGCCACTTGTCTACGAGACTTTTCGCTTGGGCCATTTGCTTTCTCAACATTTTGATCAACCCCATTCCAGACTGCTTAGCCTCGCCCGCCTTTGAAACCAGACTTGGCGTGCATCGGGTCACACTGTGGACACACACCCTCCCTCGTCATTGTGACGAACGAGCGAAAAAAGAAAAGAGGGCGAGCGTGAAGAAACGGTTTGGGCCTAGAGGCTGGGAAGCGGTCAGATCCCCCTTTAGATCGTAAAGCCCCAACCGCTCACGTCACTGAAACCCATGCTGCTGCCCTGAAGCGAGCCACCCTGAGTTTTTGTGGTATTGCCTTCGCCTCAACGTGATGCCAGGCTCTGAGGACCTTTCCCCCCCAGTTTCTGCGTAGCTCGTGCTCTGAGCCAAGGCCCCAAACAAAGCTGCGCAGACGGCGATGTTACCTGACCACCTTGGCAGCTGCAGTGCGCCAGAGAAGACCTGCCCAGCGCGCCACGTCAGAAGCCTTCTGTCCACCCGCAATAGGCCTTTCTTGGTCTTCCCTCATCCGCCAGCTCGCGCGCAGCCGCCACGGCGACCTGTGCGATCCGTGTGCAGCCTGCTTGCCCTACACGTGAGCAGACCCCCACTCAGCGCAAGCCGCCCTGCGGCCGGCCTGAGCCCGTCATGCCAATCCAGCTCATTCCAGCCACCTCGTTGGCCGGCCCGCCACTCAAGTTCAAGTTCCTGCAAATAACTTCCCCTGAAGCTCAGCAGACTGCTCAGCCCCGGCATCATTTGCTCAAGCCCGCATTGCTCTTGCGGTTCTTTTGAGACTCACCGAGGCAGGCACCCCACAGCGTTTCCAATCAGTTTACCGTTCACAAAGCCTTCACTGAAGGTGGTTTTCCATTTGTTGCCCTCGAAGAAAGGCCCACATCAAACACCCTGGACCGCTGACCCCGGCCCCAAAGCACCTACGCGGAACATCGGATCTCTGGGCACTTCGGAGGGCAACATCTTGCGGAAGCAATCTGCAGTAGGGGCTCCACACCTGAGCAAACAAGAATGGCTGCGAAGCGATAACGAGACATCTTCATCGTCTATCTCAACCCTTTGAGAAGTATGATGAGTGCATGTCAGCAATAGGTGAGTCGGATTCGACCATGGAAACACACACACACACACACACAGCTTCTTTCAATGTATAGCCGCGGCACCAGTGCTTCCAGCTGATTGTTTCCCCGCTGCACTTCTGGAGGTGATACCTGGGACAACAAGTCTGAGTCTCTTCTGCAAGTACCTTTTCGGTGTGGATTGGGCCATTTTTCGATCCACACTGATAGTTCTTCTTTGAAACGGTGGCGATTCTCGATCCAGGAACACAGTGCTGCAACGCGGTCCATCACCGCACTCCCTTCAAGCACTCGGAAATTCACCCGTCAGCACCAGCACCTCCACTTGCTTGCATAGCAGCCAGCTGGCAATGAGAAGCAGCTCATTCTCTTGATCAGAAGGACCCAGCAACCTGTTCCCCAGGACTTTGACCGAAGCTCAACTCGCCCAGGTCTGAGTCAGGACAAACTAGGCATCCACTTCGGACATCTCAGACAAGTCGCTCGCAGTGTGGAAATACCCCGGCCTTCGAGATCTTTGCAGGCCACTGCTTCTGATTCTGGTCAATGTACAAGACATTGTCCGTTTCCCGCTTGGAGCTGGTGGGATATCCATCCTCGTCACCTTAGCTCGGGAACCACGGGTCAAGAAAAATGGAGGCACAGAAAACAACAAAGGAGCTCAGCGGTGTGCCGTTTGCAGCTACTCAAATCTCATAGCGCCATTCATGGAGAGCAAGTGTGCCATTACCGAAAAAAAAAACAGGTGTGGCAAGCACGAAAACACCTGCATCAAGTTGCTCTTCCACCGTCACAAACAGCCGTAAAACAAGAAACCAAGGAGCATTATTCATTTAGAGGGCATGACCTCAAATTCGACTTCATATATTGTTTCCAGTAAATCCGGCTTCAGAATTCAAGTTGAGCCTGGTGAAGCGTAAGAACAAACATGCATGATGTGCCAGAAATAACAATGCAGCTTGTATGGATTGCCAACCTGTCTGCTTGCTGGTGATGTAGGCACTGCCCGCTCATTTCGATGCTTGAAGACAAGGCGAGTTTCAACATCCTCTCCTTTTTGCCTTACGGCGACTGAATCGCATCCCCACCTCCCGGATACAAGTGCAAGGCACCATCAGCTATGCAGGACCGCTTGCCGCCGTCTCCACAGCTGCCGCTGTGTTTGGCGTCCATGCGATGGCCATCGCAGAACTCCACCGTGCAGCCAACGCCAGTGACATCCTAGGTGTCCGCTGAATGTCCCTGCGGACATACAAAAGAGGAACGGCTCGCCCAACCGACCCCAGTCCCGGATCCACCCGTCAAACATCAAATCCAACTCTCCCCACTACACCGCCCATGTCCCCTCTGCGCTGGTGGATGTCTGCGAGGCAGTGGCCAACCCCAAAACGCGAAACACGGCCCAACGTTCTGTTCGTCACGCGACGCTCTGCCAAGATTCCGTCACCTTGACGCTGTGTTGCGCACCTTCGCCATCCACGTAGACCGTGTACTGCCTTGCTTGGAATCAGACAATCGCTTGGCTTGCGCACCTTTTCGAAGCTCCCTCACTCACAAAGCACCGGAGATACCGCGCATTGAGAGTTTGAAGGGCGCCGCGGCAGCAAAAGAATGGACGCCTGCCAAATCAATTCTGGAAAGGCTGGAGATGTCTCTTTTGGTTATAGCAGCAAGGATTCTGTCCGCAGGGGTTGTTCCAAGGTCAAACCCATCCAGCACAATCTATATTAATTCAGCACTGTGCTCATCTGAGCCAAACCAAACCCAGTGCACAACAGGTCTACCCAACACCACGAAGGAAACAGGAAGTCGCGGCTGCTGGGAAAAAAAGACTTCACTAACAAACACAACATGCCCAAGTTCACTGAGCGTTGGTTGAAGGCAGGATTTACGACTCCAAACCAAGGAGATACCTTCTGTGAGTCATAATCATGGTTCTAAATCCGTTTGGAAAAGCCCTCCACTTACCGCATTGTACTGCAAGGGTTTCGATTTTGGCTCATCTGATGGGTATACGCTTCAATAGAGAAGGATCCCAAAAAATAGAACGGTGGACACAGCCTCATATTGTAATGAAATAATCATCTCTGCAAAAGGGTACAAATTCCACGCCCTGCTGGCCTTGATTTCAGCCCGGCTGCCAAGGTGCCCCTTCTTCTTCGAGCACCACTTTGTGTGCTCAAGGGCCTCAGTCACTTCGTTCTGGACCAACGGGGAAACGCCCCATAAAACATGTTCTTGAGAACCCCGGAAAGCGTTCTTTCAATGGACCCAGTGTTAAAGAGGGTTCCAGCCAATTCGGCTCAGAATGCCCACAAACATTAGACGTGCAGGGGGTTGTTAACTGGAGATTGTCAGGCTTGACACCAAGCCCCAAATTCAGGGGGAATTCTTCAAAGCAAAAAAGTGGCTAAGCATTTCTCTTCAGCCGCGCAAACTGACCACTCTGTGTCGTCTAGCTGCAAAAAATATGTGGCACTGAGTCAAAGAAAAGCTGCGAGCAGTCCTCCGTTCTGATTTTGTTGATCTGGAAGCATTGACCTTTTCACTGGTGTTTCCTCTCACAACTTAAACGTTGCAAGTGACCAGCCGGCCCAAGCACCAAAAAAGTGGAGGGGAGCAGCCCCAGCTTGGGGGCGCCTTGGACTCGAAAAATCGCATGGAGGACACCGTGGTGGACATCCAGGTCTCAATGGCCCACTTTCGCCGGGCAGACAGAAGAACAAGGTGCTCAGTGTTCCATGTATCAAATGCTGAAAAAACGTCGTAGGCGGTAACGCTTGTTCATGGCCGGAACGCCTCGAAAGTCGATCCCTGGCGTGGAACCTTTGCAGCTATTCTTGGGCAGCAACAAGACAGGTGTTTGCATCGCCAATGGTGGCCTTGAGCATGGCACGGGGGCCGGGCTCAATGCCGCGTGCCCGCACAAGAACGGCGGCAGTGCTTTGGGCCAACACAGAAACCAGAGTGGTTCAAGGTGGCATCTGCGATGTGGCAGTGGCTGAGCAGCTCGCTGGCACAGGAGGCTTTTGTACAGTCGGTGCAGGCTTTTTCTTTCGGGCGTTGTCCAGATCGGGAGATACACCAAAGTTCGGATCACCCACTCCTTGATTTCACCACCTCACTTCCGCTACCGGTTTTGTGACATCACTATGTGTGGTCAAACTGCAGCAGTTACCCCATTGTTCTTGAACCATTGAGTTGGCCCCATCATCTTAGGCGCACTGGATGGATGTATATTTTCAGACTTGGATCACTGTTGATAGGTGGCATCACCATGTGTTTGCAACAGTGTTGCAGCGCAGCTGCTGGTTGACATTTTCCCAGTGCGACCTTTGAGAACTGTCTTTTTGGTCCAAGCGAGGCTTCATGCCTCTTCCGAGTAGCCTGCAGGTAGTGTGGGCTGTCATGTCTCCGCCTTCGGGCCCTGCGCCGTCCACCAAAAGTCCACAAAAGCTGCTTAGTCGCTCTGGCAAAAAGGAATTCTGTTGGGGGTTTACCAGTTTAAGTGGGAAACCTAGCAAAAAGGTCGACAAGATCTGTGCCACTGAGTCACTGAGGCTTCACATCCCGCGAACCATAAATCTCACCAAGGCGCGTGTCTCGGACGCATAGCCAAGGCAGTTCCAGCAAGAAGCCAAAAGCACCAGAAGAGGTGAAAAGTGGCATCATAGGCATGGCCCACATGCTCACCTTGGCAGTTTGGCGGCGTAGACGAAATGGGGTGGTGCGAGATAGGTGGGCGAAATCTCTGTTCAAGCAAGGTGCTAGCGCAAGCCGTGCTATCAAACTTTGTCATCTTAACAGCAGTTGTTGGGCCCAATAGAGGGCGGCAGAAAAGAGAAAAGTCAAAGTCAAACATACATGTTCATTCCGTACGTGACGCTGACAACTTACAACTCGCAGATCTTCCTGGCACAACCAAACAAAACCAAAATAGAAGCTGAGATCCGGTTCTTCAAGGACTCGTGTGATTTAGTTCGTGCCGAACTAACAAACTCTCTCAACACATTTTTCAGAACTGTCCCTGTTGCCTCCCGACATAAATCAGACCAAAAAAAGACTGTATCCTGAGCCTGGCGGCTTCTGCAAGTTGGCAAACCACGTACTGAGCTTCATGCTGCGCTGACCAAAACCGCGCAGCCCAAGAGCGCATAGGTGCAAGTGGGTGTGCCTAGAAATTAGGCGCACTCCCATGCGCTGCTTCTCTTCTTGTCAGTTTGTAAATAGCCCGCAAAACTTGGCAACTTACTGCAACAAAGGCGTAGCACACATCGCTCAAAATGGGGGGATCTCGCATGCTGCGTCCAGATCCTACTCGCAGCATGCCTGCGCACAGCAAAAACGATGATCATGCAGCAGGAAAACGCAGGTGCGCTGCGCTGCGTAGCACGTGTGTCACACAGTGCACTCAAAGGAGTTAAGCAGCTTCGGCTCATGGGAAAAATGATCCCAACTGCCACTTCGACAAGGAAGCCAAGTAGCATACAGGGCCAAGACATCAAAATATTGCCACAAGACTGTGACAGCGCTGCGCCGAAATCCGAGCATTAAAAGACATTGAAAGCAGAATGACCACGACGCACAAGCAAAAATTCCCGCTCAAGCCACTCGCCAAGCCAGAAAGCGACCTGGTTCTACCAGAATGTTGCCTCCTGAATGGCTCCAAAGCTTCGAGACGGTACAGCCGGCAACCAAAATGTGCCAATTGAGTCGTCTCCTCCCACTTTAGGACTGTCTTGATCCCATGAGAAAACCTTTTAGTCTCGGGGGTGACCCTTTTTTGAGAAGCGCCCAGCCATGTCGGATAGACGAAAATCTACTTCTGAACCAGAGCGGTGTACCACTGCTCTACGTGGGCCAAACGGGGAGCCGGCGCCTGTGATGCTTGGTCGTGACAAAAAGGGGCGCAAGGCATGGTGCAAGCCTCCAGAGTCCACGTTGACATTGTAGTGACCAACTGCCAAATCACAAGTGGAGGCAAAAATCACACATCACTATGTGAGCCACACTGCGCATTTCTCTTGCAGAGTGCGCATTATCATCAAGTATTGTCATGTTTGTGCCATTTGCAGAAGGTATCAGTCCAAGCGTCCAAGCACCTTGCATCTCTTGACCTCCCATCAAGAGTCTCTTTTGGGCTGTGAACCATACAGCAAAATGTATCTTATAAAACTGGTCGCCCTTCAAAAGCTTAACTTGACGCAGGCTTCACGGCCACTGCTTGTGCATTGCAGTGTTCGTAAGACCAATATTGGGTCAGTAGCATCGCTATTGGAAGCAAACTGTGTTACGTTGTTATGGCGTTGCCAATCACTTTCCCAAGCTGGCACCGAGTCAAGGTGGCATCATTAAGGATGTCTCGGTGTGTTCTTGCTCTAGATACTATTGCCAGAACTTGGGAGAAAGAAAAACATTGATCAGAGATGCTTTACAAGCTCCATAAGTCGAGTTGTAAACTTGTTCAGCTAAACCTTGCCGCAGTAGCTTCCAGGGAATTGCAATCTTGCAGCATTGTGCCGATCGAGCATGCAGAGTGGTCAAGTGCATCAATATTGTAATGCATGGAGTCATTTGCCACGCTCAAAGGGAACCTGTGTCCCAAATGGATTCCTACGGACTCCTTGAACATGTATCCCAAAGCCCCGCCGGCAAAATGTCAGCCTCCTTCTGCTCCGCAAGCCCCTGCTGCTGCGAAGCCAGCTGATCCTCCTGACAGCCACGTGAGTGTGAACAACTCAGAGCGTGTTCTCGAGTTGGTAGCCTTTCTGTTGGTTGCCTTTGCGATTGAGATGTATCAATTTATTGGGGGGGGGGTTGGGGGGGAGGGGGGCAGGAGAAGGCCCCAAAAAAACACTAGGTCTGTTGGTTGGTTTATGGGAAACCAGCAAACCCGCGGTGTTTGACACATTCACCCCACATGCCCTTCGGACCTGCGCTGCCAGCTGCTCGGCCTTCCTTGGATGGAGCCACCCAGCCCCCCGGAAATCCCAGACAGGCCGCTTCAGCGAATCGCTGGGAATTTGGGCAAATTACACCCGGGTTTGCTTTGTGCCAGGCCACCCACGCAGCTCCTGCACAAGACAATCCAGTGCCTAACGCATGCAACTGGACATTCTACACACGTGCTTGCACAATCCAGGTCCACTCCTTCTCTGCAGCCACAACTTTGGCACGCTGCTGCTCTACCTGATGTCGCTGCTGCTCCAACTGCTGTTGCTGCTGCTGCAGCTGCTGTTGTTGCTGCTCCAGCTGCTGTCGCGTCTGCTCCAGTTGCTGCCGCTGCTGCTCCAACTGCTGTCGCTGCTGCTCTTGCTGCTGATGTTGCTGCTCTTGCTGCTGCTCTTGCTGCTGTCGCTGCTGCTCTTGCTTCGCTCGCTGGCTTTCCAGCTGCTGTCGCAGCTGTGTCATCTCCTGTCCAGATCGGCCACTCCCCGCTCGCTGTGATTAGGATTCAAGGAAATAGTAGCTTGCAAACAACAAAGCATTTGCACACAACTCACAGGCAAGCAAGCCTCATGCAAACATCACGCACCAGCCAAGCCGTTGGGGGGGGGACAAAAAGAAATGTCTAGGCCATGCATGAGTGGCTGGCAGCTCCTTGGAGAGATGTTCACTCTGCTCCTTGGTGCTTTGCAGCTCCTGCACAAGATCTGTCAAACTCCAGATGACCCCCCTGGACGACGCAAATGAAGCATGTCACGAAACACGATGAGTCGACGCTCTGAGTCCCTCAACTTGTTCGCTGCTTTCATGGAAGCCCAACTCAATCCATCCCTCGCTCTCGTTCTCTCTGGGCCTTCAGCTGGCTCTCTTGCTGGTCCCTGGTCTGCGTGGCCTATCATCTCAACGTGTTTTTGTAAGCTTGGCTGGCTCTCTGAACACGGTTCCGGCTGTTGAAACTGGATATTGATGACTACTATGCGCAAGCAGCCCAATGCGCATCTTGTGGGCTAAGCAGCCCGTCCCAAAGCTCTGCACCCCGCTCGGGCTCCAGCGTTGCTTGAGCAGCAGCACACAAACAAGCCACGAGCGAGGCACCCGGGTCCCAAGTGCACGCGGGGCACACGGTGCAGGGTCCGCAGTTGGGCACAACAAAAAAAGTGGACATCTCTCTGCCTCTGTTGGGATGCAAGATTGGCACAATGGCCTGCAAAGAATGATATATTACACATGCCGACGACCCTTGGTTGCCAAGTGCTCCTCACACTGGCACCGGAAAAACCCACCAGCCTGCAACTGCAAGCGCTTTTGCCAGCCGCGCATCGATTGCTGAAAGTCTGCCTGCTGTTGCGCCAGGGCCTTGCCGCATCCCCCAATTGTTGACCCCATGATGATCAACCCCAGTTTACCAATAGGGGGGTGTCCCTGGGTTTAGTGGGGTATCATCACTTTTGGAGAGGAACACTGCCCTGTTGCCATACTCAGGGCTCCCTATATTTCCCCTTAAAACATCACACCCACCAAGGAACACTCACCTTTCATGGGCCTGGGTGTCTGTCTGCGTGTCTGTCTGTCTGTGTGTCTGCGCTTCTGTCTGTGTCTGTCTCTCTGTCTGTGTCTCTGCGTGTCTCTGTGCGTCTGTGTATATGTGTATGTGTGTGTGTGTGTTTCTCTCTCTCTCTCTCTGTCTCTCTGTGTCCGTCTGTGTGTCTGTCTCTCTGTCTCCGTCTGTGTGTCTGTCTATCTGCCTGTCCTTTTGGCTGTGTGGCTCGGCGCGTCTCTCTGCCTGCGTGCCTCTCTGCATGCCTGTCTGCAAGTCTCTCTGCGTGTCTTGTCTGGGTCTCTCCGTGTGTGTGTGTATGCCTGTGCTTGCTGTGGTTGTGCTGTTGTATGTGTGTGTGTGATCTTCCCTTTCGTGGTTGTGTGTCTGTGTACTTGTGTGCTTGTGTCTGCATGTTTGTCTCTCGGTTTCGAGTTGTTGGGCTTTGTCTGATTTTGCGTTTTGGTGCTTGTGTTGTGTTCTCTTTCCGGTTCCGCCCCGCCGTCCCAAGTGCCCATCCCAGCTCCTCTGCCCTCTGCGTCTTGGCAACAGCCTCATGCATCTGGAGGAGATCCTGCGCTTCATCTGACACAAATGCCAACTCGGAGTGTGGTCGAGCAATCGGTCTGAAAACTCTTTCACCAAACAGGGTTGTTGTGATTGTGCGAAAACCCGAGAGCACGAGCTCCTGAATCAGCAAAAGACTGAAAAACATAGAATGCCACCAAAGCGGAGGAATTGCTAGACGTTCGTTTTTGTGAAAGCTTCGCATAGCTCCCTATCACGAGCGGAACTCTTGATACACAGGCACCATTGCACGTCCTCGATGTGTTGCCGCACCTCTATATCGGCCTTGCCGAAGGGTAGAAATCAAAGTGCATGCTGTCTTGTAAGCAGGGCCACTCTCAGCCTGAGGACATGAATAGCCTCTCTGAACCCTCTGTCTTGTATTTATATGGGGTGCCAAGTCAGGTCAAGGATTAGTGTTGAATTGATGCTCATTTGAGCAGCAAGATCAACAAGATTGTCCACTCGCGTACGATTGACGCTGGATCCTCAGCACAATCGTCACTGCCACAACTGCCATGCCCTCAAGAGGAAAGCCTTGCCTTGTCAATGACGATTCGGCCCTCCGGGGCATTCGCAGCTTGGCCTGCCAGCGGCCGCCCCGGCCATAAAAGGCGGTCTTTTAGACAAGGAGGAAAGCCCGGAAAATAATTGAGTAAAGCTGTCAACTTGTCCCTCTCACCTTGCTGACAAACATGGAGATCAACGAACAGACCCCAGTTCATAGCTGCTATGAAGCTTGTCAAAAAAAAAGCAGGCCGAGGCCTCCCATCCTTTCATTCATCTTTCATGGACCGAGATGAGCCGAGTATGGGTCAAAATTTAACCACCAGGAATTGGACAACAGGTTTTAGTTGTTGTTTCCATTTACCTTGGCAACCCATTTTGGGGTTAGCCTATTTTTGACCCACAGCCAGCCCTCAATACCAAAAATGTATACCAAATACTGCGTCCCGTGCCTTGGCTTCCATGGCGCACAGATGCCAGGATTCGGGTAACCACCTGCAACGCGTGAAGAAAAGGTGCAAAAAGCGATCTGAAAACAGCTTGCAGTGCTCATCAGTATGTTGCAAAGAAGAAGACATACAATACAACAACTGTAAAAAACCTATTTCGACAACTTCAACTACACTACTTTGGCCATTGCCCCGTTGGATTTTGTGCTGCCTCGTCATGATGCCGTAATAAGGCGCGCCGCAGTTCATGGCAGGCCATCCCCCAGACAAACGTCCGGGCAATGAATTATGTCACTTGAAAATGAATAGGATCCACTTGCTGGCTTCACCAAAACAACCGCTGACTGTTCCAATTCATTGAGGCTTCGATGTTGAAGAATCACCTGCATACATGTAGTTTCATGCCCATCAACCAAGCGAATGCAAATTCTACAGCGAGCACTTCTTCTTGCCATTGCTGATTCACCCGCAGGAGAACCAATGCATGCATTGGTTGTGTTGCCTGTGTGCAAATGTCAGGCTTGATCTACTACTTGCGGCCAAACATGTGCGACTGGTTCCATACACAGCACCGAGCTTGCCCGGCAGCTCATCACAGCCAGGTTGGCGATGGGATGCCAAGTCAACCAATCGTGGCTACCTGTCAAGAAACTGCCGAGAGAGGCAGAACAAAAACTTCACCAAACATGATCAACTCATTAATCAAGCCTCGCCCACATAGCACGAGTCCTGTCGTACGAGGCTAACGCATAAGCTCAGGAAAGGGTTAAGTCATCCGGAGGTGTTCCAATAATCTGAACTCCATATGTTGCACATGTTCATTGTAGAAATACATGCAGTACTACCTTCCGAAAAGTTCAAGATGGCTACAACGTTTATTTATACATTGTGGCTTTTTGCATCATGTGTGCAATGTTGCCTTCAACACACACGCGCTGTTCATCCAGCTTGGTACTACGGCAGACTAGCAATTGAAATGTGAATCTGATGGGAAGCCTTGGGCTGCACAATGCTCAAGCGCCCGTCAAGCACGTGCAGCTGTTCACCACAAGACCAGTCGCTATGCAAACGCCTGCATGTCAATGGCTTGAACCGACATGTTGCATGTGACAGGGTGTAAACTGCTTGCTTTACGTTCATGCATGGGCGAACAACTGCCGCGCTTTGAGGGCAACTGCCGGTGAAGTTGGGGAAGGATCATCCAACGAGAACGAAACTAACAAGGTTAAAATTTGAAAGTTATAGCATTCAAAGTGAAGAGTTACGCCTTAGTAACTTGGAAGTTTGTCAGAAATTGTTTACGAGACCACCCAACTGAAATGCAGCGCGAACTCCTCAGAACTGCCCTCCGGCGCAGCGCTTGAACTTTGGTCGGCCCCTCGTCAGCCTTAGCCGGCGCCTTTTTGATGCAAAAATGCGTCTCGAGCTCCGAAAGGCGCAAAACGCATTTGCGAAAGAAAAAGACCGCGAGTACGACGCTGAACGTGTTTGTTTTGTCCGCTTTCTTGCATTTGCTGCAGGAATCAGAACGTCTGCCCAGAGCCACAGAAAGACAGACAGACAGACGGACAGAGTGACAAAGAGACAGAGTGACAGAGAGAGACGGAGATGTACAAAGACACAAAGAGAGAGGGCGGAAAAATTGAGAAGTGACACGAATCACACCTTTTTCATTGATTGCACAAAGGTTCATGAAATGGAACTTGGTCAGGGCCTGATTCACATTTAATTCGGGGCTATGCCTTTAGCGGGATGCGCACTGCGGAGTGTGTTTTCCACACTTATCTAAGACTTTATCAGTCTTGGTCTTAAGGGCCCTGCGGAGCGCACTGTGCATGAAACGGTTTTAACGTCCATGCATGTCAATGTGCAAGACATATAAGATTGCATAGGAAATTGCACTTCATCATTCACTAAGAAGTCTCCTTTTTAAAAAAAAATGGTGGCTCGATCTTCTTGAGCGCAACTTCATCAGGGCCTTCTGCAGCTGCCAAGAGGGCTCACTTTCGCGGTGCCTAACGGAAGAAAAATGTCTGTTGATCCGTGTGGCCATTTGCGATCACGCAACCCCAACCGTCACTTTGCCGGGACGCTCCAACACATGACGCGGCGGGGTTTGATGCTTACGTGTTTGCCCAAGGGCAGAGAAACATCAAAACTTTCCACGGCCACTTGGCGTGGATCAAGGCTCTGACGCTCTCCAACTCTTGGCATTTCGCACGCAATGACTCTGGCATTGAGTTGCAACACGCTGCAATCACTAAACGGAGTGCACGCGCCCTCAGCAATAAGTGCGTATTATCTTTCACGATTGTTTATGACAAACAAATGCGGATTGTTTTTTGCTTTTTCGTTTTTCGTCCGGGCCAGTAAAATGTCGTATGTTACAGCATTTTCTCAAAATTGACGCTTGTTCCCTCACAGGGATGCCCCTGCAGCTCAAAAACCCCAAGAGCCGAAGAGGGGGACCCCAAAAGCCCAAAAGGACTCCCGGCAAAAGGGACCACCCACGGTTCGGGGGAAGGCCCCAAAAGGGGGGAAAACCAAACCCTCAAAGGCTGCGGCTAGAGCGGAGCTCTGAAACATGCGCCTACAGAGACTCTCAAAAAGTTTAAGTGCAACTTGTCCAAACTGAAAATCAAGCTTGCCAAATTTGTGGCAAGAGTTTAAAACTGTCCTGTTGCTCAGCAACAAACGCAAGGCCTCAAGATAATCACACCTTCAGGGGCCAGTTGGCACGCGCGCTCCCCAACTTAGGCTTGTCCCTCACAGCCAAGAGCCGAAGAGGGGGACCCCAAAAGGACTCCTGGCAACCCTTCGGAGGAAGAAGGCCCCAAAAGGGGGAAAAACCCAACCCTCAAGCTGCGGCTAGAGCGGAGCTCTGAAGCACCTCATCTTAAAAAATTTGACCGCACATGACACGGTGATTCGCGCATCTTTTCCGCTGGCTGGAAGGCCAAACAACGTTGCCAGGCTCTGGCTCCGCAATCCTGCGCCTCTTACTGAGAGCAAGTGTGTCCGGAGTGTTATAAACACTCCAGGGAAGGGAGGGCGGGTATTCAAATTTCGGATTGCCGAGCAAAGACATGCAAGATATTTGCACACCAACTTGTCCAAACTAAAATCAAGCTTGCCAAAAAAGGTGGCAAGAGTTTAAAACTGTCCTGTTGTTTGGCCAAGATTATGAAGGGGGAAAGGCCCCCCAACCCAAAAAGGGCCTTCAGCGGGCAAACCAGTTGGCACGCGCGCTTTCCAACTTAGACTTGTTCCCTCACAGCCAAAGGACTCCCGGCAAAAGGGCTCTAGCTCCGCAATCCTGCGCCCTTACTGAGAGCAAGGTGTCCGGAGTACACACTCCCAGGGAAAGGGCGGGTGTTCAAATTTCCAATTTGGAGCCGAGCTTATGCACGCGGGGGAAAGGCCCCCCCAACCCAAAAAGGGTCACCCCCTTCAGCGGGCAAACCAGTTGGCACGCGCGCTTCCCAACTTGCGCTTGTTCCCTCACAGCCAAACTCCGGCAAAGGGCGCCTCTTACTGAGAGCAAGTGTGTCCGGAGTGTTGGAAACACTTCAGGGGGCAAACCAGTTGGCACGCGCGCTCCCCAACTTAGGCTTGTTCCCTCACTCTCAAAAAGTTTAACCACACATACAGTGCGATTCGCGCATCTTTTCCGCTGCATGGAAGGCCAAACATATATTGCAAGGCTCTGGCTCCGCAATCCTGCGCCCCCCAACACTTGGCTCCAACAGGCCCGTGGGCATATCCGGAGTGTTGCTCCACGGACACTTCTGTGTGTCGTCAAAGAAGGCCTGCTCAGGAGTTGCAGTTCTGCCCGCACCGACTTGGGCACCCATTTCAGGGACTGCCCGGGCTTCAGACCTTCGTGCACAGGCTCAGAAGGCGGATGGATGGCGTGGTTCCGCGTCCAGCAGCTCCCTGGGCAATTGGATTTAAACGTCTTCACAAACGCGTTTGGATGGAGCTTGTGGCAGGTGCTCTGCACAAGGCAATTTGAGCAGGCTGAGTGCATGGCAGTTTGGATCCTCAATGTTGTTAGCTGTCCAGAAGTCCCTGGCAGAGACTGTGAAAGGCTGTAATGGAAGGCGAAGGCGAAGTTAGATGGACAGTCAAACCTCTGGTTCCAGGACCCGGGCTTCTGTCAGGACATCTTGGAGCCGATCGCGACGATCCATGTGCTGCCTGGAAGGCTGGTCAGCAAAGCTCTGCTCTGCCAAAAACAGAGGCTCCAGCGCAAGAATTTGGCTCATCCTTCTTTTCTGTCTCGATTAAAAAGATTGGTCTGAGCATGCGAAACTGCTTGAGCCGCCCTTGCCTGTGCGTGCTTTGTTGTGCTGGTGGTGATTGTCAAACATGCCAAGACTGTTGGAGCTGTTTTGGGCACAAAGTCGATTCCGAGCCTTTGGCGGCAGGGTGGGAGTTGTCTCCCTGGACATCGTGTCGAATTTGAGCCCACGAAATCCATGTGCGACATCCGGAGCTTGGACTGATCGCTGTTTCCCGGGGCACTTTGACATGGTCTGGGCCAGCCCGGTCTGCACGGAACAGTCGAGCTCTGACAATGCGCCCTCGACGACTCGAGGAGGGCGACGTGCTGGTGCTTAGAGCCCTTGAGATCATGGCCACTTCGACATGGGTGCGATGCGTGGGAAGGCGGCGGAGGGGCGCCCAAGGGGGGCCTCGACTCATGGGGGGCCAGCGAGAGGGGCAGAGGGCAGTCGCGCGAGCTGCTTTACAGCATTCCTATGCGCGAGGAGATTGCGAGCGCGGCCACGGCGAGCTTGCGGATCGGCTGAGCCTTTTAAGGTTTTTAAAATTCTCACAGGGTTGGCTCAGATTGGTGGCTGATGTCTCGGACCAGGGCTTAATTCTTACTCTAAGGAGAGGCGCTCACTGGGCTGGGGGCGGGAAGATCAGTCTCGAAGATCCGTCTCGGACCAGGGCTTAATTCTTACTCTGGGGAGAGGCGCTCACTGGGCTGGGGGCGGAAAGGTCCGTGTCTCGAAGTCCGTCTCGGACCAGGGCTTAATTTTTATTCTAAGGAGAGGCGCTCGCCGGGCTGGGGGCGGGAAGATCCGTCTCGAAGATCCGTCTCGGACCGGGCCATAATTCTTATTCTAAGGAGAGGCGCTCGCCGGGCTGGAGGTGGGAAGATCCGTCTCGGACCCGGGTTTAATTCTTACTCTAAGGAGAGGCGCTCACCGGGCTTAATTCTTATTCTAAGGAGAGGGCTGGAGGTGGGAAGATCCGTCTCGGACCTGGGTTTAATTCTTACTCTGAGGAGAGGCGCTCGCCGGGGTGGGGGTGGAAAGATCGTCTCGAAGATCCGTCTCGGACCAGACATGGAAAGATCCGTCTCGGACCTGGGTTTAATTCTTACTGTAAGGAGAGGCGCTCACCAGGCTGGGGGTGGAAAGATCCGTCTCGAAGATCCGTCTCGGACCTGGGTTTAATTCTTACTCTAAGGAGAGGCGCTCACCGGGCTGGGGGTGGAAAGATCCGTCTCGAAGATCCGTCTCGGGCCAGGGCTTAATTCTTATTCTAAGGAGAGGCGCTCACCGGGCTGGAGGTGGGAAGATCCGTCTCGAAGATCCGTCTCGGACCTGGGTTTAATTCTTATTCTAAGGAGAGGCGCTCACCGGGCTGGAGGCGGGAAGATCCGTCTCGAAGATCCGTCTCGGACCAGGGCTTAATTCTGATTCTAAGCAGAGGTGGTCCGAGACGGATCATCGCCGAGAGACGGATCTTTCCACCGCCAACCCGGTGAGCGCCTCTCCTGGGAGCAAGAAATCCCCGAGACGGATCTTTCTGCCTCCAGCCGGTGAGCGCCTCTCCTAGGAACAAGAAATTATCCTGGTCCGAGACGGATCTTTCCACCTCCAGCCCAGTGAGCGCCTCTCCTGGGAAAAAATCCAAGTGTAGCAAGGATCCATAGCTCAATCGGAAGAGGCGCTGCAGCTCTGAAGCTAGGAGGCCGCGGGCTCGATTCCACCCGAGACGGATTATTGCCTCCAGCCCGGTGAGCGCCTCTCCTTAGAGTAAGAATTAAACCCAGGTCCGAGACGGATCTTGTTCCTAGGAGAGGCGCTCACTGGGCCGGAGGCAATAAGATCCGTCTCGGGCCACAGGAGAGGCGCTCACTGGGCTGGAGGCAATAAGATCCGTCTCGGGCCAGGATAAGGGCTGGAGGTAATAAGATCCGTCTCGGGCCAGGATAATTTCTTGTTCCCAGAAGAGGCGCTCACCGGGCTGGAGGCAGAAAGATCCGCTCACCGGGTTGGCGGTGGAAAGATCCGTCTCTCGGCGATGATCCTCGGACCAGGATAATTTCTTGTTCCCAGGAGAGGCGCTCACCGGGCTGGAGGTAATAAGATCCGTCTCGGACCAGGATAATTTCTTGTTCTCAGGAGAGGCGCTCACCGGGCTGGAGGCAATAAGATCCGTCTCGGGGATCCTTCTCGGGTAGAGGGAGGAAAATGAACTCCCAAAAGGCACAGCTTCATCGTGGGCTTCCCGACAGAGCGCGTGCCCAAGATGCCCCTCAGCGGCGTCAGCACCCGTTCGGGCGACCTGGCTCGGTTCACTTTCAAGGCGCTCGACGGCACGATGACGCGTGTTCATTCACCTGATAGCCTATCAGCTGGTGACGCTCTCTGGCACAGGAGTCTCTGTGCTGGACTAGCATGGATCCATAGCTCAATCGGAAGAGGCTCTGCAGCTCTGCAGCTCTGAAGCTTGCAGACCGCGGGCTCGACTCCACCCGGGCGCGGATCATTATTTCGGGTGAGTGACGCAGGTAGCCCGCGCGGTCGATGTCGATGTTGCGCACCGTGTCGTCGTAGGTCCCGGCAAGGACCGAGAGGAAGTGGAAGTGCTCAGAGGCTCCCTTCATAGGATTGTGCGGGTACTGCAGGCTGCCCAGCTGCATCTGAGACTCCAGGAGACTGTCTTCCTGCCTGGCCGCGCCGATGGGCCACGTCCTGCCCCGGGTTGGCCAGCAGGTGGATCTTAGAGCCCGCGTCAAAAAGTCACGAACGCTCCCATGAGTTTCGTGAAGGCGCGCGACGGTGACGTTGTGCTCCGCCACGCCCGGAGGCACCGTGGACTGCTGCGTGTGCACCGTGAATTAGCTGAACACGAGCGACCTTCCTGAGAGGAGCACGCGGTTGAAGGACTCTACCAGCGCAGAGTCCAGGACGACCTGGGAGGCCAGAACTCGGACGTTCTGGACCTCGAAGTCGGTGCTCAGCGTGGCTCCCGCCGGGTGCGCCCCGGCGTTCTCGGACCACAGCGCTGTCGTCGCGTCCGCGAACTCGATCTCTATCACCAGGTTCAGCTGCGGCGGCAGCATCTTCCCGCAGCGCAGGATGCCCACCATGGTGGGGCGCAGCAGCACGTCCGCGTAGCCGCTCTGGTGCACCGCGCGGGGCGTCCGAGAGTTGTTCACCTCGTCGAAGCCCTCCACGGCCTTGTTCTGGTTTTACTCGCGGCCCTTCAGCAGGTCATGCACGGCCACGGTGCGCCGTAGTAGTTTAATGTCGTCGCAGCGCTGGCCGTTGGCGAAGACCTGGATCCTCTGGATGAAACAGGCGGGGTTCGGAGTGGCAGGCGCCAGCGGGTTGGTGGCGTCCGTGTTTCTGACTCTGAAGGCGATCTTGATAGACTCGGGGTCGATGAACGAGGTGCCGCTGGTCAGCGGAATGCGGCAGACCCTCGAGGTGGCGGGGGAGAAGGAGCTCGGCTGTGACTACCTCCATGCTTCTTTACATCCATGCTTCTTTACATGTAGCGCAACACTCATTTTCGCTCGTACGGCGAAGGAGAGTCTAGGCCGCCTCGATGTCTCGGGCCAGCTGGTCGTAGCTCGGCGGAGGCAGGCGGCTCTGGCGTGAGCTGCGGGAGCTTGCCCGGAATTTCGGCTGGGACTGAGGCAGAGTCACTGGGTTCAGGCCCCAGGACAAGGGGCGCGGCGTGTGATTGGCCTGCGCCGACTGGGAGGAGGCGCGGCTGCTTGCGGGGCTGCCTGAAGTGCTGCTGCCGGAGCGCAGCGTGAAGTGCTGGGGCTGAGTGGCGTCGTTCATGTTGTTGGCGGACCGGACGTCCTGCGCGGCAGAAGAGCGTGTTCTCCAGCACCCAGCCCGTGCCGCGGGCCTAGGCTGCGCCGCCTGCGAGTCCCACTGCCAACCCAGCCGTCGCCGCTGCGCCGACTCCTGCAGTGGCAGCCAGCGTTCCAGCAACCTCGCCCGCTGTGGGTGCGAGGGCTGCTGCTCCTTCTGCCAGGCCTCCCAGGTACGCGAAGGCCCCGCCCACACCCTCGGAGGCAACGGCTACCTCACCCTCCTCCGCAGCCGCCGCTGCCGTCTCCTCTATGGCCTGCGCTGCGCCGCGCTCCACCTCCTGCGCGCGCTGCCCCGCCTCGTCCAGGAGGCGCTCTACGTCGTCGGGTCGACCGATGATCTGCGGTCGGCTGCGGCTGCGGCCCTGGGCGGGGCATCGCATTTAGGCGCACGTACTCGGCAGCGTCCTGGGGGAGCTGGGAGCGGAAGGCCTGCGCCGCCGCGAGCCCTGCTGCTCCTGCGCCCACAAGGTCCGCTGCTGCCTGCGCTCCGTCGGCCGCGCTGCGCAGACGGCCCGTGATGGAGGGCGGCCCCTGACCGTTGTTCGTCAGCGCGTCGGCCTCGGGGTCTCCTGCAAGGTCGTCCTCGCCGAAGCGGTTTCCCCTTGGCGCATCCGGGCCAAGTCCTCGTCCGTGGCCTCTGCGGGAGTGCGGAAGCCTTCCTCGGGAATTGCCCTCAAAGGCGTGTGCTGCAGAGGCTGCGGGTTGGGGTCCTCGCTGGACTGCACGAAGTCGTCCAAGTAGAAGTGGCTCGTGATGAACGTGGTGGCCTTGCGGTCCGGCTGGTCCAGGGGCAGCGGCTCATTCCGCTCCAGGTAGCCCACCACCTGCTCGAAGCGCGGGCGCTGGCTGAAGCCGTGGGCCCGAAGCGTCTTCATCTCTTTAAGGGTTACTGCGCGGCAACTTGGCCCGCTGCGCGTTCGACGCCCCTGCAGTGCCGCTGCCCCTCCTGGGCCAGCCTGCGCTCCCCTAGCCAGTTATTGAAGGCCCGCGCCTCCTCTCGCTGGCGCTTCAGCAGCAGCGGCTGCAGGTCGTAACTGGGATACGTCTTGCGAAACGACCGGAGCATCTGCGGCTCGTTGCGAGGCTCTATGGACATCATGCTTTTACACTAGGACGCTTGCGCCCGCCGTCAGCCGGTCGTAAGCCGACTGCCTCTCCAGCATGCGCATGGCGCGCTCGCTCGGCCGAGGCGCTTGTTCGCCGTACCTCACTGTGTACCTCGGTCGGGCTGTACCTCGGGCTGTACCTCGGGCTCTAGTCTGTCTTGGGCGCTGCCTTGGGCGCTGCCTTGGGCTTGGGCGTTGCCTTGGGCTTGGGAGCTGGCGCGGCAACTGCCTTGGGCGCAGCCTTGGGTGCTGCCTTGGGTGCTGCCTTGGGTGCTGCCTTGGGCACGGGCGCTGCCTTGCTCCTTGGGTGCTGCCTTGGGCGGTGCCTTGGGTGCAGCCTTGGGCGCCGTCTTGGGCTTTGTGGGAAATCTCACCTTCTTGGGCCGGAAGGGGGAGTCTATTTCGTACGCTGGCTCTGTGGGCAGGTCAGGGATCATTTTTTTGCTCTTCGGCAGGGGCAGCTCGGGCGGCTTGGGCTTGTTCTTACTGCCCGGAGGCCTGCCTCTAGGCCTTGGCGCCGGTTGCGCTTGCTTCATCGGTTTTTTAATAGAAAATATTTTTTTAAAAGACCTTCGGGGGATTAGACGTGATCCAAAAACAGCACGAAGGACAACAGCCCCTCAGTCGGACGACTTGGCCTTCCAGGTCTGTCAGCCGGAAGCGCAGGTGTCTCAGGGTGATGGGGCCCCTAACAGCCACAGATTGCCCAGCACGCGGCTGGCGTTGGTAGACCTCGCTGTGTGCCATCATACGCACGAATTCGAAGACCTGCTGCCTGCCAGAGACGAAGCTCGGGCCGAGCATGTGGTCGATGCTGAAAGGCTTGCTCGGAGAGGCGGCCGGCGAGGTGGGGTAGTCCACAGCGTCTGGGAACTGCTGCTGCAGCTCCAGATCGTTCAGAATGAGCCGGTTGCCGTCGTAGGCTAGCTGTTCGTGGTCTCGCTATACGTGGCAGTGGCGAAGTTGGAGCTGATCCAGGCTGCCAGTGTAGGCGCCTTCCGGAAGGAGCGCCCAATTCAGCGTGCCGAGCGCGGCGTCTACCCAGCACATGTAGCGGCCCCGAGAGGCCGTTCGGGGCGCTGGACTGCTGCGTGTGCACCGTGGGGTAGCTGAACACCAGGGACCTTCCCGAGAGGAGCACCCAGTTGAAGGACTCAACCAGCGCCGAGTCCAAGACGACCTGGGAGGCCAGAACTCGGACGTTCTGGATCTCGAAGTCGGCGCTCAGCGTGGCTCCCGACGTTCTTGGACCACAGCGCAGTCGTGGCGTCCGCTCTCTCTTCTCTCTCTCTTCTCTCTCTCTTCTCCTCTCTCTTCTCTCTCTCTTCTCTCTCTCTTCTCTCTCTCTTCTCTCTCTCTTCTCTCTCTCTTCTCTCTCTCTTCTCTCTCTCTTCTCTCTCTCTTCTCTCTCTCTTCTCTCTCTCTTCTCTCTCTCTTCTCTCTCTCTTCTCTCTCTCTTCTCTC
>CAUJNA010000383.1:209092-246914 GCA_963377175.1 Effrenium voratum | reverse complement strand
TGTTTTTGACACACTTCCCTCACGCTTGTTGGTGTGTCAATCACACCAACCCCTCTTCGGCACAAGTTTCCGCACGTGTCACAGTCCGTGGGTGATTTGATTTGACCGATTTTGCCGGTCAAAAGCGAGACCTGCGCACGATGGAGCCAGTGGCCGGCGAAATCGGCCACTGCTTCGTAGTTGGTGCTGGGCCAGGGAATTTGAAGTGTACGATATGGTCGTACACTTCAGAATGAGTGACAGTCTGGACGTCATTTGCAGCATGTTGTGCGCATTTGCCGCTCCTGAGGCGCAGGACCACGAGCAGGGTGGTGCGCAGGGCGGCCACGGGGGTGGAATGGCGCCCTGGGCCGGGGAATTTGAAGTGACAGGTTTTAGCTTTCACTTGACCTGCGAATTTGAAGGAGCTCACCGTTTGAGCTCCTTCAGCAAAGTTCACCCAGACCTCTCTGAAAAGGTGGTATGTCAGACATACCACCCCCCTACTCACGCGGATTACCACCAGGGAATTTGAAGAGGAGGATAATACACTCCACTTCAAATTCCCTGGTGCAGGCAGGCTGGAGGCTTCTATGCTGGCGCTGGCCCGGGAGGCTATGCCGGGCAGGCGCGGCTCTGCCGGGCAGGTTCGCCGAAGGCAGTTGTCCCCCACAGGACCACTGGAATTTTTTTTTCCTGGGAAGAATTCACCTTGGGCTCGGCTCCGATGCCGGGCAGGCGCGGCCGGGCTTCTATGCCGGGCAGGTGGCGCGGCCGGGGAGGCTTCTATGCCAGGCAGGCGCGGCAGGGTGGCGCACCCGGAGTGCCCAACCGCCACCGTATGACCGTATGATCCGTATGATCCGTATGACTCGGCGGGCTGGCGTGTCAGGCGGCTGGGATGTGGCGCAGTGCCAAACCGCCGCCGTATGGTCCGTATGATCCGTATGATCCGTATGATCCGTATGATCCGTATGATTCGTATGACTCGGCAAGCCTGGCATTGAAACCTCAGCTGAGTCATACGGATCATACGGATCATACGGATCATACGGTCATACGGCGGCTCGGCACGTCGGGAGTCCCTACCAGGTAACCTGCCTGGCATCGAAGCCTCGGCACCTACCCGGTATCGGAGCCTCCACGTTGGGCGAGCCAGTACTAAGGGGTTGGGCGAACCCGTACTTGGGCGAGCCATCAAACGAGGTTGGGCGAGCCAGGACTAAGGGGTTGGGCGAGCCAGTTGGGCGAGCCGGTTGGGCGAGCCAGTACTAAGGGGCCGTTGGGCGAGCCAGTACTTGGGCGAACCCGTACTTGGGCGAGCCATCAAACGAGGTTGGGCGAGCCATCAAACGAGGTTGGGCGAGCCAGTACTTGGGCGAACCGTACTTGGGCGAGCCGGTTGGGCGAGCCAGTACTAAGGGGCCGTTGGGCGAGCCAGTACTAAGCCGTTGGGCGAGCCACTCAACCCCTACGGTGCCAGCTCGGCACGTGCCCGCTCGGCACATCTAGTGCCTGCTCGGCACGGTGCCTGCTCGGCACATTTAGTGCCCGCTCGGCACTGCACCCCCTCCACGGTGCCAGCTCGGCACCGGGGTTCCTACTAGTGCCCGCTCGGCACTGGGGTGCCTGCTCGGCACGTGCCCGCTCGGCACTGCCTGTGCCTGCTCGGCTCGTGCCCGCTCGGCACATCTAGTTACTAGTGCCCGCTCGGCACTGTTAGTTAAGTGCCCGCTCGGCACTGCCCTGCCTCGAAGTTCTCCAGCTCCAGGACACCTGACACGTGCAGCCTGACAGGAAAAAAAACAGGGGGAGGGGGCACGGGGTTGAGCCACATGACATGCAAAAAACCGTGCGAAAAAAAACGTGCAAAAACCATGTCATGTCAAAATCATGCAAAAACCATGTCAAAACCATGTCAAAATCATGTCAAAATCATGCAAAAACCATGCAAAATCGTGCAAAAACCATGCAAAAACCATGCAAAAACGTGCAAAAAACCATGCAAAACCGTGCAAAAAACCATGTCATGTCATGCAAACATGCAAAAACCATGCAAACATGCGGCGCTGGCGTCTACGCAGGCAGGCGCGGCAGGCAGGCTACGCAGGGCGCGGCAACCCGCCGAACATCCACTCTCCCCGGATTCCTTGCTATACGTGCTATATGTGCTATATGGCTCTTACAAGGCAAGCCACTGAACATCCACTCTCCCCGGATTCCTTGCTATACGTGCTATATGTGCTATATGGCTCTTACAAGGAAAGCCACTGAACATCCACTCTCCCGGGTCCATGCTTATGTGCTATATGTGTATATGGGTCTATATAGCATATATAGTACAGATTTCTCGCGCGTCCAGTAGTATATAGTTACATATAAGCACATATAGCAGGAGCTGGGGGAGAGTGGGGGTTCAGCGGTCTTGGCGAGTAAGGACCCATATAGCACATATAGCCACATTATAGCATGGACCGGGGTGAGAGTAGGGGTTCAGCGCTTTGGCGTGATAAGAACCCATATAGCACATATAGCACATATAGCATGGACCCGGGGGGGGGAGAGTGGGGATCAGCGGCTTGGCGCTGGCTTTAATGCCGGGCTAGGGCGCGGCCGGGCCACGAGTGCCAAGAAACATGTTCATCCGACATGTACTCCGACATGTTGAAATTAAGCGCGTATAGCGGCTTGGCGCGGCAGAAATGCGAACACGAGTGGCAATTGTGTTGGCACTTGTGTTGAAGAAATTAAGCGTATAGCAAGAAATCCTGGGGGTTCAGCAGTGTGTCAAAAAGTAACACACTTCAAATTCCCTGGCCATGGCCAGCACGACACCCCCGTGGCCGACCTGCGCACCACTTTGCTGGCAATTGTGTTGGCACTTGTGTTGAAGAAATTAAGCGTATAGCAAGAAATCCTGGGGAATTTCAATGCAGGGTTTCTGCAGGGAATCCCTGCATTCCCTGTATCCCTCTCTTTAGAAGACTTTTCAGCAGTTCTCAGGCGAACCTCTCTCTGTAGAGGGGGTTTTCCAAATGGCATATATTCTACCTGAGAGGCTTCTAGCACTCGTCCGTCCAGCATTTGACCTCGTCCTGCGAAGGATTCGAAGTCTAAAACGCTGCGTGCAGGCGTGTGGCTGCAAAATAGAGACCCCTAGATATGCGCTGCAATTTGGCTCAGGTTGCATTTCAGCGATGTCAAGCTTTGCCAAAGGAAACCCCTTTTCCCTTTTTTTCGGGGACCCCTTTTTTTTGGACCCCTTGTTTTCTTTTTTTTTGTTTTTTCTTAGCCCTGCAAAGTTTGGCTCGCTTGAAATGCAACCTGGAGCCAAATTGCAAGCATATCTAGGGGTCTCTATTTTGCAGCCACACGCCTGCACGCAGCGTTTTAGACTTCGAATCCTTCGCAGGACGAGGTCAAATGCTGGACGGACGAGTGCTAGAAGCCTCTCAGGTAGAATATAAGCCATTTGGAAAACCCCCTCTACAGAGAGAGGATGGGTGGCTGGACTGTTGCGACGGAGGTGCAGCAGGAGATGTTTTCACATCTCGCGTTTGTCAGCGTGGAGCTGGCGAACAGCTTCTGGCCCAGGAAGCTGAGCGCCGCACCTGCTCGTAGATCCTGTGCAGCTTGTCCTTCGGCAGCAGGGCGCTCACTCTTTCGATGACGGCCTCCAGCTCGTGCTGGTTGCGCAGCCTCCACCACCAGAGAAATTGCATGTTCACCCGCACGGCTGCGCTGATGAGCCTCAGCTTCTGGGAGCTCACCCAGGTGCTGACCTGCATATGCCGACCCCTGATGAAGAGTGTATCCAGGGCGCCGTGAGGTTTGTGGAGCTGTGGGCTATCTGCGAAGTCGTCGCAGATTATAAGCACCTGATACAGCTTCTTCATCTCCAACTTCTTGGATGTCTCGGTGATCTTGCGCTGCCTCTGGATGATGCCCCGCAGCGCTGCCTCGTCCCACTCGTCGTAGTAGGCCTGTTCCCGCTCGGTATTAACCCCCAGGTCCTCCTCTATGTACTTCTTGACGGGGATCCAGCCGTCGTCGATATTGATGGACGGACTGAAGATATAGATTTTCTCGAAGACTCCGCGGTATTGCTCCAGAATCATGCTGATCAGCGCCACGGTTTTGCCGGACTTGCTGGGGCCGAGGAAGATACCTGTGCATGGTACCAGGGGCACCACGGGGTCCGAGGGCTGTTTGCTGCTGTATTCAGCCGTAGGAAACAGCTTGATCTTCCCCATCTCCTTTGCCTTACTTCCCAAATTCGACGCAGGGAAGCCGGGCAGTGAGACTGGGATGCTAAAGGCTGGCATGCCTGAAGTACATGGGAAGCTCCACACGTGGACCGGCTGCTGGGGGACGTCGCTGTGCTTCACTCTCCCTTCTTCGGCTCTGGAAAGCTGGAGTACTACCTCGCAACCCGGCGTCCGGCCCTGAAGGTGCGCGGCGTCGACGCCTTCGAGCCCGTCGCAAACCTGCACCGCTGCTACTTGAGGCAAGACCCGGTCTTCCTGCGCTCCTTGCTGCGCCTGGCAGGGTGCAAGGTAGACAGGCGCTTCTACTTCAGTCACCTCCTGCCGGGCACTCAGAGAGGCCGCGCCGGGCGCCGGGCTGCCTGCCCATACGTCCTGCTGCGCAACAGCTTCTCGGGAAAGTGGGGCTCGAGCAGCGTGCGGCGTCTGCAGCGGCCACCGCGCAATGTGACCGTGCGATGTCAGGACGCACTGGGCTATCTACGCGCTCTGCCCCGCCAGGCACCCCGACAGGCCATATATGCCGATCCTCCCTACATCTTCCCAGGCCGCAGCATGAACTACTATGGCACGAGGAGGCGGGGGCATGACCTGGCCTTCCACTCGGAGCTCCGAGACGCGCTCTTCGCAAGCGGCCTGCCCTTTGTTCTGAGCATAAACGACGTGCCTGAAGCCTGGGAGCTCTACAGCAGGGCAGGCTCCATCACAAGGCTGTGCTCGGGCAAGAACGGCTCCAAGCCAGAGCTGCTGGTAGTGCACCGGGGCAATCCTGACGTGGCGACAGGATTGAGCGCCCACAACACGATTGACTGGGGCAATCCTGCGCTCACAACAGGATTGACTGAAAGGCGCCAGGCCCGCACCAGGCCCGCACCAGCTTTTCGGCCCCAAAGAGAGCGGTGACGAAGCGGTGCGGTGAGACCGTTCTTGGGCCACGTTTTGGGACGGTAACGAGAGCCTATGGTGACATGGCTTAGGCGTTGGTCTCCGGAGCGACGTTTCGGAGGTTCGATTCCTCCCCGGTACCTCGGCGGGCTGACGTGTTAGAGACCGGTGACATGGGCGGTGACTAGTTCAGCAGGCTGACGTGTTACGCGGGAGAACCTCGCCAGGCTGACGTGTTATGTGGGAGCTCCTCGGCGGGCTGCCGTGTCAGACCCCGGCGAAATCGGCGGTGTGCCTCGGCAGGCTGACGTGTTAGAGACCGGTGACATTGGCGGTGACAAACTCAGAGTACTCTCAGCGCTGGAATTCGCAGGCTTTTCGGGGCAGAAAACGGAATTCGGAGCACATCAAACACCTGGAGCCGGTTTTCGGCGGAAAACGAGCGAATTTGGAGGCCCGGGCAGCACATTTGACGCCGGACACGAAAAACGCACTTTTCGGAGTTCGCCGTTTTCAGCGCTTTTTGCTCCAAAAACGGAACGGTGACGAAGCGGTGACTTCGCTGGTGACAAGTTCAGCGGGTTGGAAATTATGCAGTTTTGGAGCGTTTTGGGACCAAAAATCCAAAATAATTAGGTTACTCTAAGCCCCCTTTCCTTACTACTTTGTCGCCTTGGATGCGCCACAAAGTTGGAGGCCGTGCCGACGCGGTACCGGCGAGAGGAGCTCTTGGCCGGGGTCAAGTTGTAGGTGCGCGCAATGTTCCAGGGGTACTGCGCCCACGGTGCGTGGCCAGGACCGGTAGTCGGCCAACAGGGCGTCCACGCTGTCGATATGGCGCGGTAGTCCTGCGCCGTGTCAACAGTCGACCAACGTCCACTTGTGAGAAGGTGGTAGGCCAGCAGCGCAGCCGCAAGGGCCTCCGCTGTCGCTGGCGTAAGGCAGCAGCGTTGCGTCGGCCTTGGCCCGGAGCGCCGTGATGCTGGCGTCCCGGCTAGCAAGCTGCGCTGCGACAAAGGCCTTGGTGGCAAGACCGCAGGGCATTTGCTATCTTGGTGTCTACCTCCAGCGGCGTGTCCAGCCCGTCCCCGTGGAGAGCAGGGAGAAGAGGGTGCCAGCGGCACAGGTAAAGGCGCCACACCTTGTCCACAAGCCGGGGGCGGCGCTATCGACGGCTCCACAACATGCTTGCATCTGTACTGACTGGCTCAGGCTCCTGCGCTGATTGGTGCACAGGATCACGCGATGAAGTTAAGACGCCATCGGATCGCTGGTAATATCACGTTCACCTGCCATCGCTTCAGAAACGGGCTGAGCTTGCAAGAGAATGTCTGTCATGTCAGAACATTGTAAATATTTGCACCCAAAACTGTCAGAATTTCACAAGCGCCACGCTCCATCTCTGTAACCACCTGCTTCTTATCCGACAGCTCCAGGTGGCGGTCCGCCTTGAGCCACCACCTACGGCCGGCCATGCCTGCTAAGTTGCTCCTGATGCGGATTCGCGCAAATGCAGGAGATGCCATTGTTCATGCTCTGCTCCTGCAAAGAATTCAAATGATTTTCAATGCCGAGTCCATCAAGTTTCTCAAAAAAATATTTTATTACCACGTCGCAAGTAATCGCAAGTAAAAACACCTCGAAGGAGAGTTCTTGCTTTAAAAAAGGCATCTACGTTTCAATGTGCTTCAAAACGCATGCCTGGTGAACACCAATCTGCAAACGCGAACCCCGTCAGCGACAAACACTTCTGCCAAGGCGCATCCCCGAAGGAGAGAAACATGCTCATGTGCTCCCCCTTGTTGCGGCTGTCGCTCCAGCGCCTCCTGCACGTCTGGATGGTCACCAGGTTGTAGCAGCCCATGCTCTCCAGCGCTGACCGGATGGTCCACTTCCCCAGCGAGTTCCGCACGTTTCGGACGTAGAGCCTGAAGCGGTCGTCGGAAGCCATGTTGACACGGATTGTGGGTTGCTTGTCATGTGGTGGAACTGGTTTGTTGAGGTTGGTGCCTGGGATTGATAGGTTTACCGGGTATTGGGTTTCTTGATGCTGTAGTTTACCTGTGTCTGTGGCTTAGCTGCACGCCCTCTCTAGATGCATTTTGTGCAAACAAGGCTGGCGCGGATGTGGAAATCTTTGCACAACGCACACAAGTAAAGCGCGCGATCCACACAAGTAAACGTCCATTTCCAAGTAACTTTCGCTTTCTGTGGGGCCCTAAAGTCTGTAAGCGGTCACTTGTGATAGCACGTTATTTGTGAGCCAACCAAAGTGAAAAACAGTGGTTTTTCAAGCCAGCCTGTGAGTGTGTGTCATGCCGCAGCATGGGCTGAGGAGGGTGGGTGTCTCCGTTCATTCGGTGCACCTTTTTGTAGGTGGGGTTTATGTTGTCGTAGTTAGAATGCCATGGAAGAAGCGGCAGCGTTTTACTGAAGCGGATGTGCCAAGCGATGAACCTTTGCATATTGTTGAATCCGATTTGGTCAACGAGATTATTCCGCTTGAACCTCCACAGACAGGGCACCGGGAGACTGAACCTCTTGGCTATGAATTTTCGCCACACGATTTTGCAGACGATGGGAGTCATGATGAACCCAATCTTCACGATGAGATTCACGATTATGTCTCGAACAGCTTTTCGCAAGATACTTTCAGTGTTGTTGACGAAGAACCAACAGGAAGTACACTGGATATTTTGTCTTCGCAGCTGTTTGTTGGACATGCCATCATAACGAACACTCAGGTCTGCAACATTACAATGCCTTGGGAAGTTGGGTCGTCGACGCAAATTTTTGGGCCTGTCGATCATGATGCTGTGCCACGGATGTTGCCTTTTCTAAGCACAGAGACAGGACTCAATGAGGCAGACCCTCAAACAGGTTCGGTTATTGAGCAGGATGGACTGCACGGACACGAGGTCTTCGCCAAGGTCATCAGTAGCCGAGAGGACTTTTCATTCATGCAGACACGTGCAAGCTTTTGTGTCATGAAGTGGTGGACCATTCTGCAGACATGCCCCGATTGCATCAACTGATGGAACAACTGCAAGGGAAACTGGGTTCCGGTCGAGATGACGCGGCTCTGGAAATTATTGCAGCCACGCTCGGAACGAGGTCACCTTTTACAGTGGTCAAACGTGCAAATGCATTGCTGGAAGCGTTGAGATGGATGGCCAAGGCCTTCCCTGATCGCAGCGACATTTTTCATGAGGATCTGGCCTGGGCATATGTCAGTGCTCTTCGCAAAGCAGGTGGAGCGCCTACAAAAGCTGCGGGTTTTGTTTCAGCACTTAGGTTTGCAACTCACGTGATGGGTATCAACAGCGGGCATTTGATTGTTAGTCGCCGTGTTGCAGGACTTAGCGAGCAGTTTGCAGGAAAGAGGTTCACGCAACAGGCCAAGGTGATCACAGTAGATCAGATGCGCTTCTGCTGGATTCTCAGGAGCTGTGTCCGTTTGACCGTGCTGTTTGTGCTTATTTGCTCATTGCAGTTTATGGACGCTGTAGACATAGTGACCTTGCTTGTGTTCCTGACGCAGTGGCAGATTATGGAGAAGAGGGCGGCTACTTGGAGATCCGCACAGGCATACATAAGACAGGACGGACTGCTCAGAAGAAGGCAATGCTCCTTCCAATTCTCATTCCTGCCAAAGGGGTCACAGGAACAGTTTGGATGTATAATGCGGCCAAAGCCTTCAATGCAATTGGGCTGACTTTGGATGGAACCATTAACGGGCCTTTGCTGAGACCCCCAAAGGATCTGTCTTGTTCCAAGCTGTGCGTGCAAAATCTCATGTCCAAAGAGGTCACGGATATGATGCGTGGACTCCTCAGATTGCATTTCAGTCAGGAGCAGATAGAAGGTTTGTCGAGCCATTCTGCAAAGAGTACATGTCTGAGTTGGTGTGCCAAGTTTGGGCTAAGCAGACAGGAGTTGTCTAGGAAGGCACACGAGTGCAGTGGTGTCAAGCTCTGCAATCTACGCCAGGGACTTAGTGATTGGCCCAGTGAAGCAGTTGGAAAAGGTCATCACTGAAATTGCAGCCGGGCAGTTTGTGCCAGATGCGTCACGAAGTGACTATTTCAAAGCCCCCCATGATGCGGGAGAATTCGCATGCAACCAAGCAGTTAAGGAACAATCGTTTGAAGCTGACAGTGCAGGCCCTGTTGAGGCACAGTTCAGCTGATGATCAAGCCAGTGACGGTGTGCGATCCGATGTTGGAGGTGATGAAGGAAATGCTACACCGGCCATTCGCCAGCGGCCGGTCATTAATGTTGAGAAATGGTTTGTTCACAAGAAGTCTCGCATCTTGCACTTATGCAAGATGGATGAAGTTACCTACAGTGCAGGGGGCCGACTCACTGCATGTGGCCGCAGATTGAATTCCAATTATGAGGAGTCTCGTCAAGAGCACGAGGCAAATGCAGATTGCTCACTCTGCAGGAAGCGGTGGTGATGCTTCGAATGCGAAGCTCAATGTGCAAATGTGCACGGCCGATGGGCCATGAGATATATCACCTCGCCATGTGTCACGAAAGGCAGATTGTGCCGCGCCAATGGGCGAGAGTGAGTGGCCGATGGGCATATTCTGAATCAAGTTTTGATTCGGCGCAGAGAGGCTCAAGAGTTAGGATAGGGTGCATTCATGTCATTGAGGTGCCTTGTTTGGTCAACTCCTTGCTCTGAATTTCTTTTGGGCGAGCTTTCCATGTGGTCCTTGACATGTGGCATGTTTTGAATTGTTTGGTTTGTCGTACGGTTGTAGTACTGCTTGCTTCGCGCTTACGCCATGGCCTCGCTTATAGATTCAGAGGCTCATTTCTCAAAGAGGGCAGGTGAGGTGCGTCTTGGAGATGCAGCACTGCGGACAGGAGTTTGGCTTATGCTCATGGGCAACCTGGGCAACCGTTAGATGAAGCAAGTTTTACAAATTGGGTACAGTCCATGTTTTGCTGGGCGACATGTCGGCGATCAAGCGTCTGCTGTTCGAAAGCCAAACACTGGTCCTGGCGGCATTGCGGGAGCAAGTGGTGAACCCAGACAGTGCTGCCCTGAAGAAGGTGCCGGAAGCCGAGAGGGACCGCAGGATGAAGCACCTGAGAAACACCTTGATAGGTGTTCTGATTGAAGGACCGATGGAGCCGCGTTCAGGCGCAGAGGTCTAGCTTATGCGTTTGCAGAGGCGGTTTCATTTTTGGACTATGAGCGTTACGTGAATTCACTGTTTTCGCACTGTCATCGTGAGCCGCCCCCAGGGTATTCTCGTTGTGCTTTGCCCCAGCTAGTGCAAGCCGACAAACTCGTCTTCACCAAGCTCATCGAGGACGGTGTGAAGCCAAGGCGGGATGCTGCAGGTGTGCCCAATGGATACTGCATTGATGAAAGCCCTCGAGAGCTATCAGGTCAGTTTCGCGTTGCTGCCTCTGCCAACTAGGACCGTGGTTCCGCAAGCCAAGAAATCAGAGGGCGGTCATGACCCACCTGCCAAGAGGCATAAAGGTGGAGGTGCCTCGAAAGGTAAAGGCAAATCAAAGGCAAGTGGCAAAGGCAGGGCGCCAGCTGTACCGTATCAGATTCTGCAAGCTGGTGGCAAAGGCCGAACGCCAGATGGCGAAAGCATATGCTATGACTATGGGCTTGGCAAGTGCAAGCATGGTTCCGATGGAGGAGAATGCAACAAAAGGAGGCATGTTTGCCCAGTGCGCTTCGAACCTCACACACTTGCTCAGCACAAGAAGTCCTCTAAGTGATCGATGTGGGGCAGCCGCAGCTGCCCGTGAACCCTGGTGCGACAAATCATGTTGAGCTGCTGAGTGCGCCTAGTGGCGAATGCGTGCCAAAGCATTTCATGGGTAAGTTGGAAGCATCTCAGCAGGACGCACTCGTGAGGCCACAGCCCGCCACGGAAGAACTCGATGTTGAAATTTTGAACAATCCTAATGATAATCCTCTTGAAATTCTCACGGATGATGTGACTACACGTGTCAGTGCGAACTTGACAAACCCAATGAGCGATGTTCTTGACGAATCCCTGACAAACTCAGGAAATGAGTGATAGTCCTCATGTGCATGGGCCTGTGCATCCGCTTGAAGTGTCAGTGGCCCAGCCTCAGGCATGTGCCGATGCTCCATCACGACTTTGCACGAGTCATCCAGTTATCATTGAAATCTTTGCCGGGTCAGCCAGAGTTACAGCGTGTTTAAGGAGCCTTGGCCTTAAGCATTGCTTTGGTGTGGACCACGTTAAGAGCAAGTCATCTGGGCCAGTGATGGTGGCAGACCTCACCACAGATGAAGGCATGGAACTGTTGTGGACCTGGTTGCGGAATCCAAATGTGCGTGGTATCTTTGCTGCACCGCCGTGCGGAACTTGTAGCCAGGCCAGAACCATTGTCCTTCATGACGCAAGGGGTCGCAAGCTACCAGGCCCCAAATTATTGCGCTCTGCGCTTAAACCGAATGGCTTTGCATCATGTACTTGTCTTTTGCCACCAGCGGGACATGTTGATTTGTGTGGAAAACCCTCGTTCATCCTTGTTTTGGCTAACGGATGCATGGAAAAAGCTCCCTTTCCGTTTACAGTACACCGCGCATCAGGCATGCGCATATGGAGGCAGACGACCAAAATGGACTGTGCTCGCTCACAATGTCCCAGGCATGAACAAGATCCGCAAAGAATGCCCAGGTGAGTCTCCATCACACGTGCACCTGCCTTGACTGACTTGGAAGCATGGCAAACAGGAATTTGCTACGAAGGAGGAAGCCGCATACCCTGTGTTGTTGGCACTTGAACTTGCGTCTGCATTCGCTTCAGAATGTGCCAAAAGAGGTTGGCATCCTCCCGCAGTTTCAATCGATGACGCTGTCCAACGTTTGCAGCTATCGGCCAATAAGTCACAGCACTCTTCCATCCACTTGTTGCGTGCAGCCGCTGGGGTGCAGTCCCGTGGCAGCAAAATGCCGCCACTTGTTGCTGAGCATTGCCAAATTATTCAAGTGTATGGGCCGCTAAAATTGCTGCAAGAAGCGCCCTGCGAGCGCTTGAAGCAACCTTGGCGGCTGCCTGCCGGCCTGTGCGCCAATGTGGAAGAAATTCCAGCAGAAGCGCAGCTTCTGCGGTGCACACCAGTTCGGTTAAGCGGGGGAGGTGAAAGCAGTGAAAAATTTGTTCAGGCTTGGGGTGTACCCTTTTCGCCCATGTGCTTTGTGGATGCTGCTCTTTGAGCAGGGCGCCCTAAATCCCTTATATTTGCGAAATCTTTGGCCTTAGCCGCCGTGACACAGCGGGTGTCATTGCGCAGAAACGAGCAGCCTGGTGTAGGAAGTGGACACAGCGAGCCTTTGGAGTTGCAAGAGGAGGGAAACAATTTAAAGTGCAAGCTGGCGCCACATCTGCGCAGCCTACTGTCTGGGAAGCGGCTAACGCTTTGGCGTGAAATGTTGGTCGAGTGTGATTACCCAGACATGGAGGTTTTTGATGAACTGGTTTCAGGCACAGCTCTCACAGGGCCGGTGCCAGCTACTGGAATTTTTGAGGCAACCTTCAAGCCTGCGTCGATGACGGAAAACCAGCTCAAGCAGCAGGCTAGAGCAAGCAGGGTAGCCATCATAAATGCTGCCAGAACTTCTGGAGACCCTTCGGTTGTGTGCAGCGTATAGACAAATGGGGGTGCACCCACCCCCATCTTCGCTGTCCCCAGGTTTTTGCTCTCCGAGCCCTTCCGTTCGGGGCTACAAGATCCGTGCATAGCTTCTTGCAGGTTGCGCACAGTCTCTATTGGATTGGCGCCTCTTCGTTAGCTTTGTGCTGGACTGTGTTCTTCGACGATTTTGTCACCCTAACACCGCCGTGCCTGGCAAGCTCATCAGAGATGGCGGTAGATGCACTGTTTAGGCTGACGGGGTGGAAGCACGCCACTGATGGTGACAAATGCCTCCCTTTCTCCACATGCTTCAGTGCTCTTGGAATCACAGTTAATTTGGAGCACATTCGGGACGGATGGGCCGAATTCGGCAACACTGCCAAGCGCAGAGCTGAGTTGGGTGACACTCTTGAAGCTGTTTGCAACAGGAAACGGCTCACAGTTAGTGAAGCACTCAGGTTGCGCGGCCGCATGCAATTTGCGGATGGACAAATTTTCGGAAGAGCCAGCCGCCTTTGCTTAAGGGAGGTTGACAAGCGTGTTTTCGAAACAAGTGGTTCAGCTTTGTCGGATGATTCCATAGCAGCCATCTCGAGGTTCGCTTGTTTGTTGCGTGAAGGAGCTCCAAGGAAGATCTCCAGAGATGCAGGGTCGCCGTGGTTACTCTTCACAGATGCTTGCTATGAGAAAGGGGCAGCTTGGGCATGTGGGCTTGGAGGAGTGCTGTTCAGTCCCACGGGAAAACTACATTCCTTCTTTTCACATTGCCTCAATGATGAGCAACGGGAGGCTTTGGGTGAACTCCGCAAAAAGACAATCATCTTCGAAGCGGAGCTGCTCAGTGTTTGCATCGCGTTCGCACTATGGGGCCGGCTCTTTGTTATGTAGACAACAATGCGGTCCGTGACGTTCTCATCTCTGGCCGTGGAAGGTCCAACATTGCCAAGCATCTTGTTGAGGTTTTGCTGAATCTTGAAGACAGCCATTCAGTGTTGACTTGGATTGCGCGTGCCTTCGCCATCCAACGTGAGTGATGGACCTTCAACAGGATTCGTGTCAGAGCTCGAGGCCCAAAATGCCACGTGTTGCAGTGTGGAAAATTTATTTGACATTCTACTAAAAGGAAAATCGCTTGACGGTTAAGAGGGGGTGATGAGTGATGCAAACTATGCAGCAGTGCGCCCGTGCAGAAGTGTATCAGACTTGTGTGCTCAGTGATCATTTCGATTTCGATGCAATCTTGGATATCCCATTGTCACCACGAGAAAAGGAGCGTCGGCTTTCAATCTATAGAGATGTGATTTGCATATATATTTATATGTGCGCTTGCCCCTTTCTTAGGAATTTACTCCTAGGTTCATAATGCTATTTCACAGGTTGGCGTCTTTGGTTTGGCTCAAGAAATAAGTAAGCGGTCACTTGTGATAGCACGTTATTTGTGAGCCAACCAAAGTGAAAAACAGTGGTTTTTCAAGCCAGCCTGTGAGTGTGTGTCATGCCGCAGCATGGGCTGAGGAGGGTGGGTGTCTCCGTTCATTCGGTGCACCTTTTTGCCCCGCCCAGCCCGCCCTAAATTAATTGCAGTGGCATCCATATAGCAATCATGCAAAAGTGCATCCGACTTGTGTGCAAACTATACAGTGGCACCAATGATGCAAACTATGCAGCAGTGCACCGTGCAGATGTGCATCAGACTTGTGTGCTCAGTGATTGTTTCGATTTCGAGGGGGTGATGAGTGATGCAAACTATGCAGCAGTGCGCCCGTGCAGAAGTGTATCAGACTTGTGTGCTCAGTGATCATTTCGATTTCGATGCAATCTTGGACATCCCATTGTCATCACGAGAAAAGGAGCGTCGGCTTTCAATCTATAGAGATGTGATTTGCATATATATTTATATGTGCGCTTGCCCCTTTCTTAGGAATTTACTCCTAGGTTCATAATGCTATTTCACAGGTTGGCGTCTTTGGTTTGGCTCAAGAAATAAAATAGTGGTCATGGCCAAGTCACCAGACCCCTCGCAAGTAAAACGTCAGGCAAACATTGTGCAAGCAACACCGGTGTCACGACCGAAGGGGTTGGCAAGCGAGGCGGCTGCTTCACAAGTAAAAGAGAGGCGGCTGCTTCACAAGTAAAAAATGGGCGGCTGCTTCACAAGTAAAAGCGAGGCGGTTGCTTGACAAGTAACAGCGAGGCGGTTGCTTCACAAGTAAAAAATGGGCGGCTGCTTCACAAGTAAAAGCTCCACATCCATCGCAAACGTCACAAGTATCCACTTCACAAAAGTCCCCGCGTTGCACAATATCTTTCTTGCAAAAGTAAGTGGGCTTCACAAGTAAGCTGAGACACTGGGCCCATAACCATTGCCCACGCAGACCGGCAAAACAATCAGCGTTTCTTGTCACACAAGTAAGCAAACATGACCCCCGCGCCTTTGTTTCTTTTTTCTCGCATTGCACAGCCTCATCGCCCGTTGCAGCGAAAAAACGCAAAGACCTGCTTCTCTTCCATATTGACATCGAATACCAAAACTGCCACGACAGAATTGCTTCTGAACTCCATCGCGATCACGTGAAAATGATTAATCGACTCAACTCGCAGCGCAAACGCAATATCCCGCAAAAGCGCTAACACTGGCCCTGTGTGCTAGCCAAGAAAACTGCAATCACAGGATGTAAGCGCACAGCCTTCGAAGCCGCGACATGCGCACGTAAATCAAACGATTCATGGGGAGCTCGAGGGAGGCAAGACCATGTCTCAAGTAATACACATTGTTCAGAAACATGTTCCCACTACTCAATGCTAAGAAAAATGTTTGGACTCAGGAAAAATGCGTTCGAGGCAGCTCACGAAACATACAAGAAAAATACTGAAAATACTGCTTTTTTTTTTTTTACTAGTAACGAAATTTACATTTACTACTAAATTTATTTACTAGTAAATTTACTTTACTTGGCCTAGTAAAATGAGATTAGTAAATAGTAAATTTTAAAGTAAATCGCTGCCATACTAAATTTACTACTTTTGCAGACTCAGGGTTTCTCAATTACAAAACGCTCTTCGAAGCGCATGTAGAACATTTCCTTCTTCGGTTTTAGGTAGTGCACAAAGAGGAAACTATAGGGTTCCCGGGTCGCCTGCTCATACATCCTGTGCAGCTTGTCCTTCGGCAGCATGGCGCTGAGCTCTTCGATGACGGCGTCCAGCTCGTGCTGGTTGCAGCCTCCAGCAGCAGAGGAATTGCTGATTGACCCGCACCGCTGCGCTGATGAGCCTCAGCTTCTGGGAGCTCACCCAGGTGCTGATTTGCATGTGCCGGCCTCGGATGAAGAGCGTGTCAAGGGTGCCGTGAGGCTTGTGCGGCGTGTCAGCAAAGTCATCGATGACTACAAGCGCCTGGTATAGTTTCTTCATTTCCAACTTCTTGGACGTCTCGGTGATCTGCTGGCGCAGCGCCGCCTCGTCCCACTCGTCCCAGTAGGCCTGCTCGCGCTCCGTGTTAACCCCAAGGTCCTGCTCTATGTGCTTCTTGACGGGGATCCAGCCGTCATCGATGTTGACACTTGGGCTGAAGATGTAGATTTTCTCGAAGACGCCTCGATACTGCTCCAGAATCAGGCTGATCAGCGCCACGGTCTTGCCCGATTTGGACGGTCCGAGGAAGATGCCGGCGCACGGCACCAGGGGCACCACGGGGTCCGAGGATTGTTTGCTCGTGTATTCCCTTGTGGGAAAGAGCTTGATCTTCCCCATTCTTCCCTTTGCCTTACTTGCCAAATTCGACTCCCTGTTGGCGCGTTCATTTGCGTCGCCGCTTGCCGGGACGTGTAAGAAAACACACCAAGAGTGTTCAGCAATGGCACCTGTGCGCCGGCCTGTGAAGAAATGCCCGCACGGCCGCCGGCTGGCTCAATGCCGCGACTGCGGCGGGTCGTCCTTCTGCGAGCGTGGGCGACAGCGGGCTCAGTGCTGCGACTGTGGCGGGTTGTCGATCTGCGAGCATGGGCGACAGCGGGCTCAGTGCTGCGACTGTTGCGGGTCGTCGATCTGCGAGCACGGGCGGCGGCGGCATTGGTGCCGCGACTGCCTCGAATCGTCCTTCTGCGTGCGTGCGCGGCTGCGGGCTACTTGTCGCGACTGCGGCGGCGCGTCGGTCTGCGAGCACGGGCGGAGGCGGGCTGAGTGCCGCGACTGCGGCGGCGCGTCGGTCTGCGAGCATGGGCGACTGCGACGTAGGTGCCGCGACTGCGGCGGGTAGTCGGTCTGCGAGCATGGGCGACAGCGGGCTGAGTGCCGCGACTGCGGCGGCGCGTCGGTCTGCGAGCTGCGACGTTACTGCCGCGACTGCGGCGGCGCGGCAATCTGTCAGCACAGGCGACAGCGAGCGCACTGTCGCGACTGCTGCAGTTTTGTGTGTCAAATCCAGGCTGTCCTCGGCAAGATCTCCCGTTTTTCGCGGCGTCGAGCTTGCTGCGACATATGCAAACGATGCGCGGCGACAACCCGCGCGCAGTGACCAAGAGTAAGGAGCTTGAGGTGCACCAAGCACTCCGCGACGCGCAGATCACCTTCGAGTACCAGCACTACCTGCCCTGGAGTCGGAGACGGCGCACGCCTTCGCGGACTTTGCCCTGCCGGCCCCGTGGGGCTACGTCCTGCTGGAGGTTGACGAGGAGCAGCGCAAGCCTACGACCCCAGCTGCGACGTGCGCAGGGACTTCGACATGGCCGCCAGCGTGGCGCTCGGTAGCGGCGGCAAGCTGCTGGTGCTGCGCTGCAACCCGGACGCCTTCAAGATCGCCGGCGTGACGCGGCGGACCACCAAGAAGGAGCGCCGCGCGCAGCTGATCTGGGCGAGCTGCTGGCACGCGACCGTTCACCCGCCTCTTTCTCTTCTACGATCGGGTCACGGAGAACAGTGCGCTGCCCTGCGTGGCGGAGCACTGGTCCGAGCCCGTGCGCGCCGTGTCACGCTGCGCCTAGGAGTCCCAAAATTCGAGGCCGGGAAGCCGGGCGGCGAGTCCGGGAGCGAATTGGGATTTGGCAGGTCGCTCCCGGAGTTTCTGGGATAAACATAAAGGCCGGCATGCGTCTGAAATAATACATGGGAAGCAAATCGTGGCTTGCTCCACGCCTGGACCTGCTGCTGTGCGACGTCGCCTGTGCTGCACTCGCCCTTCTTCGGTTCCGGAAAGCTAGAGTACTACCTTGCCGCCCGGCGCCCGGGTCTGGAGGTGCGCGGCGTCGACGCCTTCGAGCCCGTCGCAAACCTGAGGATTGCTCCACTCATATAGGGAGTCGGCCCGGCTGTAGAGCTCCCAGGCCTCTGGCACGTCATTGATGCTCAGGACAAAGGGCAGGCCGCGAAGAGTGCGTCTCGGAGCTCTGAGTGGAAGGCCAGGTCGTGCCCCCACCCCTTCGTACCATAGTAGTTCACGATGCAGGGAGGGTCGGCGTACATGCAACGCCGGGGCGCCTGGCAGGGCAGTGCTCGTAGATAGGCCAGTGCGCCCTGGCGCCGCACGGTCACATTTCTTGGTGGCCGTTGCAGACGCCACACGCTGCTCAGCGCCAGCGGCCGCTGCTGTGCGAAGGAGCCCCGCTTTCCCTGAGAAGCTGTTGCGCAGCAGGGTGTATGAGCAGGCAAGCGCCCGGCAGGAGGTGCCTGAAGTAGAAGCGCCTGTCCACCTTGCGCCCCACCAGGCGCAGCAAGGAGCGCAGGAAGACCGGGTCTTGCCTCAAGTAGCAGCGGTGTGGCAACAGGATTGACTGAAAGGCGACTCCGGCAGCGACCGCATCACTTCCGTACCTTCGGCGCTGCGGCATAATAGCCCGCACCAGGCCCGCACCAGGCCCGCACCAGGCCCGCACCAGGCCCGCACCAGGTCCGCGCCAGGCCCGCGCCAGGGTTTTCGGGCAAAATCGGAAGCTTGGAGCAAAGTCGGAATTGCGACGTTGGTGGGAGAGAAGTCGGAATTCCGAGCTGGGTGGATGGAATTCCGGCCTCGCTTTTAGGCCGCGGAGCCGGCCTCGCTTTTAGACCGAAGCCGCGGAGCCGGCCTCGCTTTCAGACCGAAGCCGCGGAGCCGGCCTCGCTTCTAGACCGAAGCCGCGGAGGATTACGAAAGCTTGTGTCACGGGGCGACACGGACCGTGGGACACCTTGGCGGGCTCCCAAAAGCGCGGTGACAACCAAGCGCTAGCAGCTCCCTTGTCTCAGTGGTTAGAGCGCTGTCTCTGCACCACCCTGGTCCGGGGCTCGAATACCCGCTGCGACCGGGCAACCTTTGCCCATTAATGAACCAATATTGTTTCAAGCCGTTTCAATATTGACTCAAACTTGCCAAGATTTTCGAGCCCTGGAAGTTCGGCAGGTTGCCGTGTTAGACCCGGTGACAAAGGCATTCGGCAGATTGGCGTATTAGGCGACGAATGCGTTCGGCAGGTTGCCGCGTTAGACCCGGTGACGAAGGCGGCGACAAGCAAGATCTCTCCCGTAGGGAGATAGCGCCTTATTGTATAGGGTGGATTGCGTTTGGTCTCCATGAGTTTTGGTGAACCCTCGCTTGGGCAATGTCACCCTGTCGATCGTTTCGCTCTGGGTGTGTTCTTGTTTCAACTATACAGCAGGGCACGCGTTTCAGACATCCGCAACATCGACGGGATCGTTGTGGACATCACGGGTCGTCACGGATATATCGAGGCGCGGACCCATGATCACAAATCGAAACGCATTTCAGGATGCATCGGCCTCGCGTTGCATTTGGTTGCACCCACACAGGGCTTGTGCGGTGAAATAACCACTGCGCGACTGAAGCTCTCATACTCCCTTAAGGGTCCCGACTGCAGGTCACGCGAGTAACTCTCCAAAGATTTCTTGTTTTTCATGGAGTGATGTCCCGAGAATCCTGCCTTGGCCATCCAACTCAAAGTCGTGCATTTGAGGCTGTGGCTTGAAATCCTGGGCGCAGGATCAGCAGATAACAAAGTCCTTAAGACCTTGATAAGCCAGTCACCGGTTTCGCCTGACGTCACTGCTTGTTGCACTTAGTTCCCTGCCGCATCGACTGCTGGAAGCAAAGGACCTTTGTGTCCCTTCTTGAATTCAAAACCTGCTGCAGCTGCTGCGTCAACGAACGCAAGTCCCCAGGGTTCAGAGCGGGCTGGGAGAGCTTCTTTGAGGGGCCCAACAACCTGGCGCCGGAAGCTAAAGAAGCCAAGACTGTGCAAACGTATGTCGGACATCAATGCAAGCCTTGAAAAGGCAGATGACCTGCCAGCAGATGCTCAGCCTGTTCAGGCTGAAAGCTCAGGAATCCCCAAGGATGGCGATGACTATTCCAGTTCGAGTCAGTGGTCACTCAGACTATCGATGATTGGAAACCTGGGCGCACTGTCTGGCAGAATAGGAAGACCAAGACTCTTCACTTGCAAGCCGAAGGCAGCAAGGGAAACACATTCATATGTGGACGCAACAGAAGCGAAGACTGTGTTGACTTCTCAGGGAGGCGTGTGTACAGTGACTCCTGGAAGTGCAAACAGTGCAACATTGGCAGACCCGTAAGGGATGTTGATGCCATGGTGAATCTCTTTGACCGGTTGAAGACCAAACGTGTGAAATGAGCGCGGAAAACGTTGCGTTGAAGCCTCTCTCATTTGCACAGACAGCCTTGTACATATTTTTCGAGTTTGCTGTGCTTGACATGCAAGTGCATGATGACGAGCAGGTGCTCGCTTGGATGCATGTGCATTTCCGGTCCAAGTGGATCAGCGCAAGTGCGCTTTGACTAGCATGCAGGTGCATGCTGTGGGTTTCATGACACATGATCATGTGACTCACATACAGCTGAAGACTTGTGACTAGCATGCAGGTGCATGCTGTAGGTTTCATGACGCATGATCATGTGACTCGCATACAGCTAAAGACTTGTGACTAGCATGCAGGTGCATGCTGTAGGTTTCATGACACATGATCATGTGACTCACATACAGCTGAAGACTTGTGAACAGCTGCGCCTGGACAGCCATGTTGTCGATCACTGATTCTGTTGCGGTCTTCAAGGAACGCGGCCTGGAAGTGGGCATTGATCGACGTCCTGGAACATAAGGGTGTGACGAACCTGGACGCCGACAGATGCGACTCTTCGGGATTTGGTGACCAGTGATGGTGGCGACCCGAGTATCATACAGCTGGGGACGCTTGCAAGTGTTAGGCGTCTGACGTTCGAGGCCCAAACGCTCATGGTGGCAGTGGCACAGGTCCGCAATCTGGTGGAGCAGAAGGAAGATGAGCAAGGGGCTGAGCTAGCTCCTGCTGAGAGGAGCGACAGGATCCGCGAACAAAAAGAACGACTGGGCGGTCTTGAGTTGATCGGGGAGCTGGAGTGCGGCCATGTCTGCTACGATCACGTCATGAAAATGGTACAGAACAATGCCGTGTCTTACCTAGCCCCGCACAAGTTTATATCTCGCAGATCCGAGGTGGCCAGGAGCAAGCCCAAGAAAGAGCTGACAATGGACGGAGCTTCTCAGGTCGTGGTGAAAAGCAAGACAGATGACGGTCGCTGCGACACAAGCGACAGTCTCCATTTGCTGCAAGCGTTCCATTGGAGGGCGTTAGCCATGGACCTTGTGGGAGTTGCCAGCTACAAGGTTGTGGAAGCATTTCACAGATTTTTGATGACACAGTTGCAGACAAGCCCGCCCCCAGGTGCTTCAGGCAGACCAGGAAGCTTGGCTACGCCTCTCAGAGAAAACCCCAAATGGGATCAAGAAAAATGCAGATGGAAGGATGCCGCTCGATTTGAGTTTCCTCAATTAGAATCGGACCCACGAGTAGCGTTCCATCTTTTTGCCCTTCCTGCAGCCAGCTCGTTGGCGCCGGCAGCTACAAGGTTTGGCATCCAGAACACTTACAACCCGAGGAGCAAGGGAAGCGGAAAATCCGGGGGCAAAGCGCTGAAGCGGAAATGGAAAGCCCCCCAGGGCATGCCTGAAGCATTGAAGGGCATGCAGAGCCAAACGGCCTCAGGCAAATCCATTTGCTGGGCGTACAATTTGCCGGAAGGTTGCGACAAGTGCAAAGCAGGGCAGAAATGTGACCGAGGACTGCGTTTGTGCATGTATCCGAATTGCCAGAAGCCGCATCCTTTGCACAAGCACGAGAATCGCTGACAAGAATTTCAGGACTTCCTGCAGCGTGCGCGAAATCGCTTGGCAGGATCAGATTTTCACCAGCTTTACATGATCGAGTTATTTGCAGGTACAGGTCGACTATGCGCAGCTTGCAAAGCAATTGGGCTAAAGGACAGCATTGGTGTTGACCATCGCGTGCAAAAGCACACGCGCTCTCCGATGTTATGCTTGGATCTGCAACTGGACTCTTCATGGGAGCTGATCTATCAGTTAGTGAACTCGGGAACAAGCTTCTGGGTTCACGCAGCTCCGCCGTGTGGGACGGCCTCAAGGGCCAGACTCATACAGCGGAGAGGACAAAACAATCCGCCAGTAGTTCGCACAGACGAGCATCCCGACGGACTGCCCAACTTGACGTGTTCCCTCAGGGATCGTGTTAAGAGTGCAAACATTTTATATCTGCGGACGGCTGAACTGTTTGAGCACACTTGGAATCTCGGTGTGTACATGTCAGTTGAGAATCCTGGTCGCAGTTTCATGTGGGACACCACCTTTTGCAAACGGCGTCTGCGACAATTTCCTGACCAAACTGGTTCACACGGTGCCTGCCTTCGAAGAACTCGCAGCTTTTTGTCCTGGAGAATCGGAGCAGCACAAGCATCTGCCCTGGGGGTACAACCCTGTTCTGAAACAGTGGACCACGGCTGAAGAAACAGCTTATCCTTCCAAGTTGTGTCAGACGTGGGCTGCCCTCACACTGGTCGCAGCCACAGATTTACATGTCACTACACCGGCCGGGTGCCTAGATGACTTCACGCGTACGGACCACCGAGCCGCACGTGCATCGCTTGGAATGCAAGCCGCAGTACAAAAGATCCCGCCTCTTGTGCGGGAGTTCAAGGACATTGTGACTTAGCAGATCTCATGCCCACATCAAAGTTGCAGGCAACCTGGACGATTCCCCATGCCATCAGATGTGACAAAGATTACAGCATGCTGCCAGCTGGCTCTAGAGTCATTCGCACGCAGTTTCAGGGGGTGATGGAGGCGGTGCGGAACGACAAACACCCTCAGTTCCCGGTTTCAGGAAGAAGTTGACACCTGCTACCTTGACGGAGGATGATTTGCGCAGAAATGCATCCAGGATGAGGAAAGCCACTTTGATGTCCACAAGAGGATCCGGCGACAAGGAGCTGGACGCTGCCGTCATGGAAGCCACCTCCAAGGAGCTGGAAAAGGGGTGGCTGACAGGACCTTTCTCCGAGACATATCTTGAGCCGCATGCTTGTGTGTCTTGAAGGTTCGGGATCAAGCAGAAGAATAAGTGCCGGCCGATTGACAATCTCAGGGAGAGTAACATTACCAGCACGACCTCTGCTGAAGACACAACCCCCGTGCGCACGGCAGATGTCATCGGAGCAGGAATCTGTGTGCGCATGCAGGCTGAAAAGGATGAGGGGCTCACCCGGGGTTGTGTTCTCAGGACGTGGGATTTAGCCAAAGCCTACAAACAGCTTCCCCTCCACTCGGACTCTCTGGCATACAGTTACCTCTCTGTTTACAATCCTGGAGTGGGTCGTGCAGAGATTTACCAGCAGCTGGTTTTACCCTTTGGGTCGCGCGCATCAGTTCATTCTTTTGTACGTGTAGCGTCAGCAATTTGGAGGATCGGTGTGGTATCTCTCATGTTGCACTGGAATTGCTATTTCGATGACTACATTGTGTTTGAACGACCAGCTCTGGCCAGGCACTCGGACATGTGTGTGACCGTGCTCTTTGCAGCTCTTGGGTGGGATGTTGCACAAGATAAAGACGGGGCTTGGAAATCGACCTGAGTGAATACAGACTGGGACTGGTGCGCTTCCAGAACACTGAGAGTCGGCGGTCCGAGCTCTATGAGGACATCAAAGCTCATCTGACGAAGGGAACTTTGAATTCAAGGAGGGCGCGTTTGAGAGGGCGAATGCTATTTGCCGAAAATCAGCTCTTCGGGAGGCAATGTTTGGCTGCCATGAGGACGCTTTCTTTCCACCTTCATACCGGGAAGCCGCGTTTGGCCACAGATACATCTCATGAATGGTCGCCCGCGTGAAATAAGTTGCGCATTGAACGAAGTTCTGCACTTGTATGTGGATGCAGCCCACGAACCTGGAAACATGAAACCTGGAGGCCTGGGTGGGGTCCTGGTTGATCCAAAGACGACCAATGTGCAGCAACATTTTTCTTACAGCAGAAGTTTGCGCAGTGACCACAGAGGGAAGCAAGAACCCCATTTTTGAGCTTGAACGCCTAGCCATGCTTGCGGGTGTTAAGGTCTGGGCTAATCATCTCAGACACAAACATGTCATCCTTTTCACGGACAACAACGGCTCTCTGAAACAAAGATTTCGGGTGTCAGCCAAAACTCTACAGGTGCCGACATAGTGCATTGCTTTGACGCTTTTGTGGACAGTTTGGGGTGCATCGTCTGGTTTGAAAGAGTCAACACGGCTTCGAACCCAGCGGATGAACCCTCGCGAAATACTTTCAGCGGCCTTTGGAGAAGCAGTTTCCATCGACTTGAGAGATCTGAGCCACATGCTCTCAGAGTTCAGGAGCAGGGGGTGATTCGTGAGGCATGTGCCTCAGAACAGTACCTTGACGCGAAGCGCGGGGTGACTTGAACAATCCCCCTTGCATCCGGTGGAAAAAGATCTTAGTGTGATGCGCGGAGTCCACACATTTGATTTTTATTCTGTATGCAAAGCTTCGATGTGCGCCGACCTGTTTGATGCTGGTTGCATCTATGATTTAATCCCCCTGACAATAAGCAAGATCTCTCCCGTAGGGAGATAGCGCCTTATTGTATAGGGTGGATTGCGTTTGGTCTCCATGAGTTTTGGTGAACCCTCGCTTGGTCCTATTTTTGGACCGTTGCTGTCTCATTCTTTTGACTTGCATGAGTTGCGCTTTGTGCTTTACTTGTGCAACCATGCATTTCTCACTTGGATTGAAAATTGTTTATATTCCCGTTGCTTTGGCTAGGGTGGGTGGGAGGGTGCTCTCGCGCTCGCCATGAAAGCGCGACGTTGGTACACCCTGCATTTTTGCCCACCCAGCTTCGCTCCCTCCCTAACGCAGGGGTGGGGGTGATTCGTGAGGCATGTGCCTCAGAACAGCACCTTGACGCGAAGCGCGGGGTGACTTGAACAATCCCCCTTGCATCCGGTGGAAAAAGATCTTAGTGTGATGCGCTGAGTCCACACATTTGATTTTTATTCTGTATGCAAAGCTTCGATGTGCGCCGACCTGTTTGATGCTGGTTGCATCTATGATTTAATCCCCCTGACAATAAGTTCAGGTTGCCGTGCCACGAGCGAACCTCGGCGCGACAGCCGGGGCGAAAAACGGAAAACCCTTGTGAAGAACGAAGTCCTCTAAAACTTGGGAACTTGGCCGCTTTTGTGCACTTTTTCGGTCCAAAAGAGAGCGGTGACGTGACAAGCTCAGCGGGATGGAACTTGCCAGCTTTTCCGGGCTGAAAACGGAAATCGGGAGCTGTTTTCGGCCGAAACCAAGCAAATCTAGAGGCTGAGGCACCCCGCTTGCCGTCTGACACGAAAAAACGAACTTTTCGGGAATTCGGGAAGTTGACCGTTTTGAGCTTTTTCGACCAAAAACGGAGCGGAAAGGTAGTTGTGACATCAGTGGTGACATTCGCTTTTTGGCAGAAAAAAGGCAATTTTGACAGCTTTTTTGGCAACAAAACCCAAATAATTAGGGTAGTATAAGCCTATGTTCCTTACTACTCCTAGCTTTGCAGGCAACATGGAGGTATCCGTCGATTCCCAAACGGGAGCAGATGAACCAGATAAGTTTTTTTTCAACTAATGGAGGATTGGACATTCAGTCCTTGCTTACCACCGAAGGCTGGACAGTTTCGCTTTTTGCTTGCCTGGCTTCAAGTGAGGAGCTGGTAGATACCGCGCTTTCCGACATGGCTAGCCCGGGACACACCAATTTCTAAAGCTTCACTTTGACTTCTTTGGCACAGATGTCGTACAGCCCTACCGTCAACGTCAAGTGAATCTTGACCTCCAGATGCTACCCCTCAGTCTGAGACACAAGAATCATCTTGGATTGATCCTTTTCCGCCCAAGGTATCTACGGAAACTTTGGCGGGAGTTCGCCGCCAACTATCCATCGGAGCTCCTGGACTTCAAGGCTATGCCCGGGCCTCGCATGTTAGCTTGGCTTCGCCGCAATATTCAGGACCACAAATGTACATTAACAGAGACCCTCAAAATCACGCCTAAATGTGAGAAAATATGTATGTTTAAAAAGGACTCTCAAAATTCACATAAAATTCATAATATAATATGTATTTTTGATGGTCCCCACAAATGTAAATTAATAAGGACCATCAAAATCAGACAAAACGTAAGAAACATGTATATATTTTGAGGGTCCCCATAATGTACATTTTTAGGGACCATCAAAATCACGCCAAAATGTGAGAAAACATGTAAGCTTTATAAGAACTCTCAAAATTCACACAAAGTTTATCAAAAAATGTGTACGTTTGAGGGTTCCTACAAATGCAAAATGTGTGTTTTTTGAGGGTCCCCCCAAATGCACATTAATAGGGACCCTCAAAATCACGCTAAAATGTGAGAAAATCTGTATGTTTTATAAGAACATAAATGTACATTAGTAGGGGCCTTCAAAATCAGATAAAATGTAAGAAACATGTATATTTTGAGGGTTCCCATAAATGTACATTAATAGGGACCCTCAAAATCAGACAAAATGTAAGAAACATGTATCTTTTGAGGGCCCATAAATGTACATTAATAGGGACCATCAAAATCAGACAAAATGTAAGAAACATGTATATTTTGAGGGCAATCCAATGGGACAAGTTCAAAGCGGTTTTCAGCAAGGTTAACTTGAACGGCCAATCAAGGCCAAGCCCCGATGGCCGCGGCCACTTTGCCAAGATGGCCGTGTCAAGGCCAGTCCCAATGTGATAAAGGTTTGCGTTTGTAGCATCCACTCAAACTCGTGTGTGTGCATGATGTGAAACATCAGGATGAACCTTTGTAAGTTTGCAGTTGGAACGCTTGGCAATAGACCATGTGTTACCGATGAGGCGCTTTTCGGTTCGCAAGGAAAAGTTAGGATGGTAGCGGAGCTGATAGCTTTGCCCATGGTCTGAAACTTCGTTGCTTTTCGCCTTAATCAGTGTGCGGTGAAACTTGCAATATTGTGACTGCTTGGATTCAATTTCTTGCACAGCGTTTATTGCAATGGAAGCCGAGACAGCTGGACAGTCAGACCCAGTGCTGAAATTATTGCGAAAGCCAGATGTATTTCGTGGTGGTGCAGATGATTCAGCAGCGTGGGAACAATGGTCTTTCACCTTCAGAGTTTGGTTAGGGGCAGCCGATGCACCTTACCTGAATGAGCTGAGCCAGATTGAGAGAGATTTGGAGAGAGTCCGTGGACCTATCAGGAGGTACCGAAGAACAACAAAGACGAACCTACCGGCTTTATGCATTGCTGTGTACATTCGTGGAAGGTCCCGGGAGCTTAATCCTGAAATCACAGATGGCAACACAGAACGGTTTTGAGTGCTGGAGACTCTTGATGAGACATTTTGCACCAAGGTCGAGACAGAAACAAGTGGGTTTGCTTGGTGCGCTTATGTCCTTGAAGGAGCATAAGAATGTGCGTGAGTTGCTCTAAACCATTGAGGAGATCAGAGCGAGCTACCGGTCAGCGTCTGGTCAGGACCTCAGTGATGAACTTCTGGTAACTACTCTTGTGAGGTGTACACCAGGGAGGTTGAGAACTCATATTCAGTTGCAGCTACCCGATACCACTTATGATCGGTTGAAGTTAACCTTGATGGGTTTTGAGGAAGCAACCGAGGACTACAAGTTCAAAGGAGTTATGTTGCCAACATCGTCAGCTCTAGATGGCCCTAGTCCCATGGAAATTGACCGCCTGCAGCAGTATCAGCAGAAGGGCGGCAAGAAAGGGAAAGGGAAGGGCAAAGATCAGAAGGGAAAAGGAAAGGACCACAAAGGAAAAGGGACGCATCGAAGGGCAAAGGAAAAGACGAACGAGGGCCTAACAACACACAGAAGTTGGACGCGAACCAGTGCAAATACTGCCACAGTTTCGGTCATTGGGAAAAGGACTGCAGAAAGAAAGCAGCAGATATGAGGCAGGTGACGTCGACAGGACAGCCGTCAACTTCTTCAGGAACATCGACCGCGCAGTACAGCTCAACTTCAGGTGCAGTGAACCGGATTCAGTGTTTTGACTTGACAGATTATTCCATGCTTGAAGATGGGAATCTTGTCATGGTGCGGAATCAGCAAGAAGAGTGCTCGGATGATTTGGACTGGTGTACTACACAAGCAAATGGTACAAACACAGAGGGCATTCAAGTTCTTGACACTGGAACAGCTGAGTTATTCGATATGACAGTTGCAGACCAATCGGATGAGTTTCATGTGCGAGCATTTCAACAAGAGTCTACTCGTTTTTGCCAGATCATTTTGGACAGTGGTGCTGATTTTTGTATGGTGCCGCAAGAGTTTGCAAATTTGGGTTGCAGGTCAAATATGGCAAAACCTATCCTGCGTGATGCACAAGGAGCTCAAATCCATATTGCAGACATGACGGATCTGAAGCTTATCACTCAGGACAGCACAGGACAGAATGTTTGCATAAAGGGAACTTTTGCGGTTGGACCAATCAAATCACCTTTGTTGTCGTTGGGGATTCTCTTGAAGCAGGGCTGGAGTTTGCAAAGCAGCAATGGCAAAAGTTGCTTGATGCAGAAAGGCGTATGCATTCCCATCAACATGTGCAAGAACAATCTCGCGATAAATGCTGAGATTCACAGAGTGCAGGAGGACGTTTGCAGTTGTTGGTGCGGCAGTGAAAATTACAGATGAAATGCAGAAGAGACTTGTGGATAGACCTGGATCCTGGAAGGTACTTGCAGGTGGAATCCCAGGCATTTGCGACGAGAACTGCCAGAGCTTTCGAGACGCCAGAGACATGTGGGAACCTCCGTATTTTCCAGCACGTGCTACATTGGTGGAGCAAAATGGTTGGTGGCAGCTGAAAGAAAATGTATCAGATTATGTGAATTCGCCTGATTGTGCAGCATCTTTTGGCAAGACGTATAGCAGGGTGATCGCATTATTGGCAGCGCAATGTTTTCCAGATGAGTTTTTCCAAAGTGAAGATGAAGTGCAACGTGATGAATCAGAAATTTTAGCAGTTTCTGGACCAGCCAGGGCAAGCCCCGCAATAGTGTATCCAGGCCAGCCCCGATGGCAACTTTATAAAAAATGTATATTTTTGAGGGTCCCCATAAATGTACATTAATAGGGACCATCAAAATCAGATAAAATGTAAGAACCATGTGTATTTTGAGGGTCCCCATAAATGTTCACTAATAGGGACCATCAAAATCAGACAAAATGTCAGAAACATGTATATTTTGAAGGTCCCCTCAAAATCCGACAAAATATAAGAAACATGTATATTTTTAAGGGTCCCCATACATGTACATTAATAGGGACCCTCAAAATCACGCCCAAATGTGAGAAAATATGTATGTTATATAAGACCTTGCAAAATTCACAAAAAAATTATAAGAACATGTAAATTTTGAGGGTCCACGTAAATGTACATTAGCAGGGGCCTTCAAAATCAGACAAAATGTAAGAACCATGTATATTTTGAGGGTCCCTATAAATGTACATTAATAGGGACCTCCAAAATCAGATAAAATGTAAGAAGCATGTATGTTTTGAGGGTCCTCATAAATGTACATTAATAGGGACCCTCAAAATCAGACAAAATGTAAGAAACATTTATATTTTGAGTGTACATTTATGGGGACCTTCAAAATCAGATACAATGTAAGAAGCATGTATATTTTGAGGGCCCCCATAAATGTACATCAATAAGGACCCTCAAAATCACGCACAAATGTGAGAAAATATGTACGTTATATAAAAACTTTCAACATTGAAACAAAACTTAAAAGAAAATGTGTATTTTTGAGGGTCCCCATAAATGTACATTAATAGGAACCCTCAAAATCAGACAAAATGTAAGAAACATGTATCTTTTGAGGGTCCCTATAAATGTACATTAATAGGGACCATCAAAGTCAAACAAAATGTAAGAAACATGTATATTTTGAGGGTCCCCATAAATGTACAGAAATTGGGACCCTCAAAATCACGCCAAAATGTGAGAAAATATATATGTTTTATAAAAATTCTGATTTTTGAGTGTCCCTATAAATGTACATCAATAGGGACCTCCAAAATCAGATAAAGTGTAAGAAACATGTATATTTTGAGGGTCTCCATAAATGTACATTTTTAGGGGCTCTCAAAATCAGATAAAATGTAAGAAACATGTATATTTTGAGGGTTCCCATAAATGTACATTAATAGGGACCCTCAAAATCACGCCAAATATGAGAACACATTTTTTTGTGGTTGTAGGATTTCATGCCCTCTCACGATGCCAGCTTGCGGGTCGGGAGTGAGGCGGCGCCCGGGCTTTTTTTGGCTCTGTGTTGCCAGACGCCAGCGGTCGTCGGGAGTTCGAAGAGTTCTTGGCCTCTTGGGACGCCAAGGAGTCGAGACGTGTTTGAGAGAGAGCTAGCGAAGTGGCTACCAGAGCCGACCGGGGAGAGCGAATCCAATGGCTACGGTGCATAACACCGTGGCGGGGGCTTTCCATTCCGCCCTGAGCCGCTTTAGCAAGAAGGGCTAACCCTATGTGTTGAGTGCGACGTAGGAATCCAGCACGGAGCAAGGCGCCTGCAGTGTCAGGGAACCTGAAGCGGCTGGAGATGCCGGACGCCCTTTCTTGCCTGACATGTGTATAAATTAAAAAAAAGATGTTGCAGCATGCGCGAGTTGCTGCGCATGACATAAAAAACAAACATATCCCAGCATGAGCTTGATCGGTCCTTGGTATGCGGCAGCTAGCGCTGTCGAGACTGTATTTACCGGAAGTATGGAGGAAGGAGCCTTGAAGTTGATGGAGCAGCAGTCCGTTCAACTTGTCCATGGTAGACTCACGTGCTTGCATCTTGTCGTGTACATAGGCTCGCACGGAGTCTCGCATATCCAGCAGCACTCGTAGCTGTAACGACTGCCGATGTAGAATGAGCAACATGGCGGCTACACCGACGACCTGGCCAGACCACGATGTCGAATCAGGCAAGGTCGAGATGCACTGTGCCGCGTACGGGTAGCTGTCTGTGATCGGAGCCGGTCGACCGCACTGGCGACGCCTGTATCCACAGCCAAATGTCCTGTCGATAGCCGGGCCATCGAGACGGCATACATGCGCGAAGACCGAGAGACTTGCCTCGCCGCCTGACTGCTTATGTCCTGGGCTCAAGAGCTCGAAAAGGAGGCGCGCCAATTTCGGCAACGCGTGTGACTGCCCGCGTGTCCTATTACCGTGCGCGAGTGGTTGATTTCGAAGCCCGCTATGAAGCTACCCGTGTCCGGCGGCAGTGGACTCTTAGTCTGCCGCGATCTATGCCGGTCTCCGCCCTCCGCACGGCGCAAGCAGTCCAGGCTTGTGGGTTGGAGCTGGGAGGATGTGCGCGGCACTGTTCCCCCCCTATTAGTTTAAGACGTTTTCTAATATCAATAACACTATATTTTCGGGAGGTCTCTCGCACGGGACCTGGGAGTACAGCGAGACCACGAACAGCCTGAGCGTCGCCTACGACGGCAACCGGCTGATTCTGAACAACCTTGAGCTGCGCCAGCAATTTCCCCGACCAAGCCCTTCAGCGTGGACCAGCCCAAGCTTCGTCGAGTTTGTCCGGATGATGGCGCACAGCGTCAACCTGCGCTGCGCCCAGCTGGCCAACGCCAGCCGCGCGCTGGGCAACGGACGACATCCTGTCCAAGATCACGCTGAAGAGCGGCGTGGGCATCGTGGAGACCGGCTTGGACAACGGGCGCTTCATGGCCCTGCGGGGCCCCGTCGCCCTGGGCGCATGCGCTTCCGGCGTATAATTTAAAAAGGATGGAGACGACCAGCTGGGTGCTCGATTAAATTCTCCAAAAAAAACCCGCTGCTCCTCTTAGTCAATTTTGACGTTGAGTGGCAGCGCTAAAAAACTAGCAAAAGTGCAAAAAGACTAAATCCCTAGGGGGATGGCAGCAGGGCTCCGTAGCTCAATCGGAAGAGGCGTCGCAGCTTTGAAGCTTGGAGGGTAGCCGGAAAAAGAAGTGCGCGCCTTTGTGCTGCGGGTTTGTTTTTTGGAGGCTTGTTTGGGTCAAGCTAGGAGGTCTTAACGCTTAGGGTTTTCTGTTCCCTTGTGTTTATGACCTGTTGTGAATCTTATGCGCTGTGGCCATTTGATGCTCCTTGAACTCAAACCTCCTCGTTTCAATTAAACCCCTCCCTCCCCCTGCTTTGTGCTGTGCAGCAAGTGACGCTCCTTGTCCCCACGGTCTTCAGCCTTACCCGCGGTTTGGCCTGGGCCGGTCACGGGCCGCTGTCCAGTGACATTGGCGTTGGGGGGGTTAATGATCCCCCCTGCTCTAGGTGCACCGCGCGCCCTAGATGCAGTGCAACGATCCAGCAACCCGGAAAAAGAAGTGCGCGCCTTTCGGTTTGTTTTTTGGAGGGTTGTTTGGGTTCAAGCTAGGAGCAGTGCAACAGATCTTAACTGTTCAGGCTGACGCTAGGACCAAGGGCAGCACGATGGGCATCGTTGCGCGTCGCGACATCATGAACGGCGAGGAGCAGCCTAGATCCACTGGCGGTTGGCAAAGACTCCGAGGGAGTGCCTGAAATTCAACGTGTAGCGTGCACGCGATTATGGAAGGCAAGGACGTTTGTTTTCGTCTACGAGCTTTACTGGCAAAGGTCCACGGAGCGCACCTGGGGGAAAGAACTTGGAGACGGTGATCGACTGGAGCACTGGTGATGGATAGGCATCTGTGACTCCGTCACGAAGAGCACTCGTTGCATGCACTTCGCAGCGGTCGAGTGGGCCACGAGCTGATGAAGATCACCGCGGCCATGAGGTAGGTGAGCGGCATTGCTCAATTGTCAGACTGCCTGACGAAAAGTGATGCGGCCAAGAAGATGGTGCTCGACTTCATGGCCGGAGGTCAACGAGGATCGTTGGTGGATGACCCGAAGTTCGCTGCGGGCCGCAAGGTCAAGAAAACAGAGTTGCAGGAGCAGCACACCTTCTTTGTGAAGGCGAGTCAGCGCCTGGCGGATGAGAAAAAGTGGCCCTGGAGGGATGCAATCACATTGGTCCCCGTTGTAGCAGATCGATGTATATATTTTGTTTGCTTGGCTCTAGGCACGGGCGGCATTTTGCCTTGGACGTAGTGCCACGCGAAAAACGCGGAGCGCATTGGGTGCACTAGGGATGCGTATTGCAGCACGAATGCGCTGTTGGACATGTGCCTTTGACGAGCCTTCTGCAACGACTATTGTAAATATTATATGTATATATATATATATAAATATTTACACATGTTGATGCAACGGCGAGAAACAATCCCAACTTGGAATTCGATGAGCTTTGGCGAAAAACTTGCACGCCATCGAAACAAACATGTGTATTTTACACAGGCGCATGCAGAGACACAACGCCATGCATTTCTTGCGTTTGGTTCATGCAAGCTTTTGACGGCTACAGACATACTATCAAACCTCCTTTGTTTGCTGCCAACTAGTTTACATACTTTGTATCCGCATCATTTTTGGTCAAAGATTGCATGTTTCTGCCGTCGCGTTTTTGGCTTGCAGCAGAGGGGTCGCTCGTGGCCCTTCCTCGGCCTGACAGGCCCAGGACTGGCGTGGTGGCTCAAAGGATCAGCGCAGATACCGGTCGAGCCGCTGTACAAGATCAGCACAGGAACCGCCAAATGTTTCAAACGCCAATGCAGTTCTTATAGTCATAGTAGTTGTTTGCTTGGATTTGCCTTGAATGATTGGCAACGCACAGCATGCGTCGAGGTATGGAGCATGGCAAGTCATTCGATTGTGGTTAGTCATAGTAGCGTCTGAGGACTGCTTGTGATCCAGGTCAGGCAACCAAGACCGGCAAGGTGTGCAATGAACACACATCTTGTTGTGGCGCTGCGATTCCTTGAGACTAACTGGGATGTGTGCTTATCCCCTAGGAAAGTTGAAAGCACAAAGAAGGTACATAAGGGGATGCTCCCTCGTTCTCCGCGAGAATCACAAGCAAGTTCCAAAGATCCGCAAGGAGGTAGCCAGTCGGTCGTTTTCCATTTGTTTTGCAGCTTGCTGCGGTAGCAACAATTGGAGGTTGCAAAGGTGAGAACAACCCAAACAAACGATACGGTCCGGAAAGTGATGGAGTATTTTGCCGGAAGTAGCAAACCAAGACAGCTTGTGTGTGTGTGCGCGTACCGTTCCATTTTCCGCATCGGTGAAAAGCGGATATGAACATCACCAAGCAGGTTACAGTCTATTTTTCTCCAGGAAAAAAACGGCCCGTGGAGAATGGCGTTCTATATATTGTTTTGCATTCTGTACATCAGCTTCTTTGTGTTGACGCAGTGTGCCGGACGTTGCACAGCAGCAACATGAGCTGATTCTGTGATGGAAGCCATTAAATGCCATAGTTCTAGGCGGCATTTGTGCAAGACCCTGCCTTCTCTATTTAGGGAAGGTGCCCAAGATTGGAAATCAAGCAGACAGCTGCTCAGTTGTGCCAAGGTTGGTTTGAGACATCTATTTGTGGTGGCTACATCGAAAGTCGCTACCTCAGACACGTCCTTGTGATTGTGATGGCCATTTCAGAGTCAGCATGGCGAGAACTGCAGAGATGGGCGGTTTGTCCTGTGAGGTTTCCATATCTTAGCCTGCCGGGCTGCGCTTGGCGCTCGAATATGTCTTGGGTGAAGGGACTTGAGCTCCAGGTGCTCTTTGCGAGACTTGCCGATGTATGTTGCAGGGGTTGTTCTCCATGTTTCAAAGACAGGATCTCTCTACGGGAGCTGTTGGCCAGAGTGACGAGTAGATACACAGCCCCCGCCGTCAGCTTTGCATTGCTTTCATCATTTGTCTTGCTTGATGTGAGGCCCTGTCAAGTTTGCATTTTGCAGAGTTGTATTTCAAAAACGAGCTGGGTCAGATCAGCCCTGCTCGTAATCCTGTAGCCTGTTGTAAGTTGAAGGTAGCTTAATCCTGCGTGGGATATCGTCAGCAAAATAGTCAAGAATATCTAAGATCTTCATAGTTCAAGGCATCTACGCCTCTACGCATCTGCACCTGACAAGCTGCGCAACTTGAAGGTTGCGGCCCGTCCTTATCATCGCGTGATGTGGAAGGCATGGCCAGCAACTTGGTACCTTCTCTTACAAGATCACAGCCCGGAATGTGTGTAGTTGTTTTTGTCTTTTAAACATACAATCACGTCTCACCTTCAGACGACCCTACCATCGTGCTGCTCGACAGCATTTTCCTGAGTTCGCTTCCTGATTGAACTTACACGTCGACACGCAACCTACACATGTTAGCTGTTGCGCAGCAAGAGATCATTTTGCTAGCATGACTCTTGTCACAGAGTCACAAGGTGTGTCTGAGCTGCATGGCCAAGTGACCAGCGATGTAGTCATAAAGGGTCTAGTCATGAAGCGGGGGGCATGCCGGCAGGCGCTGAGCTTTGCGCTTCCTCTTGCAGCTGATGCCGCCACGCTACACGTTGGGTCCCCAAGGAGTTGGGGCTAAGTTTTCTGCATTTCAATGCTGCTGCTCGAATTTGCTATTCGGGAGCCTTAGGCCCAAAGGAGTTGCTCACTCTTGGCGTTGTGCACATGTCTAACCGGTGGGCGGCGGGTAGGTTGTTTCTTTTTATTGTCAATACTGAAGCCGAACTCATTGTGAAGAGACACGACAGGGTAGCCCAGAATGATGTGGCCGCTGTGTGCCGGAGGTTGGGTCGCAAGCGCAGCAGGACCGTGACAGTATGCTGCTGATTGTTAGAGGGTTGCTCGTTTCCTACGTGCTCCCAATTAAAGACATTCTGGATTCAGGATGGCTAACCATGTATGTGCTGTGCGCGGCGCAAGGGAAAAGCATACACTCATCGCCTAGCGAATCGACAAAATAAGACAATTTTCAGGTTCTGGGACGGTATTCGTTTGAATCAATGGCTGGACGTGACAAGAAACGAAGTTGGGGCGTTCTGGCGTGAAAGCAGACGAGAAACCCTGTTTATCGAGAGGTGTTTGAGGTTGGAGCGTAGAGTCGGTCAAACTTATTTGAGTACAAATGGAGAGACTAAGCTCAGATGGTGTATTGTTTTGTGGCCTTTTCTATTTTGTACTTTGGAGCTTGCTTTCTAGTTTCCGTCCATTGTCCAGCAGTAGCAACACATCGGATATTCGAGATGATCATGTCTGGCCAACAGCCAGGAGGATTTGCACAAACAAGCACACATTGCCAAACATAATTGCAGCTCCTTCCTGGGAATTCAGTCAGCAAGTGGGGGCTTGACTTTGGAGGGCAGCGTGCTGTGCCTTTCGCGGTTGTCGAAGGGACTGTGGATTTGGCAGGCAGCGAGCGCTGGCGGAGGCGCTGGAACTTGATTGCTGTGTGTGCTGCCTGGACTCAACGTGGATGTCGCAAGTGTGTACGTGTCTGAGGTGTGGCTATCCTTGGGTGGAAGCTTTTAAAGCTTTAGACACAAGTCACTTGCTTTGCAGGCGTGAAAGCCTACATTAGCAGTTCCGGAACTTCGCTGCTGGAGCAGGACCCGCAAGCAACCACACAATACGCTGCCGCAAAGCCTCAAGCAGTTGCAAAACATATACACATATACACACAAATACATATCTATAAATCTATAGATACATATGTCCATATCCATATCAGTATCCATATACATTCATTCGTTCATTCATTTATTCATTTATTCATTCATTCATTCATGCATACATACGTACGTACGTACAGGCAGAGAGACAGACAGACAGGCAGACAGACAGACAGGCAGACAAACAGACAGACAGACAGAAAGACAGAAAGACAGAAAGACAGAAAGACAGAAAAAACAGAAAGACAGAAAGACAGAAAGACAGAAATACCGAAAGACAGAAAGACAGAGAGACAGAAAGACAGAAAGACAGAAAGCCAGAAAGACAGAAAGACAGAAAGACAGAACGACAGAACGACAGACAGACAGACAGACAGACAGACAGACAGACAGACAGACAGACAGACAGACAGACAGACAGACAGACAGACAGACAGACAGACAGACAGACAGACAGACAGACCGACAGACAGACAGACAGACAGACAGACAGACAGACAGACAGACAGACAGACAGACAGACAGACAGACAGACAGACAGACAGACAGACAGACAGACAGACAGACAGACAGACAGAGAGACAGAGAGACAGAGAGACAGAGAGACAGAGAGACAGAGAGACAGAGAGACAGAGAGACAGACACAGAGACACAGAGAGACAGAGAGACAGAGAGACAGAGAGACAGAGAGACAGAGACACGAGAGACAGAGAGACAGAGAGACAGAGAGACAGAGAGACAGAGAGACAGAGAGACAGAGAGACAGAGAGACAGAGAGACAGAGAGACAGAGAGACAGAGAGACAGAGAGACAGACAGAGACAGAGAGACAGAGAGACAGAGAGACAGAGAGACAGAGAGACAGAGAGACAGAGAGACAGAGAGACAGACAGACAGACAGACAGACAGACAGACAGACAGACAGCCACAGACAGCCACAGACAGACACAGACAGACACAGACAGACACAGACAGACAGACACAGACAGACACAGACAGACACAGACAGACACAGACAGACACAGACAGACACACAGACAGACACAC
>CAUJNA010000383.1:191075-208992 GCA_963377175.1 Effrenium voratum | reverse complement strand
GACCGACAGACAGACAGACAGACAGACAGACAGACAGACAGACAGACAGACAGACAGACAGACAGACAGACAGACAGAGAGACAGAGAGAAAGAAAGACAGGGAGACAGAGAGACAGAGAGACAGAGAAGCAGAGAGACAGAGAGACAGAGAGAGAGAGAGAGAGAGACAGAGAGACAGAGAGACAGAGAGACAGAGAGACAGAGAGAAAGAGAGACAGAGAGACAGATAGACAGAGAGACAGAGAGACAGAGAGACAGAGAGACAGAGAGACAGAGAGACAGAGAGACAGAGAGACAGAGAGACAGAGAGACAGAGAGACAGAGAGACAGAGAGACAGAGAGACAGAGAGACAAAGAGACAGAGAGACAGAGAGACAGAGAGACAGAGAGACAGAGAGACAGAGAGACAGAGAGACAGAGAGACAGAGAGACAGAGAGACAGAGAGACAGAGAGACAGAGAGACAGAGAGACAGAGAGACAGAGAGACAGAGAGACAGAGAGACAGCGAGACAGAGAGACAGAGAGACAGAGAGACAGAGAGACAGAGAGACAGAGAGACAGACAGACAGACAGACAGACAGACAGACAGACAGACAGACAGACAGACAGACAGACAGACAGACAGACAGACAGACAGACAGACAGACAGACAGACAGACAGACAGACAGACAGACAGACAGCCAGCCAGACAGACAGACAGACAGACAGACAGACAGACAGACAGACAGACAGACAGACAGACAGACAGACAGACAGAGAGAGACAGAGAGAGACAGACAGACACAGACAGACAGACAGACAGACAGACAGAGAGAGACAGACAGACACAGACAGACACAGACAGACACAGACAGACACAGACAAACTGTTAAAACCCTCCAGGCCCCGTGCCTAAATTGGGAAGCAGTTCTGAGGTCCGTGTTTGTGTTGCTTACCAGGTTCCATTGATCGCCATTTGGCTCAAGACACGATTGAGGTTCAAGATCTTATGTGTAGCTGCGTTCACACGTGATCGGCATTGAGAGCGGAAAACACTTCGCTTGCGCTGCATTTGTCAGGACCACTGTTGTAACTATTATTCCTTCTCCCTTACAACATTTACACGGGTTCGGCTATAACGGTTTGACCGTATACACCTTTCTACGTGGTTGGTATTACAGCTGGAGGGTTCGGTGTACAGCGTCCCACGGGACGTCACCTTGCCGTCTCTTGACAGGTTATCAGCCGTATCGACAAGCTCTACACTGGACAGGGAGACAGCTGGTTTATTGCGGGTACAGGGACAATAAAGGAACAATAACCTACACAGTACAATGGCATCTTCAGCGAGCCCAAGTACTGCAACTTTTGGGAACAGCAGCTCAGAGGGATCCAATGGATTGATGGCTCTGCCTGCGGTGATGGATATGATCGCAGATTCACAGGATGAACCTGGGAGCGGAGGATCCGCGCTATTCAGCGACATATCCACTCCCACAAGATCATGGAAGCAGATCGATGTTCATCAGGAGTCGAAGCAAAGAGAGTCCCCGCCAAGAAGATCGTCATCTTCGCCTGCGACACCACGGACGTCACAGAAGGGCGTGAGGTCAACATCAAAAGGTGGGAGGTCAAAATCACCCACCAGTGCTGAGTTTCGCGCCGCGATTAAGGAAAAGAACAAGATGGAGATGGAGATCGGGGAGTATCAAAAGACACTTGATGAAATGTCGGCAGCGATGGCGAATCTTCATCAAGAAGACTATGGGAGCACCATCCGGATCCAGGAGCTGGAAAGACGATGCGAGATTGCCAGCAAGCAGTCGGGACATCTAGTGAGTCACCACCAACACCACATGGCCGAGGCATGGCGCAAGTTTGAGGAGGAAGCCCAACAGATGCGCAAGTTGGAAATGAACGCATATCAGTACGGGGAAAAGAAAGACATGGAGTCGAATGTTATAATGCAACAGATGAGACAAGCTGAAGGAACTATTATGGAGCAGAAGCGGGAGATTGCTGTGATGAAATCCTACATGGCAAGCGAGAAGTCGGCCGCGCAGGAATCAGCTATACACGCAAATCAGATACACCGTGAAGCTTCGCAACAAATATCAGTTTATCAGCAACAGATCAGAGGCATCGAATCGTCTACATCTATCGAGAAGTTCAACGAGGAGGAGATGGTCCAAAGCCCAAAACTTCAGTTGGAGCACGCACTCGTCAAACGCCCCGAGACGTACTCTATGGAGGACTCCAGGGAACAGCTGATGGCGAGACTGAACGACGTTACAATATTCGCGGAACAAGAATCAAAGAGAGCAGATTGCTTACTTCGCGAGAAGGAAGAGATCGTCAAACAGTATGAATCCGACGTGTCAATGAAGGACCAGATGATTGCTATCGAGGGTGGTCATCGTCAAGATGCGATCTTGGAGTTAGCCCAGGTCAAAGAAGCAAAACAAGAAGAGCGGTGCACGATGGACGAGAAGTCGAAGGAGGCTGAGTACTGGAGATTGACAGCTAAGGGAGTGTATGATGAGTACCTCGAGGAGATGCACGAACTTCAGGGACAACTGAAGGAACGGGAGGCGACGCTCAAGCAAGAAGAGAGTTTTGTTCGTCAACTCGATGCTGACAATGAGGAACTACGTGCACTCAAGAAGCTGGAGACACAGGAAGCCTCTAGCAGTAAAGATGGACATCGTGAACGAGCAGTAGTGAAACGCGCTGAGGGAGGACCCCAAGCTAATTCAACTAGGGTAGACAAGAGGGTGACTGGGTTAGTCCCGTCATCGTCGTCGAATATGACCCCGAATTCGTCATGAATGCCAGGTTCGATTCTCTTTCCGTCTTTTGGTGATCCAATGATCGATGTACACCTATCCCAGATGCAAGGGGTTGTTGGACATGTCCCACAATCCGCTACTACAACTGGTGGTGGTGATGGAGGGGGAAACAATGGTACTACACCCCCATTGGATTACGGTGGATTCTCGCCCAATGGAAATAGACAAGGAGCAGGTCGACGTCAGTTGAGTCTCACAGGTGGCGGAGGAGGACCTCCGGATGATCCACCTGATGATGAGGACGAGGATGACGACGATGAAGAGGACGATGAGGACGAGGAAGAAGAAGAGGAAGAAGAGGACAATCGGACACGGAGGAGGCGCAGAAGATCGAGGGATGATCGGGAAATCAAGAACGAAAGACCGAGGATTTCGAGGAAAGAAGCCGAGAGGGTGTCTATTCCTGCTTGGCCAAAGATCCATCAACTCGACAACTGGAAGATGCAACTGCTGATGAATGTTCTGAGCGCATGCGCAGATCCAGATACTGATACATGGACGAAATGGTTGGAACAGGCTCTTGGGTTAAACCCAGACCTGAATATGCTGAGCGATTCAGGCGGCGACAGATTTGCTACGATAGATATCAAGATGGCCATGGGCATGCAGAACATGTTGAAACAAGCACCTGACGAAGCCAAAGACGTGTACCTCGACGCTACACGACACTCGGAACTACGACATCAACAAGGGGTGATCGTGAAGGGACGAGAGTTGGTGGCATTGGTTATGCAATCGTTCAGGACATCTGATAGAACGGATCTTGTCTACCACATCGAGCACCTATTCAACCTTGACTTTCCTGGAGACAAGAATTTGGTCATATTCAGGAACAAATGGTATGATTTGTTGCTAAAGATGAGGAGCGAAGACAGACCCAGCAAGTTGGCTCTCAGAGATATTCTCTACAGGAAGATCAAAGGGAGCAAGAAGATGGAGTTCGGCCTCAATGCCTACCATAGGTTGCCGGACAAGCATCCTCAAAAGACGTACGAATTCTTATTGGCATTGATCGACCATCAGATCAAGGCAGATCGGGAGGACCTGATGCTTGACATGAAGGAGAGATCGGTCAAGTCGATGATGAAGTCGGGCGGCAGAGATGCAGCCCCAGCCACTGGCAAACAGGAGAACCAGGGCGGCAAAGGCAGAAAGGGGAAACCCAGTGGACCTGATGCTGCTCCTGTACTCGGTCACGCTGGCAAGAACGGCAAGTCCGACGGTGCCAGCGACAGAGGCAAGAGTCCGGGCGGAGGCAAAGATAACCCATGTTGGTATCACTTCAAATCGGCGAAGGGATGCGTAAAAGGGAATGAATGCACATGTTCCCACAGCAAGAAGACGGAGCACAAGCTGGAGAACATGTCCAAAGGGAAAGGAGAAGGTAAGTGCAAATCCAGATCATCGTCACCAAAGAGGGATGATGGAGCATGCTTCGCGTTCCAGAAGGGAAAGTGCGACAGAGGGAGTGCTTGCAAGTACAGGCACGAGCTCATCAAGAACAATTCAGCTCCGGCAACGTCAAGCGACAAGGCACAAGCCAAGCCGAAAGCTGCCGCCAAGGCCGCAGCGCCAGCTATTGCAAGAAGGGCCATCGCGATGCCTGCGATAGTCCTGAAGCAATCGGCTCCTGCGGGAAAGGTTAGCTTCAAGAAGGACGTTGACCAGGTCGAGCCGGATGAAGCCGAGACTGTCTACCACGAGCATGATGACGATGCGACGAGCGAATCATCAAGATGGTCTGGCGAATCCGAGATCCCCGAGAAAATGGTATGGTTCAAGGAAGTACTCGATGTAGACGAGAATGGAGAAATCACCTATCTCGAAGACGAGAGAAGGCAATGGGAACGAAAAGGGGAATGGTACGGTTATGAGGACAATGAGAATGAGCCTTATCAGTACGTGTACGTCGACGAGAAGAAGTTCAAGAGCAGTGATCATCGAGAATTATCAGCCTATCAAGTCCAACGATCATTGATAAGAGCGAAAATACTGAGAGAGGTGGTAGATGACATATACAAGAAACACTACTTCCCGGTGACCAAGGAGAGCAGCATAATGCTTGAATATGATCAGAACAAGGACGAAATCAGGGAATCGGCCGTCGACTGGAAGAAACAGCATGGTTTGCCGAAGAACGTTTTCGCCATGTCAACGTGCATCAGCAAACGGGTAAAGTGGTTGATGGACACTGGATGCGGTCATGATCTCATCGGACGAGCCAAGGCAAAGAGCCTGGGTGTCGACATCGTGAAAGACGATGACGAGATTGTGTTCCAGACCGCGAATGGTTCCACTTCCACATCCGACGTGGCCAAGATAGTCGTGGACGAGTTGGACGAGACTGTCGAGCCGCACGTGTTGGATGAGACACCCACAGTGTTGTCAGTAAAAAGGAGATGCATGAAGATGGGTTATGCATTTCATTGGATGCCTGGTAAACTACCTTTCATGGTTACACCAAAGCAGGGATTCGTGCACTTGCAGGTCAAGGACGACATCCCATACCTCGTGAGTGATGGTAAGCTTCGGAGTAACAGGCGCCGCCCTACGATAGACGACCTCAAGGAGCACTTTTCGGAAGTATTGGCAATGGTGACAAACGATGCGGCAGATCAGGATGGCGACGAAGACAATGAGGTCACACCCGCCGCTGTCGGTGAATCCGCGGAGGTCGAGGGCGAACACCATGATGGTGCGTTCGACTTCGGACCACCCGGGGGAGCCGGTCCGGTACGTCCGCCTCACGTAGCTGAGGAAATACCTGTAGACGTTGGGTCAGTCCCACGTCGACATGGTGATGCCGAAGCTAACGAGGAAGAGGTTGATGAGGATGATCCAGATGCCGGAGTTGAAGTTGATGTGTACGAAGGATCATCAATAAAGAGGAAAGTGGGAGTCCTCAAGAGGGACGCCAACTCCATTGCTCATTTGCTTACACACAGGTATCGAGACCCTTTCTGCGAATCATGCGTCAAGGCAAAGATGAGACACTTCAGATCACGAACGGGAGCCTTCAAGAGGGAGGTAAAGATGTTCGGGGACCTGGTGACGTTCGACTTTGTGACGGCATCAGGAGATCATGAAGTGGAAGGCAGGTATGCGCTCATTATTCGGGACATATATGCCGGAATTATCATGGCTTATCCAACCGCGAGAAGAGACACTGACTCCGTCGTCAGGGCCATCAAGCACTTCTGCGGGAGGAGGAAGATCAAGCAGGTATATTCGGATGATGGTCCAGAACTAATCAATGCGTGCGTGGAGCTGAAGCTGAACCACGACCTGTCGCTGCCTGGGCGGCCGCAGAATAATTCCCTTGCTGAAAGAACAAACCAATTCATCATTGACCAGACTTCGGCTTGTCTTGTACATGCCGGTCTACCCACGTGCTACTGGGTGCAGGCCATCACCACGCTGTGCCATCTTATGAACGTCGAAGAAGTGAATGGGTCGAGCGCTTGGATGAGGCTGCATGGCGAGGAGTTCAAAGGCGAGAAGATACCTTTCGGTGCGCTAGTAGACTTCAAGCCGAGTGAAGCACGAGGGGAGAAGAGGGAGAAGTTCGAACCAAGAGGGGAAACTGGTATATTTGCTGGATACGTGTTGAGCACCGGGATGCATTGGGCAAACAAGTACCGCGCTTGGGCACTCACTGCGTTTGCGGGTGCAGAGTTGAACATCAAGAAAGCAAAGGTTCCACCTCGATTGAGAATGCCACATCAGACGGAGAGGATTCTCAAGTCTCCTCTGACATTCCCAATACAACAGAAGTACAAGGCTGCCAACGAGACTTTGGAAGGGATTGAGATGTCTGTCGATGCAATCGGTCTGGATGCACGTGACCGCCTGATCGAAGATGAGGACTACGAGCCCGAGTTATTGCAGAGTGACGAGAAGCGACTGCTCGACGATGAGGTCGATCAGATCGCTGGTTTGCTGCTTGACGATGGTCCAGAAGTACTTGTCGGAGGTCGGGGGGACCATGTAGAAGAAGAGGATGCTAGACCAAGCTCATCAAAAGGGAAAGGAGATGGACATGCCAAGGGCGATGGAGAAGTTAAGAAGCCCGACCTTCCACATGTGTCAGCTGGGCTACCTGGGGATGGCATCACGTACGTCAACGATGATGGTAAGGAGGTAAAGATCGAAAAGGCCGGGAGACCATATCCTGTCGGGAAAGATGGATTCAGGCTAATGAAGACGACGAGACCTCCAGAGTACACTCCTGATGAATGGGCAATGATGAGAAAGTACTACACCGAGGAAGAAAAGGCCGAGGTGAAGGGTGGTGGTAAGAAGAAGAAAGACGATCCCAAGAGTAAGGAATCTGAGATTTCTGCGCCGGCAGAGGCACAGACATCGCAGATGCCCGGTGGTAAGAGAATTCGAGCGATGCTTCGAAACCGCTGGGGTGGAGTTGAATGGCAGTACAATTGGGGATTGCGGAAGAACATATCAAAGATCAAGAACCCGATGGATGGGAAACACTTGGCTGAGCTTGATTGGGTCAGGATTGTTGTAAATCCTGCTGACGGAGTGGTTGTTCTCATGGATTCCAAGCAATCCCAAGACGTCTTGAGACGAAACGTTCAGCTTGAGAAAGAATTTGAGTGTCTGGTGGTAATTTACGCCTGGAAGTTCAAGTCAGAGGAGCGATCAAAGTCGACTCCAAATTGGACGAAGGCAGTTGCATCAGTCATAGAGCGTCAGGAAGACGAAGCTGAGACGACATCGGGGACAGATCCAACGATGGACGAATCGACGGATTTTACCTGGTATGAATGGGAGGAGTCTGCTGAGGTTGTTTCTGGAAAAGTGCCACTCGCGATGCCCGCAATAGGCGAAAACGGTGAAGCCAAGATATACCCATCGATGCCGTGCGTGACGTCTGAGCGAATACAGCACAGAGAGAAAGCCGTGAAAGTTATACGATTCTTCGACGCTTTAGTGTCTAGGCCGGTTGGCCGGAAAGAAATGCTGACCAACCCTGATGCGTTGGCATCGATGAAGAAAGAATGGTCGGGATTAATCGACCAGGGCGTCTTCGATCTTGGCGCAGTGCGCGAATATGACGCTGTGGCCAAGGAGGCGAAAGCGAAAGGGGAAGAGATACACATGGCTCGCGCACATGGCATTTGCGTTGAAAAGCACTCACAGTTGCCTGTTGGTGATCCTAAAAGGAAGTTCAAGGGTAGAGGCGTGTTGCTAGGGAACCAAGTGAAGAATCAAAGCTTTGAAGCTGCGATGTTTCAAGATTTGGGGAACTCTCCTGCTTCGTTTGAGGCCTCGCGTTGGGCGGATTTTTTGGGTTGTCATGACGGTTGGGATGTGCAGATGGCCGACGCTGTTCAAGCGTACATCCAGGCCACCTTGAGAGGCACGCCGTGTTGGATTGAATTGCCACCGGAGGCTGTGCCGAATGAATGCAAATGGGATAAGTACAGAAGACCAGTCGTCCCGTTGAGGAAGGCGCTGTACGGACACCCAGATGCGGGAACATTCTGGGAGCAGCACTGTGATGAATCGGTGCGTGCCGTTGGGTTTGAACCCATCGGTGAGGAATGGCCGTCAGTGTACATTCATGAAAAGCTCCAGCTTGTTCTGGTTGTGTATGTCGACGACTTCAAAATGGCAGGACCACAAAAGAACCTTGCCCAGGGATGGAGCATGTTGCGTACACGTTTGAAGATTGAGCCCGAGACTGGACTTGACATGTACCTTGGTTGTAACCAAAGCAAGGGAAACGTCACTCTCGGGAACGGACACCGCGTGACAACGGTGACCTATGACATGGAACAGTTCCTACGTTCCTGTGTCGACCGCTATCTTGAAGTGGCGGGCGACGTAAAGTTGAATAAGGTTGTCACTCCTGAGTTGCATGAAGAAACAAAGAATCACGTCTCACGGAAGCCTGCCAGAGAGGGGCCGTCAGTCGTGTGCAATTGGTGTAACAATCTTGTGCCCACCGACGGTTCTGCCACAGTGCCGGACCAACGGGGAGGGACTCCTGAGTTGGCCATGAAGGAGCCCGTGCGTGGACACCATGCTCCGCATGCCGCTAGCGTACTGATGAAGTTGCTGTACGGTGCGCGGATTGCTCGCTTCGATTTGTTGCGGCAAGTGAATCGCCTAGCACGGAACGTGCATAGGTGGACTGACTCCGATGATCGGGGTTTGCATCATTTGATGTGCTATGTGCATCATACTAAACATTGGCGCATGGTCGGTTGGGTCGGAGACCCCATGGATGATGTGCACTTGGCCTTGTATGCGGACGCTGACTTTGCAGGATGCGTTGACTCGCTACGTTCCACCTCTGGTGGACACTTGAATATACAAGGGCCTAATACCCGGTTTCCGTTGCTGGCAGCTCCAAAAGACAGGGTTGTGTGAGTCATTCCACTCCCGAGGCCGAAATAGTTGCGGCCGATGTTGCCATGAGATCGATGGGTATGCCTGCTCTAAAGTTGTTAGAGCGGATTCTCAAGAAGTCACCGAACTTCGTGTTCTATGACGATAACAAGGCTATGATCGGTGTCGTGCGATCGGGGAGAAACCCCACGTTCGCCACCTTGAGAGAAGCCATGGTGTTAGCATTTCGTGGATGCATGAGATGTTCACACGTGATTACATGTATTTAGCGTATGAGGTCACCGACAGAATGGCGGCTGACATCTACACCAAGGCGTTCAATGATGGGCGCACATGGAAACATGCATGTTTGCAGATTGGTCTACTTGACCCGAGCTTGCTGTCTGACCCGGATACCCTCAAGGCGCTCACACCCACGTGTGATCCCATAAAAGGGACCATGCAGACTGCTTCGGGAACGGTTGACGGAGTTCCCACATTTCCGTACACACACATTCCGATCATGCCCCCGGACCTGTGGTGGTCCGGATTGACATCCAAAGAGGGATTGCATGAACATGAAGGACATGATCCGGTTGTCGTTGCCAAAGGACCCAGATTGATGCGTGTGAAGCCTCCACTCGCGGTTGTGACACCATTCGGGAGCAAGTGGCTTCGTTCCACTTGGTTTCTGAGGAACGGGTCATGGCTCAAGGTCGAGGATAGGGTTGAACCTGGGTTGCAGTGTGAGCGGATTGATGGATGGGTTGAACGCGCAGTTTGGCAGTTTCATCCCGTACTGGTTGCTGTACCGGCGCGGGAGCGATCTCCACGACCACGACCAATTCACGTCGGGTCCAGGGATATTGACATGCAGTCCGTGCTGGCCGCATTCGTTGAAGAACTGTCGAACGAGCGCATTGAATTAAAATGTGTCAACGACCTTGCTTTAGAAACTTTGCTCCGGTTGAAGCTGCTTATGCGTTGTCTGCATATCAATCATGAGCAACTTGTCCCTGGTCGTTGTTTTGTTCCGTATCGCATTGCGGTGAAGCACAAACCACAGTTAGCGCCGGGTATTGAGCTCGCGATGGTTAAACATGACGGTGGTGTGCTTCGCGCTCCAGTGCATGTCTCGCTTCCTGGTATGAGAACTCGCACAGTCGTCACTTTATACAGTGTTGACTTGGCTCGGCCCATTGTGCTGATGGCCTGTTCCGAACCGCGTAACTGGTTCACTGCCCTTGCCCGCCATAACGGGCCGCAGGTCGTCACCATTACTTTGGTCGATGACTTACTGAGCGAGTACGGGGGGAGAATCGCCAGACATGTGCTGACTAAACCTTCCGATTTGTTGTTCTTCGCCGGGCCTTGCACGGGGGGATCATCATGGGCACGCCTCAACAAGACTCGCGGAATTGACACCGCAGAGAAAATCGAGGCCAAACAGAGGGAATTTTGGAGATTGTTTGAACGGTTCGTTGAAATCAAACGGCATGCCATGACGAAACGAGCTGCGATTTTGTTTGAGTTGCCTGGAAGTTGCGATTATTGGAAGGATGAGAGACTGCATGAGGTTGTTCATGATGGCATTAGTCATGAGTTTGATGGGTGTCGCTATGGCTTGAAGCAAAGATATGCTAAGAAACCCATGCCAATCAAGAAACCATGGAGAGTTGTTTCGTGGAACTTTGACCTTGGCAGCTCGTTGTCTAAGAAATGTAATGGAAACCATGAGCATGGACCTTGTGCCGGTCGGGAAACCAAAGAAACCCAGTTATACACGTCGTTAATTGTGGGTGTGATCCTCCGCCGTTTTCGTGCTCGAGCAAAGTGCCTCCAGCCGGCACCATTGAAACTCGCTCTTGCTTGCATTACGCGGGGGAGATCGCGGAAGCATCAAGCTACTGCGTGTGAAATTCGCACCACCCCGACTGTATCACTGAGGAGCTGGGCCAGTCCCGAACCTCTGGTGTCAACGGGGAGCTGGGCTAGTCCCGAACCTCAAGTTTCGACGAGGAGTAGGGCCAGTCCCTCACCTCAATCAGAAGCTGGGCTCATATTGGGACTATTCTGTGGCTTTATTCGCAGCTGCTTATTTTGGGTTTTCCCGGTTCTGGAGAACATCATCAAGATGACTGCCAATGCGACCGTCGTCAATACGAATGAGTTCTTCTGCGTGCCTGTTGGGAAATCCAGGCAAGCGGCAATATTCTTGGGGAACCTCGTGAAGAACGCCATCGAGGAGGGCAAAAGAATCCCCAAGAGAATGGAAATGGGCAGCGACCTGGGCATGTGCATAAAGTGGATCGAGGACATTGGCGTCCCCGCCATCTACGCCTACTCAGCGTATTACTCTGCCAAGTGCCGCGGAATGATGAAAGGAGAAGGGCAATCCATGAGGGTTGCATTAGAATTTATCAGCAAAGTTTTCGGACAACTTTCTGCCGACGAATGCATGCTTGGCTGGAGGGAATTCTGTAGCAAGGGGAAGAAGATCGTGGCGGCGCTGAACCAACTTTGCGGTGAGGCATCGCTACTAGCGAAGAACCCTGAGCTGCTCAATGTCACCAAGTACTGCATAGAAGGGGGAGACATGCTGAGATCCATCACAGATATCTGGGATCTCGCATCAGGTGTGGCCGAGGACAATGAGGAGCGGTCGTTCAAAGCTGCATTCCACCAAGACACCCAGGTCGGGGAGGTATACAAAGAGTTCATCAGCGATGAGCCAACTAGAACCTCGTCGTCGAGAAGGTGGAGGAGCTCCGAGGAGTTCCAGACAACTGCAGAGTTTGAAAGGCACGATCGGAGAATTTCGAAATTCAGAGATCGAAACTGGGGGAAAGTATTCACGTTGAGCGTGATCAAGCCCCCCAAGCTCGACTTCTACGGTCGTGGCGCAAAGGACGACTACCAGAAGAATTGGGACCTTGGGCTGATCTACCAGAATGAGCTGCGAGCATCGATGAAGAACCTCGCATATGCACTGAGAAGAGATGAAGAAGCTAACCAGCACAATCTTTTGCGCTGGATGATCTGTGGGTCAACCCCCAGTGATATCTCTGACGCGTGCATCGGGGCAATCAACTCGCTCATGTGCGTTTCCTTCATCATGAGGAGGTTGCAGCCATTGCTCGGTGAAAGGCATGCTAGGGATCAGTCGTACACAGCTTATTTCCGTCAGGACAAGAATGAGCTAAAAGAACTCTATCGAGAGGTCGAGTTCGCCAGGAACTTCCTGTGGTGCATCGACATGATCTACGAATCGAAGCTGCCTGCGATGAACATCAACTCCATCAGTTTGGCACCACACGCGGCTGACAGGGCCGCTGAGAACCAAGATCGGCGCAAGTGGGTAAGCTGGCTGAAGGAGATCGAAAAGAAAGCCGAGAAGGATGTCATGATCGACTTCTACCAGAACAACTACTGCACCATTCACGAAGTTGAGAGGGAACTGGAGAGGTACCCCGAGGACTTCGCGATCGGAGAAGAGCCGACGTGGTGGGTGATGGGCTCATCGAAGACTGAACCGCCGCGGAGGACGGAGCGACAGCAGAAGTCAGCGTCGAGCTCCGGGCAAAGGAGCCAAACCTCTGGTGGGCCAGTCCCCCAGTAGGGAGCTTCAAGTGGGGGGTCGTATGCTAGCGATGCCGTTAAGATCGACAACGAGATCATCGACTCCATATTCCGCATGAACTCCGGTGGTGATGATGACAGATGGACAATCATCAACCCAACTGCTGGACTCGAAACGTACACCTCATTCGAAGGGGGTATTACTCTGAGCGGCGCGACTGTCAATGTGAAGTTCAACATAGACACCAACACAGGGTACCCAATCATACAGACTGTATTTGGGCCGTGTCTCGCGGAGGGGAAGAACGCGACCTATTGGGAGTGTATGCTGAGATGCCTGACTTCTTCGCTGTTGCATTTCGAGGAGAAGACCAGCGCGGAGAAGATTATTCTTTCCTATGTTGGAAAGGGGAATGCGGCATGGCTTCAGCTGTACGCTTTCATGTGTGCCCAAACAGGATGCTTGATTACTGGACGCCTTCCGGGCGCCAAAGCCATCAACGCGTTGATCCAGGCAGAGAAGAACCCAGACAACGCACCTGGACGATTGATCCGGATCATCAAGGGACTGAAAAGGGGCCCCATTGGTGAGGCAACAATTCGCGACATGATGATTCAGAAGAAGAGCTTCTTGGTCCTGGACTGGCCCCTGAGGGCTGTCAATGCGAAAGGGAGCACGAAGACCTTCCAGATGATGGTCAACGAACAGGGGTGGACAAATATCGAGGAGAGATCATACTATGGGTCGAGTGAGCAAGTCTCCTCGCCCAATGACACAATGAGTATTATCTCCCGTTTACAGAAACTGGAAAAGCTCATCATCGAACGACGGAGGCGAGACATGGATGACTCACCTGTGTCGGTGCACATTTGGATGTCGCTCTATGATTGGGTGTGCGTGAGAGGGTGTGGGTGGCAGGTGACCGCCAACCCCATCATTGACTCCTTGCAAAAGGCGATATCCGACCTCGTCAACACGTGCAAGGGCCTGGTCGTGGTGTGCGTGAATCGCGATGTAGCTTTCCATGGAGGAAGAGGGGACTTGGGGACGATCGCCAACAAGGTGAGCGAGATCTGCAAGGCGGCAGGCGCGTTGGTGACCGAGAATGATCGCCTGTGGCGCGTTGCCCACGCGCTCACAGGCAAGAACTACAAGATCCCTGGGAGCTCGAATCTGCAACATTTCCTCCTGAAGCGATTGTTGGTGGAGAAATCCATCGATGTGGTCGCACCAAGCAACGCGTTCGTGCAAGAGCTGGAGGAGACATGCATAAACGAGCCCGACCTTCGCTTCAATGTCCCGAAGAACATGGAGGAATCGAAGGTGAAATTTGAGTACAAGCCGACCTTCACTGCTCAATCAAAGCGGAAACAAGAACGGCAGGAGGAAGGACACGGCGGACAAGATGCGTTTGGGAACACCGATGTCAGTGATCAACGTCTTCGATGGTATTCGGTCACCGAGCTCAGCGGGTTGATCTGCGAACTTTGTGTGAGAGAGATGCAGGTGAACAAGTCTAAGGTGCTCGGGTCAAACTCAAAATTCAATCCCACTTCTTGCGTGAACTGTTGCGCGAACTGGAATGCGGACACGAACGGTATTGTGAGATCAACCGAAGGGAGGAAGCTGTATACGCGACTTTTTGCAGAATGCGTGGTTACAATCCCTGATCTTCAAAACCTCATGGTGGACGTCAACAACGTTCAGGCCATGACCACGATTATACGGGAACTCGCATATTCCAAGCTGAAGAAGGAGCTATCCCACGTGGGTTTCGTGAGCATGACAATGGATCAAGCAGCGCAGTTCTACAACAACGGTCACGGGAAGCAATTGTGTGCATCCCGGGATGTGATCACGTGCAAGAACTCCGAGGGAGTTGAGGAGAGGACCTCCATCTTTATGATAGACAAGGATCTTGGCAACGTGGCCTATTCATCCTGGATCAAGAGCGTGCTCGATCAGGGGACGATGTACGACCTCCTGGGACAGACTTCGAATGAGGAATCCTTGGGGGACGTCGTCGAGATGATATTGGGGTTCTTTGAGGTGATGTCGTACTTTCAGCACGAACTCCCGCTGTGGAAAGATGTGTGGAAGATCAAGAGGGAGTTCGAGCAGTCAATCGTACGACACCTCGCCGGGAACGTGAGCCACACGACGGGCCAGAACCGAAAGCGGAATAAGCCTTCCGCCCAACTCGGGGCGCCCACGAAAGAAGTGCTGGACATCATGAACAAGATCAAGCCCAGACATCCGCGATCCCTGATGACCGAGCCCGCCACCCAAGGGTCCAAGAGAAAGGCAACGGAGGGCGAAGGTGACGGTCTTGGTCAAGCACCAGACCCGAGCCGAAGCTCTCAGCCCAACGCTGAGAAGGAAGAAAAGAAGCAGCGAGTGATTGATGGGCGGAGAGCAGCACTCGGATTCCTGGTCTCAATGGAGAAGTGCATGGGAGAGATGGGAATTTGTATGAAGTGCGCGAACCTGGCCCACGACGGCGACTGCAAGGACTATGAGGAGGCTGCTGGGAATGAGAAGGCGATGAAGAAGATCCGTGAACTACTCAGCAGTGATCCTGTTTCCTCAGATGAAGAAATGGGGGATACGGAAGAGCCATCCTCATTAACGTCCAAGGAACGCAAGAGAGGAGGACAAGCAGGGAAAGAAACAATCGAAATGTATAGCTATACCATCAACCTGGTGGAGATGGCTGACACGGCTGAGGGAGGAGAGCTACAATGCGGTGGCGTGGACCTCACCCACAATCCGTGCGGGGACACAGAACGTTCAAGACGACGCTAGAGCGAGGATGTGACACCATTCCATGCTACATCCCGAAGTATGGCGACGTGAGTAACGTGTATATGCCATGGGCGTATGCGTCTAGTGTTGACCCCAGTTACTTTCCCAAAGGTGCCAACCTTGAGCAGGTGGATGTGATGCAGCTTGGCAAGAGCGTCAATTTCTGCGTTGCTCCTTTTGACGGTGCTCCACTGTGCAGGATTGGCGATGATCGCTCGGTATTTGCTACGAAAGATCAAGCAAACCAGCTATCTCACAACCTATGCAGAGTCCTTCGGCACAAAATCGGCAATTGCCGAGGAAGTGTTTTCAGATGCGACGAAGGTGGATGGGTCGACATTGATGCAGTCATTGACGACCGGAACAACGACATATTCCCACCTACAACCTCGAGAGCAAAAAACGATACATGGGCATCATGGAAGTGATCAAGTGGCAGGAGTCCGGACATAAGAAATCGAGATTTCAGGTCCTGGCAGCAAGGTTTCCAAGCATCATGAACCCGAATGACACGAGGGCGGCCAGGGAGGAGATGACCAAGGCTGGCCTGGATCGGGATGACATCGACAGGATGTTCAACAGATGCGATGGATGGTACAGGCCTTGGTGCATCCGAGTCACAACTGGTCACAGTGATTTTGGATTCATGAGCTCATCCGCACTGGCAAATAGGTATTCCGTGAACATGGGTGATTCTTCGGAGGAGCATTCCATGTGACGTATGTGGAAAACCTGCCAAGCATCGTACGCTGTGGGCTAGTCCCCGGCGGAATCGATGGCGGAAACAGGCTAGCGCTGCACTTCGGAGCATTTGCTCCATGGGATGAGATGAACGTAGCGACGAAGGTGACGCTACGAAACGTAAGGACGGGGGATCCGATTGCGATCATCTACGTTCCCAGTGCAACCCTCGCGCGGTATGGAGCTGGAGTCGCGGCAAATGGGACATTCATGGTCTTTGACGTGGTCCCGTTCTATGAGGTCAAGTCCATTTGGATTGGCAAAAGCAACGGAGGGAAACGCCTGGAGTACGGCGACATCAAGAGAGCGTACTCGAAATGTGTGGAGAACGAGATCTGTCCTGGTTTCGTCAACTCATCCCAAGAGTCGGCTGCGATGTTCCTCCAGAACGTCGCGAAGATCAACGAGAGGATGCCCGAGACCGAGGCAGGTGCCGATAATCTGCACTACATCAAAGACATGGTCGATCGTGCGTGCGAACTTTATCGGGACAACAAGCTGGAGGAGTTCGATGCGCAGACCAACGAGGTCAGGGACGAGGTCAGCAAAGTCGTCATCCTGAATGACGAGACATGGGAAGGACTGAGGTGCCGGATATGTCCGTCATGTGCGACCGCAATCCCCACATGCTTCTGCTTATGCCTGGAGTGTGGAGCGCAACTGATCTCCACCGGGAGGTTCTACATCCACATCAATTCCGACGACGATGAGGACAATCAAAAGCCCAATGTTTCGGGTGATGCCAGGCGCGCACAAGAAGAAGCCAACCATGATGCGGCAGCGCAGGGGGATGATGACGAGGCGGAGGAAGTTCCTGAAGAAGACGACATGGACACGCAAGGGTACACATCCGGCTACGTGAGGAAGATGGCGGTTGGCAGTACCGCGACACTGATTTGGCATCACGGGATATCATAAATTCCCAGCGGATGGCGATTTGCCTTGATGAGCCGCGCGAGGCTCAATACATGGCGGGATTCATCGCACTGCAGATGTCAAGATGTGGGGGATGTTCGAGGGTGGTGAGGAGAGAACGTTGAATGCCGGACTCGACACAACGACTTCAAGAGGTACCCCAACATGACTGAGCACGATCAGGAAGGGATCCTTTTACCATCAACGGTACTGAAGATTTCTCAATCCGAGAATGTTCGGACAAGGGTCTTCCGGTCGGCTGAGGAGCGTGAAGATTACATTCGTATGATGGCGTGCAAGTGCGAGGGATTATACACATTCTACAAGCTGTGGATTGCAGCGAGAATCCTCGACGTCACCAAGGACGAAATGAAGCTCCTGGTCAAGGACCGCGTGCACCCGGTGGGTGATATTATTTTCAGATGCTTTTCACTGGCTTTCAACTGTAAGTATATATCATTCGTGAGGGATGGCCTGAACCTTGGCAAATATGGTTATTCGGTCAATGCGAGCGCCATTATTGCGGCCATCGACCCGAATAAATGCGATACACCTCTGCTGGATTGGTGCCTCCGAAAAGGGCATTGGATACCAGAGGATCATAACAAGAAGTGTGTCCGGGCACGAGAAGCCCAAAAGAATTTGGACGAGGAGTTCCGTCGACGCACTCACCGACTGTCCATCGGGGACA
>CAUJNA010000383.1:91075-186075 GCA_963377175.1 Effrenium voratum | reverse complement strand
TGTTGTTGTTGTTGTTGTTGTTGTTGTTGTTGTTGTTGTTGTTGTTGTTGTTGTTGTTGTTGTTGTTGTTGTTGTTGTTGTTGTTGTTGTTGTTGTTGTTGTTGTTGTTGTTGTTGTTGTTGTTGTTGTTGTTGTTGTTGTTGTTGTTGTTGTTGTTGTTGTTCTTGTTGTTGTTGTTCTTGTTGTTCTTGTTCTTGTTGTTCTTGTTGTTTGTTCTTGTTCTTGTTCTTGTTCTTGTTCTTGTTCTTGTTCTTGTTCTTGTTCTTGTTCTTGTTCTTGTTGTTGTTGTTGTTGTTGTTGTTGTTGTTGTTGTTGTTGTTGTTGTTGTTGTTGTTGTTGTTGTTGTTGTTGTTCTTGTTGTTGTTGTTGTTGTTGTTGTTGTTGTTGTTGTTGTTGTTGTTGTTGTTGTTGTTGTTGTTGTTGTTGTTCTTCCACCGACACAATGCAACAATGAGGTAGCCGAATATTTTCTTATTCTGCATCAGGAACCTGGCACTTTGGCTGCCAGGCGATTTGGGCTTCACCTTGGCAGAGGTATTGCAAGCACAGGCCGGGCCAGGGTCAGTGCGATGCTTCTAAGAAAGCCAAGCCATGTGGTGTTTTCTAGTGCGCTGAATGATCCACAGGCTGCATATGCAGCGCTGCCAAACTTGACCCGCTGAAAATGCTGACTCTCCGCTACCACCAGGATGCTCATGAGTACGAAGCTTTAGCCGAGATGGAGCTTTAGAGCCTGAGGAAGCAAACAGCGATACAATAGTCTATGTGAAGAACAACACGAAGAAAAAATACAAGGAGAAGAAAGAGAAGAACCATACAACGAGCAAGAACAATATTTTTAACATAGCACGAACCATAGCAATGATACGATCATTAGCAAAGACAAGGCCGTTTATACCGCCGGCAACAACACCATCACCAATACCAACACTAACAACACCAACACCAACAGCAGACAACGGCCACGCCCCACGGCAAGGCCAGCGGCAAGGCAACTGCAGGAGCAACAGCAGCCGCAACACAGCGACACAAGCAATCAACATAATGATGCCGAGGATGATAGCGAGAACAAGCGAGGCAACAACAGCGACAGCAGTCCTTTACTGAACCAGAGCCATTGCAGCTCAACAGTGAATATGAGAAGCTGTTAGGGGCCTATTATTAGAGACAGCAACAGATAATTCGCAACAACTGCAACAGCAGCAAAAGCAGGAAAAACAGCAACGGCACGTGCGCAAGGGCGAGAATCACTGGACCATGAACAAGAGGACGATCAAGAGCAGCAAAGCAAGAACATAATCCTGCGCTGAATATCTTGTATTTCTGCATCGATTCAGCTAGTGTTTTGGCATGCTTGAGCTGCATCAGAATGTAGCATCTGCCGAGTTTGCGCGGCCCGGCCAGGAAGCCGACGTGCGGCGCTCAGGAAAAGAAGCGCCAGCCAGAACGTTATTCTCAAGCCTCAAGCCTGTGTGCTTCCAGACTGACGATGCTGGCGCCATTTAAGTTGCATCTCAGTTTGTGTCCCTTTCATTACAGGCCATTCCTTTGATTCCATCATGGTTTGCTGGATATGTCGGATGAATCTGGCAACTGTTTCTTGTTGTTGTTTTTTTTGTTGTGCAGGCACAAGTGTTTTTTTGGATCCATCCACATTGGCATTGAAACTTCATGAACCCTTGCAGTTATTTGGCTGAGGGGACAAAGGCTGAAAGGGACATATTTTCAATATCCAACTCTCCATTCTTTGCAGGGCGACGACCACCGCCTGCTCGGTAGCAGCTTTGGCGAGCTGGTGCGCTGAGCACGTTGTGGTTTCCGTCCCTTTCCTGGCGAGTTTTCAACATGAGACGTTGCGATGGTGTGAGCTCCATTTGGTTTCTTGCACAGTTCCCCACTTGTCATGCAGAAGGTAGGGGCAGGGCCGAGTTGACTACTTATTGCGTGATAGGGGCCGTGGGAAGCTTTGGGCTTTTTTGCTGAGTTCCATATGCTCCGACCAGAATGGGACATCTCAAGGCGTGAGCTTCGGCGGCCAAGCGCAGGACATGGACGTCAAGGTGAAGCGTGGCAGCGGCGACCTGGCTGCCGACTCTTTGCTGAGGAGCATCATACTCGCTTTGCTTTCAGTTGTCTCCGCTGCTTTTGGAACTCGCCGAAATCAGTGTGACATTTCTTTGGATTCTTGATAGGAATCCTGCCTTTCACAACTGCGGTAGCTCTTGCCAACGTTGGATGACGACGTTTAGGTTCGTCCTTGGGTGGAGAAATTCTGGTGCTGTGTGTTTTGAGCTTCTTCCACTGAAGGCACACCCGCTCTGGCATCTTACTTCCTGCCGAACTGGTTGCAATGTCCACCCAGTATTGACTTGCCAGGATTGATGCAGAGAGCCCCAGCGACGCAGAGGCAGCAGCAGAGGTGGAAGGAAGCGGCTTCAGTAGACCAACGGTTGAAACATCTGCTTAGCAGAACAGCAGCTCTCACGTCATTTGCTGGTCCATGAGAGTCTCCATGACTGTTATGCAGACGTGTCCATTTTGCATAGCCTTGCATTCCTCAAACTGTGAAGAAGTCTTTCATCCAGTTCAGTGGGGTATTAGGCGCAAACTAGACATGTTGTGCTGTCAGCATGGGCAGCAATCAGTTTGATGGTTGTCCTTTTTTTGCACAAGAAAAGGTTGAGTTGCAAAATGCAAAGTCCGCTTTTTTGCTACCAACCGCTGCGTTGTTTTGCAGGAAAACTGCCAGGATCCTTGTTTTCTTCGGATCCAGCCTCGCAAATCGTCAAATGCTCCAGTGAAAGTGCGTTGCCACTCACGGTTGCAGCCTTGATGCCCGACACAAGAGCACCTTGCTTGGCAAGGCGTCGCTCTTCTGGACATATGTGAACCTTGGTGCTGAGCCTGGCCACAGTCAAGAAGTTATGCGGGGCGCCACAGAAGTCTGGTGGTTTGGACATGTTAATGGTAGCTAGGAAAGCAAGAGCATTTGTGGAAGAAGCCTGAAGAGATGTTTGGCACATTTCAACTCTTGGCTCCTTGAGCAACTCGGCCAAGCTCTTTGGGAGTGAACAATTTGCGACCTTTTGATGCCTTGATGAATCCTGCCGGAAGTGCAACCCTTGCAACTGAGACGCAACAGCTTCATTCTTGCCAAGAGCTCGCATCGCACAAAGATTCAGGAATAAGACACAGCCTAAACATGTGCAAAGGAACACAGGGAGAGAACAAGGAGACAACATTTTGCCGAGCAGAAGTCTCACGTTGAACTTTGCAGAATGCTGAAACGAAGCCTACAACTTGGAGGTAAATAGCAATGCTTGTTTGGCCGATAAAGGATAATAACATATATTTCTTTGTCGGCCAGCATGGAAGGCTAGCATGCATTGCCTCAAATTATGAAGCATCGGCCGAACGTGCGCCCCAGGCACCAGCAGGCAGTTGAGCTCACAACCTTGGGGGGCGGCACATCTGGCCTTGGTGCCAAAAGGCTGCTCCGCTGTTGATCGAGCCGCCCTTGAGCCACATTCCATTTAGAAGCCACGACTCAAATGGAGATGCTGCTGAGCATTCTTTGGCATGTTAACAGTGGACACGTTGCGAGCCATATTCTGAGTCTTGCTCAAAGTGACGTGGTGCCCATATTGAGTGTAAACTGCCTCTTTCAGCAGCCAATGCTCGACTGAACGTTGGCTGTTACTGGGAACCAATGTGCAAATATTCTGAATGCTGAACAACTTGTCAGAAAGCCTTCGCACCAACTCACGCATGATTGTACATGCTGAGGATCTGCATTTTTCTTGAATGCGTAGCGAAAGAAGATTCCCGATATTAAGTGGGGTCTGGGGGTAAGGTCGTGTTCGCTGGTCGGCTCGCGTGTGGCCGAAAGCGTCCGGAACGCGCTCGAAAGCGTCCTCAATGGTTCGAAAGCGTCCGCAAGCGTCCGCATGTGGAAAAAGTTGCCGTGCCATTGGGATTGCCACAAAAAGTCACATTTCGATGAGTCTTGAAGCGATTTCGCCGCGCAGACGCCGGGTTTTTGGAAGGCTGGGTGCCCTCGTTGCCGTGCCTTTGGGATTTGAATTCCAGAAGTGGTGTCTTGCTTGGCAGGCGCGTGATAGTGTTGCGCTGGCGTCGTTTTTGTTGGCCCTGTCGTACAATCGGCTCGGTTTGGTGAGCTTGAAATGTGTGAAAATCGGTCGAAATCACTCGGGCGCCACAGTCCCGTGCTAGATTTGGTTGCGTGCGTAAACATGTCGAAGTTGGACTTCGTGGCAGGCGCAGCAGTTTGGAGGATGTTGAGTTCGTGGCAAGCTTACTTTGCGTGACAGGCGCAGCACTTTCCATTGTTTCGTTTGAGTTTCGTGGCAGGCACGGTGCTTTGGAGGTTCTCGTGCAAGTTTTGTGGCAGGCGCAGTAGGCGCAGATTCCTGGCCTCGTACTTTGGATGGCTCGGATCGCCCTCGCTATGGCGCGGCGCGTTTTGAACACGCAACGTGAACCCTGAGCGCATGTTGGGTGGGTCGAATCCCTTGCGCTGTCGCTCTCGCGTGGCGAGAGACGTGACAAGCTGCGTTTCTCAGAAGTTTCTTTCAGAAGTGTCGACCAGAAGTGTTGCTCAGAGGAGTCGATTGCAAGTCTTGCTCAAAAATGCCTCTTAGAAGTGTCGTTCGGACGTGTCGCCCAGAAATGTCGATCAGAAATGTCGTGCAGAAGTGTTGCTCGGCAGCGTTGCTCAGAAGCGTCGATCAGAAGTGTTGATCAGAAGTGTTGCTCAGAGTTGTGTCGACCAGAAGTGTTGCTCAGACGTGTCGCTTACAAGTCTTCAAGTCTTGCTCAAACATGCCCCTTAGAAGTGTAGGTCAGAAGTGTCGCTAAGAAGTGTTGATCAGATGTGTCGTCTAGAAGTGTCGATCAGATCTGTCGTTGAGAAGTGTCGCTCAGAAGTGTCTGTTGCTCAGAAGATCAGAAGAAGTGTTGCTCAGAAGCGTCGCTCAGAAGTGTTGAGCAGAAGTGTCGATAAGAAGTGAGAAGTGTTGTTCCAAAGTGATGCTGAGAAGTGTTAGTCAGAAGCGTGGGTGAGAACTGTCGATCAGAAGTGCTGCTCAGAAGTGTTGCTCAGAAGTGTTGCTCAGATGTGTCGATCAGAAGTGTCGATCAGGAAGTGTCGTGTTGCTCAGAAGTGTCGCTCAGAAGTGTCGTTCAGAGGTGTTGGTCAGGTTTGTCGCTCCTCTAGAGGCGCTGCTCAGGAGTTTCGATCATATCCGTCGATCAGACGTGTCGCTCAGAAGTGTCGAAGTGTCGCTCAGAAGTGCCAACCAGGCGTGTTGCTCAGCAGTGTTGATCAGAAGTGTTACTCAGCAGTGCGGCGCTCAGCAGTGTCGCTTAGAAGTTCTGTCGCTCAGAAGTGTTTCTCAGAAGCGTTGCTCAGAGAGAGTTGCTGATGCGCGTGTGTAGAGGAGAGGTGTTGTCAGAAGTCTTGCTCCGAAGTGTCGCGGAGCAGAAGTGTCGGTCAGAAGTGTCGATCAGAAGTGTCGATCATAGGTGTTGACGAGAAGCGTTGTTCAGCAGTGCCGATCAAACATGCTCCTCTCCTGAGTGACACTGCTGTCAACACCTCTGAGCGACACTTCTGAACCCCGCGCACTTCTGCACGCACATCAGCAACACTTCTGGGCGAAACTCCTAATCGACGGTTCGAGCGGCACGTCTACACACACATATCTAATTGACACCTCTGAGCAACACCTCTGAGCGACGCTTCTGAGCAACACTTCTGAGCGACACTGCTGAGCGACGCAACACTTCTGAGCAACACATCTGATCCAGACTTCTGATCGACGCCTCAACACTTCTGAACGGCACTTCTGGAGACGGAACACTTCTGAGCAACATTTCTGATCGACGCTTCTGAGCAACACTTCTGAGCAAAACTGCATGTGTGATACTTCTGAGCGACACGTCTAATCGACGGATATGATCGAAACTTATGAGCAGCGCCTCTAGAGGAGCGACAATTCTGACCAACACCTCTGACCGACACTTCTGAGCGACACTTCTGAGCGACACGACGCTTCCTGATCGACACTTCTGATTGACACTTCTGAGCAACATTTCCGCTCGACACTCTGAGCGACACTTCTGAGCAACACTCTGAGCGACACTTCTGAGCAAACCTTCTGAGCGACACTTCTGAGAAACACATTGCTGCTGGACGCTTCTGATCAACACCGAGCAACACGTCTGATCGACACTTCTGATCAGCACTTCTGATCAGCACTTCTGAGCAGCACTTCTGCGCAGCACTTCTGAGCAACGCTTCCGAGCAACACTTCTGATCGACACTCTGAGCGACACTTCTGCGCGACCACTTCTGCGCAACACTTCTGATAATAACACTTCTGACCGACACTTTTGAGAAACACTTCGATCTGAGCACCAAATCTAATCGACACTTCTGAGCAACACTTCTGATCGACACTGCTGATCGACAATCTGAGCGACACTTCTGAGCAACACTTCTGAGCCACGCGAACTTTTGATATCGCTCAGAAATGTTGCTCAGAAGTGTCGCTCAGGAGTGTCGCTCAGGAGTGTCGCTGAAAAGTGTTGCGCAGATATGTGTGTAGAGATGTCGCCCGTCGCTCAGGATTGATTGTCGCTCAGAAGTGTCGCTTACATGTGTGTGTCAAAATTGTCCCTTGACAGGTTGCTCAGACGTGTCACTTATGTTTATGTGTGTGTAGAGGTGTCGCTCCGGTTGCCGCAGTTTGTCGCTCAGAAGTACGGCTTCAGGATTGGCGCTTGACGCTTAGGGTGTGCCAATCAGAGGCGTCGCTTAGGAGCGCAATTCGATACACCGCTTGTACGTGCGTTCAGAAGTGTTGCTCAAGTTACCGCTCAGAAGTGTCGCTCAAGCTCTTGCTCAGAAGCGTCTCTCAAAAGTGTCAGTGACAAGCTATGGTGTGTAAAGTCGACACCGGGGGGTTGCACTGTTTTGGGGGTTCGCAGGGGAATTCACTCCAAAACACCTTTTTCGCAACTTGTTTCGGCAGTGCTTAGCGCGCCTTGGGCCAGGGCTGGCTTGAGCATGCCCGTTTTGGTAGCATGTGGCTAGACGTTGGCTTGTTCGGCTTCGATGGTTGTGTTTTAGAAAGCCTTTTCAGCGTGCGGGCGACCTCTTTGGATTTCGGTTTTCCTTTGAGAGAGCTGAACACATAGCTTCTTAGCGGGAGAATGGAGCTTGGGCGAATGGCCTTTTGCGTCACTGTATGTCGCGGAGGTTGTTGCTACGGCGCATTTTTTGTTCGCATATATGATGTTTTCTGTGTCGCACTGGGTTGAAAAATGTAGCTCACCTTCGGAGAGCCTTGTTTTACGCATGTCAGAGAAGGCTTTGCGTTTGCATAACCGGTGCTTGCAAAGACATGTTTTGTCAATTGCTTGCAAGTAAAGCAGAAGTAGCCGTGCCTTTTACTTCATTTTTGGCGTCAGACCGATGCTCCTGGCTTGAGGTTTGCCCAAAGATACATCTTCCTGTGTCTCGAAACCTGGGCCCCCTTGTTGGCGTGCAAGATGAGTCTCATGTCAGCCACACATGCCGTTTGCTGCGCGCCTGTGTGGAAGTAGACGAGCGCCCCCACGACGTTGCCCCTGGCCAGGAAAATCATGTTGGGCTGCTGGATGCTTGGAGGAACTTGCCAATCGCTCGTTCAACTCAGCGAGCGCCGGGGAGTACTTGAGGGAGTCATTTGTGAAGTGGCAAATTCCGAAGTTTTTTTCGGTGACTTCCCCTGTCATTGTCCCAAAGCTGGCCTTTGTCGGCGGGCAGTACCAGAGACAATGCCGGGTGGAGCCTGGCTACCTTACAGTCATGGGCAGGATTGAGGGAGAGCTGAGCAGTTTCCAAGACTGCTCCAGGAGCGCTTGCTTGCTTGGCGCTGGCTTCAGTGATTCAGGTTGACCAGCAATGCACGTTTTGTGCTTGTTCCGGCGCGCTTGGTGCAGCACATGCGCGACAAGTGCGCGGCTCAGGCCAATCAGCCAGTTTAGTTTAGTTTGATTTGTTTGTAGAGTATTTGAGAAACATAAAGAATGAAAAAGTAAATAACTAAATGCAAAAATCAAGTAAATGAAAAAGTAAATACATGGATTGAGATGGGCCCCGAAAAGCCATCATTTTTGTTGTCGGTCTTGTCCAGCCTTGTCTTTCCACACGCTTGCCCCTTTGCCAGGTCGGAGTTTTCACCAGCCACTCAAGTTTTGAAGGCCACACAGGCTGCCTGTCCTTGATTTGCTGCGTGTGGCAAAATCTTTCGATTTGCCTCAGCACGTTAAGGCAATCCCGTGCTTGAAAGCTTCTGTGTGCAACCTGTGGAGTTAATCCGCGAAGCAGTGAAATTTCAGTATTTGTGTCTTTGGAAGCTTCTCTTGTGCAACCTGTGGATCTGTGGATGTCATCCACAAAGCAGTGAAATTTCAGCAGTCCTGTGTTTGAAAGCTTCTCTGTGCAACCTTTGGGTTTCATCCACAAAGCTGTGACATTTCAGCAGTCCTGTGTTTAGAAAGCTTCTCTGTGCAACCTTTGGGTTTCATCCGAAAAGCAATGAAATTTCAGCAGTCATGTTTTTCGAAGCTTCTCTGTGCAACCTTTGGGTTTCATCGGAGAAAGCAGTGAACATTTCAGCAGTCCTGTGTTTAGAAAGCTGCTCTGTGCAACCTTTGGGTTTCATCCGAAAAGGAGTGAAATTTCAGCAGTCCTGTGCTTGGAAAGCTTCTCTGTGCAGCCTGGATGTCATCCACAAAGCAGTGAAATTTCAGCAGCCCTGTGCTTAGAAAGCTTCTCTGTGCAACCTTTTTCATCCGGAAAGCAGTGAATTTTCAGCTGTCCTGTGTTTAGAAAGCCTTCTCTGTGCAACAGTTGGGTTTCATTCGCACAGCAGTCCTGTATTTAAAAGCTGCTCTGTGCAACCTTTGGGTTTCATCCGAAGAGCAGTGAAATTTCAGCAGCCCTGTGTTTGAAAGCTGCTCTGTGGAACCGGTGGACGTCATCCACAAGGCAGTCAAAATTTCAGCAGTTTGGGTTTCATCCGAAAAGCAGTGAAATCTCAGCAGTCCTGTGTTTGAAAGCTGCTCTGTGGAACCGGTGGACGTCATCCACAAAGCAGTGAAATTTCAGCAGTCCTGTCTGTGTTTAGAAAGCTTCTCTGTGCAACCTTTGGGTTTCATCCGAAAAGCAGTGAAATCTCAGCAGTCCTGTGTTTGAAAGCTGCTCTGTGGAACCGGTGGACGTCATCCACAAGGCAGTGAAATTTCAGCAGTTTGGGTTTCATCCGAAAAGCAGTGAAGTTTTAGCAGCCCTGTGTTTGAAAGCTGCTCTGTGGAACCGGTGGACGTCATCCACAAAGCAGTGAGATTTCAGCAGTCCTGTCTGTGTTTAGAAAGCTTCTCTGTGCAACCTTTGGGTTTCATCCGAAAAGCAGTGAAACGTTCAGCGGGACGGCGGGACAAGGCGGGACAGGGGCGGGACTTGGCGGGACAGGGCGGGACAGGGGCGGGACAATGGCGGGACAGTGGCAGGACATGGCGGAACAGTGGCGGGATAGGGCGGGACAACGACCGTTTCATGCGTGAAACCCACAGGCTGCGCAGAGCAGATTTTTAAGGACTGCTGAAATGTTCCCTGCTTGTCGGATGAAACCCAAAGGTTGCACAGAGAAGCTTTCTAAACACAGGACTGCTGAAATTTCACTGCTTTTCGGATGAAACCCAAAGGTTGCACAGAGAAGCTTTCTAAACACAGGACTGCTGAAATTTCACTGCTTTTTGGATGAAACCGAAAGGTTGCAGAAAGAAGCTTTCTGAACACAGGACTGCTGAGATTTCACTGCTTTTCGGATGAAACCCAAAGGTTGCACAGAGAAGCTTTGTACACACAGGACTCCTGAAGGCTTTCTCCCGCCCATTGTCCGCCTTGTCCCGCCATGTCCCGCAATGTCACGCCCAGGCTTGAGATGCATTGGGAGGACATCACAGGTTAATTGTAGCAAGTCATAGACTTGTATGACGAGTCGCAGTTGACTATGGCACAGGCTGTCCCAATCCGAAGACAATACAAGGCATGACCTTGACTTGACAGCCTTGTGCGCGCGTGTCTGTGACCCTTGCGGCCTTGCGGGGCACGAGCGGCCTCACGCGCGCGTGTATTCTAATCAGCGGCCCTTAAGAAGCCTTTGCGGCCCTCGCACGCACACGTTTCCTTTCCTAAGCACAGCGGGCAGCGGGCCTAGCAGCCATTGCGCGCGTGTGTTTCCTGATCAGCGGCCCTTGCGTCCCTTGCGCGCACGCGTTTAAGAGTGAGGCCCTGTTTCCGAATCCCAGGCGCATGGTTCCATGATCGCTTGCAGAATGTTTGGAGGGCGGGAGGAGGTCAAGAGGAGGCAGGGCAAGGGGGCGCGGAGGCACAGCAGCCTCATCCAGCTGGTTCAGATGCTGCTGCCTTGCGGCTGGAACCCTAAGCTGGGGAGAGCGCTTTTTATGATTTGGCTAAGCTCCCTGGCTTCAATGAATAGGAGCAAAGCCTTTCGCGTAGCATGGAGAAGCTGCAAGAGACGCCTCGTACAGTCTGGGTATGTCCTTCAGATACCTGCAAAGGCCTATGGCAAGCCATCTTGTAGGATTCTGCGTCATCTTCTAATACGGGGGATGTGTGTCTCACCCTATTTCGGAGCCAGAAAGGCGCCCGTGTTCCCGGAGCGCGCGCTCCGGAGCGCGCGACCATTCCAGTCAAGCGTGGGCGCTAAGCATGGACGCTCCGAAGCGCGCGGAAATGCGAAAGGATCGCTTCAAGACGCGTGTGTTGTCGCTGTGTGCCTCAGTGGTTGGTTGACATTCTGCCGAGGACATTGCCAGCTTTTGCGCAGCGATCATTCTGGAGCGCGCGCGCCCTCGCTTCACTTCACGCGCGCTCCGGAGCGCGCGACCATTCCTCTGTGTCAAGCGTGGACGCCCGAAAATGCTCAAACACATTCTGAGTTTGTGCGCATAGAGTAATCCCAAGGGCAGCTGGACAGATTTCTTGTGCACAAGGACACGCCGACACAGCTGCAGAACACGCTAATTCTAGATTGGAAAACTTGAGAACGCTTGCAGCTTTTGAGGTCGCTACGCTATCCAGCCACTACATTGCAGCCGCAACTCAGCGAAAGCCGCGGTATCTCGTGCAAACGAGCGCGCTCCGGAGCGCGCGCGCGGAGCGTGCGAGCGGCAAGTGCCTTGTAGCGCGCGGGGGCTGCGCTTGCCCCAGTGACACAAAAGCAGCCGCTTTGGGAAACGCATCGCGGCGCCCCGTGAGTCCCGTGAGATGGTTGCGGTCGAAGGTAAGACTCACTCAAGTGTACCCGCGTCGCATGGGAAGCCAAGCCAAGCACGGTCAGCAAGCGTGACGTGACTCACGCAGAACGCATTGCCTGGCATCTGCGATACTGACATGGTGCTGCTTTTTGGCCTGGCCTGGTGCCTGCAGCTGGTGGCAGCTTGAGGTGACTGTTGCTCCTGTGCGCAGAGCGCAGGCACAGTCAACCCAAGCTCGCTCCAGCTCGCAGCCCTGCCGTGTGCTATGTCGAGTTCTTGCTACACTGTAGCCATATTTATCTGCCATTGGACCTGACAAATTTCGGCGCACACTGCCATCCATCAGTTTTCATGCTGCTATGGCCGAGGCTCGGCCGAGACCTTTGCTGGATAGTCCCACGTTGCCTTGAGAGCCGTGTGACTGTCTTGAGCAGTAGGTATGTCCATTGCTGGCACAAAAAGCAAGAGCGTTTTGTTTTCGCCTTGAAGCTGCGAACGAAAAACATTCGTTTGCCTGCTTCATTTTTGTCCATATCGCAAGGCCAGGTTTCACCGCGTTTCTTTGCGATGTCTCTGGTTGCTTTTGAATAGTGCTATTGATTTCAGACATCCTTGTGTTGAGAATCACGTGTCATTTTGTGCGACGCAGCGCCCGCGTCGCGATGCTTTTGCGCGAAGTTCCCCAAAGCGAGGGCGCCCAAATGCGACAAGCCTGTGAAAGAAACATGTCTGGCGCCCGGGTTGCGCTTGCTCAATCACTTGCGCGCTGTAACTTGGCAGCCGTGGCCAAATTTGCCCACACTTTGCGTGAACCCCCTTCGAAAATTTGGCTCCCTGGCATGGCCTGGCAAGACCCAAGAACGCATCTGTAGCTACAGTCTGCTTAAATGCACTTACGCGTTTTTCTTGTTGATGCTTCCCAATATTCTTGGAACTCCCACTTCCCCCCTAAACCTAAGTTGTCGATCGCGCAATTCGGAAAATAGCCTGCCGAAGAAGCCATTTGCCCAAACAACATAGATATTAGACCCGGTTTTGGTGCAGCGTCAGAAAACATTGCCCAGACCCGAACCCCCCTAAAAGACAGTAGGGTTTGGGGGGGGTTCCGACCCCCCGGTGTCGGCTTTACACACCATATGACAAACGTCGCTTACGAGTGTCGCTTAAAAGTTGGTTGAACAGTCGGCCAGAAGCTCAGAGAATGGCTTCAGCTGGACAACATTGCTCGAGTTGACAAAATGCACATTCCCAAGGCCATGTTTTGCATTCGGGTTCGTGGCTTCTGTCAGGTCTTTTTGTCGCAAGAGGAGTGTTTTGCTCATACTCTTGCCGAAGCCGTGCTGCTGCCAGGTCATACAGAACAGCAACCTCGATTGTGGGATCCTCCGCTGGAAAGGCACCCTGGCCAAGTTGCCCAGCACTTTCGTAAGGCTTTAGGATCGTGTCACTGCTTGAAACACCAGATCCCAAAGTGGGGCAACTCCTTCTTTGCCATTTACATTTAGTCATATTTGTTCCGAGGGTGTTGTTCTCTTAACAACCAATGGCTTTGGCGCATGCGGAAGCATTTGGAATGTCTGTCGTCGACCATGTAGGCTGGTGCGCCACTTTCCCAGCTTCCTCAATGGACGGCCTTTCAAACGGCCTTGCGTACAGAGGGGGTAGTGGTTGGCAGACTAGGGCCGCTCTCACTCACGAGTGTTCTTATCGTCGTTTGATGCTCACAACGCACAATGGTCTGATTGCCAGCAGGGCAATTTTGGTTCACGCGGACAATTCAGCGATAAGACAATCTTTTGCCAAGAAACACAGCTATCTATGCTCACCCTACATTGACAGTCACCCGACAATCATGGCCAGCAATTCTGCATTGTTTTCCTACTTCTAGATGTTTCTTTACGCGTGTTTGCATCCATAGGTCTCAACATTGCAGCTCATAATCAGGTAGATGGCCTTGGGTGGGGCTGTCTGGAACAGCTCTGAGATTCCTGCTGGCAGCACACTTTAGGTCTTCGGTGACAGACCCTGTTTGTAAGATGAAGGTTGCAAGGCCCACAGCAGCCCTTCGCCAATCAGGGATTGTCGGAACCAAGAGAGGTCAGTGATCAGAATAAATTTAGGGTGCAATTGGTCGATAGCAGCAAACAACATATCGGTGGCATCTCATCAAATTGATTTGAAGAATTTGCGAAGTTTGCGAAGTTTGCGACTTGGTTTGTCTTAGCCAGGCTGCAGAGTGGAGCAACTTGGCGCTGGCTGGGAGGAGCTTCATCGGCCTCCTGGCTCAAGGTGCTACGCGCTTGCCCATATCTAGAGGAGGCGAACGCTTTTGATTGCCCGTTTTTGTTCAATGTCTCGGCTCACCGGAAATGTGCTTGTGTAGCTTTTGCTTTCTGGTTGCTTGGTTTCGTATTGGTTTAGGCATACTCCGGCTTTGACTGACTGCTTAGTGCTGCCTTAGTACTGCTTTAGTTTTGGTTTTGATTTTTGTTTGTGTGAATGAACTGTGTGTTGGAGTATATACACTTAAGCATTTCAGATCATTCAGTGTTAGGGCCTTGGCTGTGCTTGGAAATTGCTGGCCGGGCTCTTTTAAGACGCCTTAGACAAAGAATTTGCAGTTTGGGGGCACCGGCCTGTTTTTGCCTTCAGATTTAGTCATGGGGACTTGGGAATTTCGAGGAAACAGTTTGAATTGGGGGGACCTTGATTATTAGGGGGACCTTCATTTGCCTTACACCTTCGCACCGCTCAGACACATCCACAGTAGGATTCAGTCCTATTCGGTATCCATATCAATATGTGTCCATTCACGAGCAGGTATGATCAACAGCTCTGACGTGCACGTCCTTGCACCCTGAACTGTCTAGCACGTGAGTGATTGGGGGGGTTTATGCTCAACGACCCCTGAAGTTTGCCTACAACGATGGACAGGCGATGCCGATTCGATGAGTTGTTGCTTGCGCTGCTCGAGGCCTCTTCCGTAACGCCTCTAGCGAAGCGCCGGCTCGCTGGAAGATCTACGCAGTCCAACCTACCCAGGCACATGTTGTCAAGCTGTTTGCCAACCCTTCAGTCAGGTCTTGTGAAGATCAAGAGTTCTTGTAAACTGTTACTTTGATTCAGCCTCCGCCACATGGCGTGGCTTTGGCAAAGCCATGCCCGCTTGCCAGGTCAGCATCACAACCATGAGGAGCTCCGAGGAGAAGGCGGGCAACTAAAGCTCGCCATGCCAATGGCAAGGCTTTGTATGGAGTTATTCAGAAAAGCTTTCTCATTTTTTGGACACGCAAATTGGCGCACATTATCCACAACATACTATGTCAGCAAGGATCAAAATACAACAACTATGGTCGGGAGACGGCTTCTTTTTCCATTCTCTCTATCTTTCTCTTCTCTTTCTTTATTTGTTTCTCTTTCTCTTTCTGCTTTTGCTCCTGCTCCTGCTCCTGCTCTTGCTCTTGCTCGTTTCTTTCTCTCTTTCTGCCTTTCTCTCGTTCTTTCTCTCTATCTCTTCCTTCTTTTTTTTTTCTTCTCTTTTTTTCTTTCTTTTTTTTTTTTTCTCTCTCTCTCTCTCTCTCTAGCCCAGTGGCACATGCAGAAATCCACGAGTGTTTTAGGGCCGCCGGCCGAGCGCAGAGGGTTGACTTTTTCAAGACCCATAACCCTGCCTCGGCAACGATTTCGTCCAGCACACTTCGTTTGGCAGAGCTCAAGTTTGCGGCAGAACGCGAGTTCCTGCAGAGCAGCACGCACACAAAATACACAACCAAATTTTTCCCCGTCCTGTTGCCAACACCTGCGCCAAGTGCCCAGACATTTGCCGCGCTTTGCTTGCGCGCTCGCCGCGAAACGTACGTTGGGTACCTGTTCACGCGTTTCTACATCGTACTCTTCATGTGTACCTGAGAGCGGTACGTGAGGGGGTAGCATGGTGGTTTGGCTTCAGAGCTGCTCAACTGCGAAGACGCTTGCGGCAGGTTCAGGAACTAAGGGCCGGGGCTGGGCTGCGCAGTGACGGGGCTGGATATTGCGTGCGCATGTTTTTTGAAGATCTCGCCCAACATGCTAGGGCCAACTGCTGGGCCGCGAGCAGATCCAGATGCTTGGCGCATTTCAAGATAAATTGAGGAAGAAGCTGCTAGAAATAACAACAAAGGCTTGGAAGAAGTAGCTTTTCTTTGTGTGATCTTAAGGCGCCCTTGGGCCCTTATTAATGATTGCCCAAATATCAGCGACGCCATTCTCAAACGCTGACTGGAAATGCATTTGTATTGATTGTGTGCACTTCCAGATTCAAGGCGTGATGCAGCTGGATTGTGGTTGCTTTGTGGCAGAATCAAACTTCAGGTTTTCAACGGAAGGGACTGAACACTATTTGCGCTGTCTGCCACAGCAGCCAAGGACCTTTGCATCCGAAGACAATGATGTGGTGCAACTCACAAGCACAGGCGCCTTGCACGTGCAGCGATTTAATTTGGGGCTCGGACAAGCACCGGCTTATTGCCTGGTTCCATGTACTTGGCACAAACCTGCCTCCAGCTGTATGGTTCCAAAGTGTACAGCTAGTCTCACCGGCCCACGCCTGAGGCGATGTCCTCGTACAATCCTCCGAGGAGTCCTTTGCCTTTCAGCAGCTTGCGCCTGTGGATGAGGTGGGAGAAGCTGCGGCGATACAGAGTTTTGTCACACTGAATGAATCCTTGTTTGGTGTGAACAAGTCAGCAACACTCAAGCGGGGCCGTCCCCTCCTTGTCCAAGACTGACTCCATCTTCAGCTCCATCAGGCCGTGTATGGCATATGCCATGAGCTCTGCGCCGTGCTGTCCTTCGATCGAAAGGCGGCCAGCGTAGGTTTTCTCTCTTGCACGAATTGCTTGGTGATTGTGGGTGGGTTGGACGTATGGACATGTGAACACCACGCACAGCCTCACGCGCAGCATCATGTGCCACAGCATCGCGCGCAGCGTGACGCACCGTGCCACGCACACCTTGGCGCGCAGCATGCAGCATGCAGACGAGCGGCCCGGAAGCAACAGAGGCAAGTTGATGCAGGTGAAGTAACTCTCGGATAGTTGGCATGAATAGGTGGCAGGCTAAGTATTTCTCGAAAAAGTTGGCATGAGTCATGAGAAGCTGGCAGGTGAAGCAACTCTCGAAAAATTGGTAGGCTAAGCAGGTGCAGTTATTCTCGAAAAAATGGTCAGACAATATTTTACTGTCTGTTTCAGCCAATCTATGTATCTTGTGATGCCCCATGATAAACAACGCCAAAAAGTGATGTGCCCAACAAGGTCTTCTGCGGCCAAGCAATTGTTTGGAGTTGCATACATTTTCCTGTGGCACAGTTTGCTGTTGAGGTTTAGTTCCACATTGTGTTTGCTTCGGTATCAGCTTGTATAGCCAAAAACAGTATTTGGCCAAGGCCAGAAACAAGGTTTTTTCATGCGGTCCTGCTCCAATACTGCTGGACTTTGCTGCTGGACAGCCCGCGGGATTTCAACAAGATGCACTTTTGCTGCCCGAGGTTTTTGTTGATCCTCTCTTCCTATTTCGCTCTTTGCTCGCACGATTTCCTTGTGAGCTAGCCAACTGTTTCAGATTTCCGGAGAATAACAACCATGAATCTAAGGACATTGTTTCATTAGTGCTTTAATGTGGGGCATTGACTGATCAGACTTGAGCATGACTCAGCATAGCATTACGTTGAATTTCTGCACCCCGTCGTGCGAGGCACCCTTGGTGGGGGCAGTGAGGTCCAAAGCTTGGCGCAGGCCACGACGCTGATAGAGGAGTGTGCAGACGGCACCACGAAGACCTATGACAAGACAAGCATGGTCGAAGAAACTTATTGGAGCCTTGGACAATGGATATAGCTGGCTGCGCGAATTGAACTGATGACTTGTTTGTGTCGACTGGAAGCGAAATCGACAGTGCTTTGCATGTTGGGGGAACGCTTCAGAATTGGAGTCGGCATTTCTTGTAGGCATGGTCAGAATCCTCATTCCCAGGAGTCTGTCGACAGCCGGGAAAGCCTGCCGATGGTATACACCTGATGGAAGCAGCCTTAGCATACAGGGCCCTGCGGGTGGAGTGGTGGAGTGGTTTAGTTTTTCGTTGCTTTGTGACGCGCGACTGCAAAGCTTTTGACTCAGGCACCAAGGTTGCCGGTACTTCGCAATCAGACGAAGTGGCCACCCGCGCATCCTTCTCTTTGCTGCCACCAGCTTACTTTCAGGAGACACGGCTTCAAACGGCAAGGCTCGCATAGGTCGAGCGTTGGCCAGACAACGTCTCGGCCCTCTTGTTGCCTGGCCGATATGCGAGAGTGCCATGCCAATTTTCAGCCTAGCAGCTATCACTCAAAAACCAGCAATCAGCAATCTTAAACCTCGTCAATGTGGGGAGGACTGCAGCTTTAAACCCCACAAAGGGAATGCAGTTTTGAGCAACTTTTAGTTTCGTTGCAGTGCAGCCCTTGCGTTTCCTTGCTGCATGTGGCCTTGACACTTGCCACATCCTAGCAAGTATTCTCCGTTGTTTTTTCAACCCGCCACCACTTATTTGTTACGTGAGCTGAGACCCTGTTTGTTTTCTTTTGCACAAGTGATGACACAACTGCCTTCAGAACGGTTGACTGCTCGTGAAAAAAAGTTACGCTGATGTTTGCAGGCTTGCTGACTGACACGCTTCTGTTGTGTATAAGTGACTTTTGTAGTGTGAGGAGTCTACCCCCTTCGCGGTAGCGCTGAAGTCTGTGAAGGTCATCGGCACACAAGCGACCACCTGCAAGGAGAGCATTCAGCAAGAGGATAAAGTCACCACATTGCTATCATGACTTGTCTCCGCGCTAGAAGACTCGCCTGGTGTCTGGAGTGGGAGATGCCACAAAGTACATGCATGCTTGCAAAGGCAGCGTTGCTTGGATCTTCCTTGGCCGCATTTGCGTTCTTCATTGTGCACAGCTTGACTTCTTTGATTCTGCTCAGTTTGGAGGATCGCACAAATTCTCAAGCATTTTTTGCGGGCTCTTGCTTGTGTTCTTTTTTGTCGTTTGATGCCTACTTCAGCACGTGCCGGAAATCCTGACGACTTGCGAGTACCCATCCTGACGAGCTGCAAATTGAACATCGCAGGTTGAAGGCCGCGTGGCTACACTTGCTGGAACTGGATCTGCGCCTTGCACTGCCGGGTGAGGGAGGATCAACAAGCTCTTGCAGCAAGATCGTTCAAAATCAGGAGAGCGGTGGGGTGCGTATGGTTTTGTGCTGTATTAGTTTTAGCCAGATCCACGCTAGGGTACTTAACTTCGGCATGAAAGATGGACGGTGAAAACCACTCTCATCTTGGTTTGCCCCATGTGCAAGAGTTTTGTGCCGATGCACGAAGCATGATGCTCATGGGAAAAGGCACGAGAACTCGCGGGGTGATGAGGCACTCGCCTGACAACTGACCAATTTCTCGTGCAATATTCAGGGAGAAGGGCAGGAAGTGCGGCAGACTTCAGAAGAGTTTCTCGCATATTACGCGCACATGTTTCATTGCCCAGCCCGCTCACATGCAAACCAAGCAAGTTGCCGATCCAGCCACCGGGTCTAGTTTTTGCAAGTGATGCACTTTCTTGCACGCTTGGCCGATAAATGACTGATAGCGCTATATGCCTTAGAGCCAATGTGTTAGTTGTACTTGGGGCATTCTGGGCATGCTGCACGTTAGCCACAGGCAATCGTATGTGCTTCGGGCTGTGCGGGATGGCGTAGCGCATTTTCCTCCTTTGTTGTCGTGGCCAATCAGGTGTTCTCCGCGGAACTGGCGGAGGTTCCGGCAAAAACTGTGATGACTTGCGACCGACCGGTGCCTTGGAAGGAATTCAGGCCCTGAGAACCATGGAAGCTTTCCCGACATGTCCAAATCATTTACATCCTTGGCTTTGCGAAGTCCGACTGAACAGAGCAAAGCGCATATTTCCCAAACCCAAATACCGACAGCTATCATGGTGCTCTTGGTCGTGCTGACGAGCACGCACCATCCAGAAACTGTCCGAGGTCATGGTCCTTGGCTTCTCAGAAGGCTGGGTGAGTGGCAAGTTCTCAACAATGTGGCATGGCTACGGACCTTTCGTGCACATGTAGGCATACACATGGATGCACACACAGATGCACGGACACAACATATATATATATATACATTAATATAAATACACATGTATATTCCTACATATATATATATATATATATATATGTGTGATCAGGGGCTTGCCTGCCTGCTTTTATAGCTTGATTTAGGGTTGGGTTCAGGGTGGGTTGTTTGGAGTGGGTTTGGTGGTTTTCACCGGACTTTGCTTTATTGTTGGCTACAGATGCCTGGCTTTCCTTAACCCTGCCTAAACCAGCGCCAAACTCACAAAATACCAACACTACCCCCCTTGAAAAAGATAATTCTAAACCACACTAAACTCACTTGAGCTAGAAATGAAGTCCAAACCAAGCTCATTCAAGCCGAGCTGGTATAGAGGGGTTGCGTGGTTGTTGCGTTGGTGGCTGGGGTTGCTCCGGAGATGGCCTAGGATGGGTTGAAGGTTCGGTTTGCACTTTCTTTTAGGAGGTGTCGACCACTTTAGTCAATAAAAAGCTATCAGGAGCTTAAGCGCAAGAAATTGCCTGCCGCACCTTGCACGTGTGCGGTCGCTTCTGAATACATGCGTGTGTCTGGCCGTGCAAGGGCATCGAACGACAAGCACTAAAGTGAAACCAAATCTACAGGGGTCTCCATGCTCCCATCCCGCGCATCCCCAAATCCCCAAATCCCCAACATCCCCAACATCCCCAACATCCCCAACATCCCCAACATCACCAACATCCCCAGCATCCCCAACATCCCCAACATTGCCAACCATCTCCAACATCGCCAACATCGCTAGCATCTCCAACATCCCCCAACATCCCCCAACATCCCCCAACATCCCCCAACATCCCCCAACATCACCAACATCACATCGCCAACCATCTCCAACATCGCCAACATCGCTAACATCTCCAACATCACCAACATCGCCATCCATCTCCAACATCGCCAACATCTCCAACATCCCCAACATCGCCAACCATCTCCAACCATCTCCAACATCACCACCATGCTCAACATCACCACCATGCCCAACATCCCCAATATTACTGGCATGACAGGCATCATATGTCCCCGCATCATTTGCAAGCCCGGCATCCCCGGCATCCACAGCAGCCCTGTCAGCATGCCCATCCTTGCACCTTGCAAGCTTCATGTCTCTGGTCCATAGGCCTCAGCATCAACAGTGCTTGGAAAGTGCATTTTCCGCTGATGTCTTTCTTGATTAAAGTGGTCATCATGAGCCTCCAACCTCACCAGTGCTTTTGCTAATGACAACTCTTTGCTGAATGCTGAACAGTTGTAAGCCTAGGACGATTCAGCGTCCATAAGTGTGAGTTGAGTATTTGCAGTTTGAATGCTAGTCGCGAAGAGGTTGCAACCCCCTGCATCTACCTTCTTTCAAAAAGTTTTGGGGGGACCACAAAACCAATGAAAGCGTGAACAACAACATTCATTTTTTTGGTTTTTGGAACAAAAACCGTCAACCACTGAAAAGCCAAGACACATCGACGTTTTTGGAGGGTTTCAGCAATTCTGAAAGTCATGTCTGTCGCAATTGCAATTGGATTGCGCTTTCAATCTTTCTTCACGTGTCCGGGGTGGGCGATTTTCAAAGTGTTTTTTGTTTTTGTTTTTTTGTTTTTTTTTTTTGTGTGTGTGTGTGTGTGTGTTCCAACATGGCCTTGAAGCAGAGTCAGGTTGTATCCGAAACGCCCATCCAGTCATTGCCGCAGCACTTTGTGCATTCGGTGGCCACATTGAGGCCACATGCCGGCGTGTTGCAGGGAGGTTGCAGGCATCGCAGAGAAAGTGTGCGCTCAGCGGCCGAAAGGAAAAGGAACCTGCGGGAGCGAGATGCAAGTTGATGTGCCAGCACATAAGAGGGACGGAACCTGCTGGGGCAGAGAAGCGAAGGGAGAAGGGATCTTCAATCAAAGCAACACCCTGAACAAACTGAACTAAACGGTCAGCACGTGAGAGCCAAGCTACGCGATGAAGATCCTGCAGATACGCCACCGAAACAGAGAGAAAGCCTGCCAGCCGCGGATCAAAGTTGGGAGGAACAAGCAGAGTAAAGGACCAAGCAAAGATTGAGCACGCGCAAAGCAGGACATTCGAAGCTGTCTCTAGCGAACCTCATTATTCCCCCCTTCCACCCCGCCTTCCCCCGCTCAAACCGCTCGAAAGATGATGACAGTTTCACGGCAGCGAACCAGCCGCTCCCCAATTACAGGGATCAACAGAAGCAGGCTTTTCCTCGGGAGAACCCCAAGCGAAGAATTCCTTTGGTTTTTTTTAGAGTTTTTCATCCGAAGAACCCGAATTCCCTGAGGAAAAAGGCAAGAGTCCAAGATTCCTCCGGTTTTCGTTGGGTTTCAAAAGATTTCCTACATGTTTTTGGTTTTCCAGCCAAAAGAACCATATTTTCAGGGGAAAGCCTAAAAAGCCAAGACTCCTTTGCAACAACAAAGAATCCAATATTTTCACAGCCACCAAACTTCTGCCAAAAAATCTTGCATTCTTTGATTCTTTGTTTTTCTGGTTCCAAATCAAAAAGAAACTTTGAGAACACCAAACAAAAACTTGGTTGAAACCAACGAGTCTCCCCAGAGTTTGCTTTTTGTTTGGTGGTTCTCTCGCATAGTGTTGGTTTTTTTGTCCATGTTGTTCTGCTGTAGCACCAACAACAAAAACACGCTCTGTTATTTTGTGGTTTTTACACCAACCGCTCAACAAAAACACAGTTTTTTGGGCCTTTGCTGAAGAAGCCGCGCTCGAGAAACAACATCTTGGGGCAGAAGCCAAAGATTCTTCCTTAAACCAACTTATTTTCTTTGGCTCCTTTCACGGCTAATGGTAAAGGTCCTTAAAAGGCTCCTTATGAAGCTCAAAGCAAAGCTCCTCAACGAGCCCCTTTCAAGGCTGATTATAAGGCTCATTGCGAGGCTCCTTGTAAAGCTGCTTATGATGCCCTTTGTGAAGCTCCTTAATGAAGCTCCTTCTCAAGGCTCCTCATAGGGCCTTCTACAAGGTTGATTGCGATAGCCTGTAATCAGGGCATGATGCTGATGCTGGCATAGTTTCTATTTTGAGTGAGAACAAATCCTGTCCAAATATGTTTTTCAAAAACAACCATGATACGCAGCATTCAACCAGGGAATGTAAATAAGAAATCACGTCCGCAAATGCGGTTTTAATAAGATAGTTGTAAGTTGTAATGCCATTTCCAATGCGCATGATGTTCCATTGCAAAGCGCCTGATAAGGCTGCTGACAAGGCTTCTTGCAAGGCTCCTTATAAAGCTACTTATGAGATTCCTAAAAAAACTCCGCATCAAGCTTCTTGAAAGGCTGCTCATTTGTGATTCCAAAGAAAGCTGCTTGAAAAGCAGGAAGGCGAAGCAGATAGATGCCGCAGCAGATGCCTGGCAGATGTGATGTAGGGAAGGCGCAAGTGACAGATGAGATCCTTTCTTGCAACCAACAAGGCGAGTCGTGCAGGGGGTGGTGAGCAAATATATATTATATATTCTATATATATGTATAAGTATATACATATTCATAGTATACACATTATCGACACATCCATCCACATACACGTGACAATTTGTCAAGGGACCGCCTTTGAGATGTTGTTTGCCTATTGTGAAACCGACAAAGTGTTTTCTTCTTCCTTTTTTCCGACATTTGTTTTTTTGTGGCATTGTCAGCTGCAAGAGCCACATAATACATACATATATGTATACAAACATTGAAGGCATACGCTTATAGAAGCCCTTGAAGAGCTACTCTGGCTCCAAGTAGATGCAGTCTGTTTTAGATGGCCTCAGTTTGAGCCAGCTGACTTGCGCATCAAAACACTCACTTGCGGGACCACGCAGAATCACAGCGATCAGTGACAGAATGGGGAAACCATCAACCTTTGGCGTTTCGGGACCCCCTCAAAATAAGCCACAATGTTTCAGTCATTCCCTCATTTCCTATGCCCCGGCCCGTAAAGCACAGTAGCCAATGCTTCAACTAGCTCAAGCAGCTTCGGCCCTCGTTCATGTCCAGCAGGCAAAGCCAACCCCTGCGCATGAGTTACTTGGTCACAAATGTTCCATCCTGCTACGCAGGCATTGGTGACATGGTGCAGTTGGTCACAGCGGCTTCTCCACACCGTGCGGCCTATACCAAGTTGGGCAGCGGCAGGGCGCCACAGGGTGCCACAGGGCGCCACAGGGGCCTTCAAACATTTTGTGGTTGCAATGATTGATTGTCTGACAGATGCACACCTGCAAAGAGAGACTTTGCCATAGCGGCCCCTTGGACAGCCATTTCTTTCGCCATTTGCTGCTTTCATTAATCATGGGCTTCCTTGAAACTATCTGTATGTATATATATATATATGTATATATGTATATATGTATATATGTATATATGTATATATGTATATATGTATATATGTATATATGTATATATGTATATAAGTATGTAAGTATGTAAGTATACAAGTATATATGTCTATGTATATATGTATATTCACATACTTCGCTTGTTGTAACCGCTTTGGCAAGGAGCAATTACGTTTATAAGAAAGGAGGATGCTTCCTGTAGTCCAGGCTTAGTGCGAAACACATTGCTGCACATAAAACTTGACAAATATCACACTTTTGTAGACTTGAGGTGTTTGCGACAGCTCAGACAAGTTCGACAAGTTCACTCTCGAAGAGGCGAGAACCGAGTGACGAGAACAGAAGGACCCCATAAATTTGTAGCATCATGACAAACGCAATCTTGACATGACACCAGCGTTGGTCGAGTGCCTTTGATTTATAGCTGAGTCCCTTTTCTCAGTCTTGTCCAAGTTCTGCTTCATAGACGGCACTTAGGTGGCACAGCCTCCATTATGTACTTTCACACAGGATAGCAAGCAGTTGCCTTCGACAGATCACGCCGCCCTTGCTGGAAAGTAGATGCGACATTTTTAGCTTTGTGGACAACCTTGACTTTGTGGAACATGGCCAAAGTTCCCGCCATGTTGCGGGTTGGCAGGGATGATCATGGACTCAGTTCGACAGGCATGGTAAAGGTTCAAGGTTCCTATTGGTAATGACCATGAGCCTCGACAAGAGTGGCAGAAGGAGTCTCCCGGCCGTCGCTCAGACAGCAAAAGAGTTGCGGGGGCGCGCTCCCGCCTGACACGAGCCACGTGAGCCATGGAGCCTGTGGGCTTCGAAGCGCTATGCTGGGAGCCTGATGCCCCGGATGCCATTGACAGGGCCGATGGCAAGCTGCGAGTACGGCCCATGCCACAGCGGGACTTTTGGAGAGCCTCGGCATGAACTCATGAACGGATTCCAATGCATGCTGCCGTGTTGTCAGGCCACATGAAAGCGGCATCGAGTCATATCGAGCTGCATCATTCATTCCTTGGCTGTACTGGTAGCTGCCACATGGTGCTGTGTGCCCGCTACCTAGTTGTGTGCAGCTCAGGCAAAACTTTTTACAAACCACTGCTGGTGAAGCATGACGGGCAGGCGGATCGGCGCGCATGGGCAAAGTCCAAGGAGTCAAGAAGAAAAAGGGTCCACAAGATTATCATTTGCTTCGAAGGCAAGAAATCGCCCTGATCGTTGCTTACAGTCTTTTTTTCTTCGTGGATCGGGGTGCTTGAGCAAACTTGAGTTGCTGAGAACCATACTTCGTGGGCCAGCACAGATGAAGATCAGAGGCTTAGGGATAATTGTTGTGAGTAAAGCTGTTTGCTTCTCGCGATTGTACCAACAGCCAATTACTGCAATTGGGACATCTCGGATGTGATACTTGAAGGAACAACTACTGCACGTTTCCTGAGAGTTTCTCGCTTGCCCCAGCCCGCTTGGAAATCAAGCATGCATTCATCAAGGGTCACGAGGCTTTACATTTCATTTGTGGATGCGATGCCATTTGCTGAATGTGTTTTCAGCCACTGTAGCCGCGATTCAAGAGTGCGGGCTGGCAAGGTCCTGGTGCGCCCAGTGCGGACGGATATGGAGGTGACACTGTCCACTGCCTTTACCCTGAAGCCACGCGCGCAATTCGATCAAGCTGGAGCACCACGGCAGCAGTCAGGACAAAGAGAAGATGCAGGCTTGAAGAGAGCAACAATCGGGCAAGCGTGAAGGCATAGCTTCAATGCGGGCTGTGCACCAGTGAACTGCATTTTGCAAGACCTGGCTTGATGTGCACAGCATGACTCATGCTCATGCTTGTTCATATGTCACATTGCTGCATTCCATGTTCCTTCTGCGCAGAATGTGTCAAACTTGCAAATGTTTGTTGCGTTGTTTTGCGTTGAGTGGGAGTTTTGTCGAGTGGCACTTACTTGCGCTTGGAATTGCGGTGTGTGCCTCGCACGCGGTGATGTCGTGGTAACGTGAAGTGCACAAGTCAAGCGATACTGAGATGTGGGCAACATGCTGAGTGCGAAGTCCGACTGGCTGTTTTCAAGCGCGACATTGTAAAGAAGTTGGCTGTGTTTGGAGTATGTGAATGCTCATTTGGGTCCTGCGAAGCTTTCGGACAGACTTCTGCAGGAGTCATAGAGGGCTCTCCAGCACTTGAGGCAATGATCCTGATCGATGAGAACACGTGGGTGAAAGCTGGCATCGAGTTTTGTGATGGGGTGCCAAGATTATCTTGTGTGGTGACCAATGACGGCTTTTCAGACACTTGGTTGTGATTGAAGGCCACTTATTTTCGTGCCATGTTCCCTGCTGTATTCGTAACAGACATCCCGCCTATGGTTGAGACTGAACTTGAAGCATTGTGTGATTAGCCATGGTTCATTCCATCATCAGGGACGTCGCGGTAGTGACTGACCTGTGATGTTTGGCTCAAGTTTTATGGGTTCCGTCGCGCCTCGGATGGGCGTCGCCGAACCCCTGCGTCGACCGACGGCATCTCGGGGGAGAAAGAGACCTTGGGCCGCCGCCAGGTTGGTAGGGACCATTCGTGCGGCCTGTCGTCGATCAAGGTTGCGGGTTAACCCTTTTCTCTTTTGGTTGTTGCTCTCTGGTGTGTGGGAAACCCTGATCTTTGGGACCGGGGATTGGTTTGCTTTTGGGGAACCTTTCTTTTGTGGCTTGTTTACCCCAACTTACCCATTGCCTGGGCACAGGCTCGTGCCCGAATCACAGGTTATCAGCCGTAGGACTTTCCTACGCGCTTGAGACCATCAACTACAAGCTCAATGACGTCAACCCCACGCTCTCATAGGAGTGTCGTGGATGAGGAGGCTATCCTAGGTGGTCTCCGATCAGGTGAGGACTTGCCGGACTATAACTTCGAGAAATTTTTCGAGGGCAGGTCAGGATCGTAGGAGTGATGATCCCGATAGGGACACACCCAGAAGCCGTGGCAGGTACACTGACGATGGAGACGATCGCATTTTCCGTCAGGCTACCGATGATGAGCAAGGACAAAGAGCTCGCCCCGATAGGGGCGGCTCCGAATCAGGTTTCAGACACGGACATTTGGACTTCATCAGCATGGCGATGAACATGGCCCACCCTCATTCGGACGACCCGGAGGCCATGCCCACCCGATCCCCAAGGTCTCTTGTTCCAGGTGAATCGCAGGCCTCGGATGAGCTCGGGGACAGGCCGCGAGGGTCGATCCACCGGTTCTCAAAATCCAGGTCAGTTTGATGAGCGCGAGGAGAGGACGTTTGCAGGCATCGGATACGATGCCCTGTTAACATCAACCGCAGGCTGGGGCAGTAGCATGAAGCAGGAGTCTGATGCCGATAGGCCCAATCCTGTTTCAACGGCCAAGTTTGAGTTCAATGATGATGAAGATTATGCCGCATTTGCGGATCGTCGTGATGAGGAAGAGAAGTGCAAGGAGCTGTGCTGCTGCTAGGCCCAGGAGTCTCTCTCGTGGAGCTGCAAGGGTCCGAACACGCTGCTCAGGATCACTGATGATCCTGTTCCCGACCCCAAGGGGGCGCGATTTGAAAGAGTTCCTGAGGGGATCGAGATATCGACCCCTCCGGCTCTTAGATCTCATTCCTCTGGGGAGTCCGGTGATGCCAGGAGTAAGGAGGTCTTTGATTTGCACATTCAGGAGATGCTTGAGAGAGGTGAGGCCTCTAGCTCCGTTGTCAACACTCTCAACGCTTTTGCTAACCAGATCAGGTCGTTGAATGGTCAGGTGAGTTCCATGCGTCGAGAATGGCATGATGAGAATCAGCAGATGAAGGATACGGTTGACCGCTTGGCTACCGAGATTGCGACCCAGGCTGATGCTGATCGGATGCGAATGATAGTTCAACGGTTTGCCGGTGAAATCAGTCCTGATAGCAGAGCGATCGTCAGGTATGCTGTTGATGAGCAGAGTGAGATTGTGGATCAGAGGATCAATTCGCTCTCCGACGAAGTCCGGAAATCCGTTAGGGAGATGGAGGGTGGCTTAAGTCAGCTTCATCAGGCCCAGGATAAGCATCATGCTATGTTCAGAAGTCATGCTGCCTTTGAGGATCAGACCAACGCTGAGATTGAGAAGTTCGAGAGGCGACTCTCTTCGACAGAGAAGGCCGTTAGGCCGACCACATCTTCTGGTGCTCCGGCTGTATCGGGGCCCGATAGGGCCGCGAGCAGCGGGACTGATGTGAATGTCAGGGAGTTAACCACTAGAGTCGGCATACTCCAAAGTGAGCATGATCGGCATGCGAAGTGGGCTTCGCAGTCCATTGGCGATCTCCAGGACGAATTCAGGACTCTCGCTGATCGTGCGCCTCTCCCTGTTCTCACGCCCGAATCGCGGGGCGACAGGGAATTTCATCCTTGCCGATAGGCCTAGGGACCCTCATGACCCTCCGGATTGGCGCGCAGCAGTTGAGGAGAATAACAGGAGGGTTCAGGATCTCACTCGCCGGGTCTATCGCCAAGCTCGGGATTACGGTACCATCTTCGAGGACGTTGGGGCTGTGAACGCTCGGATTACTGCGTTCAACGAGAATACTCAAAGGCTCCAGCAGGCTGTACAAGCTATCAGGACTCAGCTTACCAATCTTCCTTCGAGTGCGGAACAGGTTCAATCCATCGTTAGGCGGGAGCTTGTTTACTATCGTAACATGCTTGACGCGACAATGCGTAGGGTCAACACTGTCGAAGGGAATATCCGCGTCTTGAATGAGACGAATAACCGAGTTATCGGGCAACTTGCTGAGATTGAGGGACATGTTGATGACGCGGCTGACATGATTCAGGTTGCTCAGCAAAATCCTCGCGGACCTCAGGGAAGACCAAACGTCGGGTACAATGCTTTCGCTGGGCAAGGGCACAGGATTAGGTCTCCGACTCCTAACCCTGGGGATCGTAATCCCGCCTATTCGACCAGGTGGAGGCATTAGCATAGCTGATCATGTCTTTGGGGACAGTAGGAGAGGCAATGTTGGCGATCAGAACCAGGTCGACAGGGGTTCGAGATTGCCGAGCGTGCCTGGTAGGGCTGAGGCTGACTCCCATGTGAACAGACGTTCTATCTCTCCCGTTAGGGAAAGAGAGGATAGCCGAAGTAGAAGAGCTCTGCAGATGCAGGATAGGTCTTACTCTCCACCGAGACGTGTGAGGGACAATCCACGGTCTTGTGCTAGGGCAGATAGTTCGATTTCAGTTTCCCCAAATAGGGATGAAGGTTGGAACAGGAGTCCAAGGGCTGCCGATAGGGAGCCTGAGGTCAGGAGTCGGGAGACGAGAAACGAGAGACCAATCCGCGATAGCGGTAGTGCCCCTCGAAACTCCAATCGCCGACAAGGGGATACCCAAGGAAACAGGGCCCGAGGTGACGTTCCAAGTCCTAGTGATGGCAGAAGGAACCCAGCCACTGGCAGTGCGCCGGGTGGCGATGGACCTGATCTATCAAGCATTTGCGCTCAGGACAACCCGAACGATCGCAGGCACCCGGATGCGAGTTTCACCTGTGTTACTTGCAGACGTAAGTTTTGCCAGTTGCGTCAGGGCGATGATGGAAACTATTGAAATTACACGCTCTTGAAGACGAAGTGCTGGGCTTGTCGCAGGTTCGCATGATCGCGCTGGCCGTGGCCCCTCCTGGAGGAGGAGGCGGTCCTGAGGGACCATCAGGTCATGATGGAAGTGGAGGTGGTGGTCACGGTTCAATTCCGCGCCCACCCTCAGGGCCTGGGCGGCGCCTCTCGGAAGATACCCTGGTGGAGGAGGAGCGCCCGCGTATAGTGGCACTGTTGCAGACTCTTACGGAGCTGGGAACAACCAATCTGGTTCTAGTTTCTATGGTCCTGCTTACGGAGGTGGCGTTAGTCACCAAGGCGTTGGTGCTGGCGGTAGCCAGCTCAACGTTGTTGCTGGTTATCCATCGAGTATCGGTAGTGCCAGTACTCTCGGACCAGGTCTTAGCCTTGGCTACAGTGCTCATGGCGCCGGTAGGCAGGGAGATGGCGGTCTTCTTCCTGAAGCCTTGAAATAAAAAGACGATGGGCGGGACAAATGCACCAAGTGTGGTAGGATTCCTGAGATTGGTTTCCCAAAAATTCCATGCATTGGATGTGGAATGAAGGCGTGCGAGGTATTCTGCCCGTTGCCTGCCAGGCTGTGTGAAAGCTGTAGGATTACTTCTTGTACCCCGATAGGGGCGCTCATCTCGACTGTTGTTGATAGCAAGGATCGGTACCATCACAAGTGCAACACTATCACGTTGCCTCCTGAACCGACAGCTGATAAGCTTCGGGAATGGATTTCTGAGGTAAAGGAGAGGGTCAGGAATGCGTTCAGTTTTGATTCAGACTACGCGTTAGCGTGGATTTCAGAGACTGAGAGGCTTGACTATGATGCACTAGGTGGGCCTTGTAAGTACCCGGTGTTGGATTCCAACTTCACGAGTGCTATCAGGGATTGCATCAAGACGAGGGCCGTTAGGGACAAGATGAATCGTCTCACGGAGGCCGCTCAAAATATGATCCCTCCTCAGGGCATCAAGGGAAGGCAGATCTTGAAGCTCTTGCTGAACCATCTGCAGACTTGCAGACTGGAGTCGAGGACGACCAGACCTTCAAGATTGCTGAGCTGACCAGTCGGCAAACAGGTCACTCTGACGATGAGGCTAGGCTCCGGAGTTATCTGAGCACATGGGACAATCTCATCTACGGGATCAAGAGGAAGATCGATGATGGGGTGCTACTAGCTGTGTTCATTGAGAACGTTCGTCGTCTACGCTGTACGCGGCCTGACATCGAGAGGTGGGATCGCGATGAGACCGTTAGATCTTTTCCGTGGCTCTATAAAGCTTGTCAGGACTGTGTCGAACGATGGCAGAAGCGCCAGAACACGCTACACCTTCCATGAGCAGAGATCCCGATCGGGCTCTCACTCTCGTGAGAGGGATCGACATCCTGGAGCTCCTGGGGTCGTTCGGAGATACGACCCGCTCGCCAGGAAGAGCGACCAAAGTCCTTCAAGGTCCGTTAGGTCCGGAAAGGACGGAAAGCCGAGATCATCTTTGCCCGTGAGGAGCAGTCAAAGAGACTGAGCATCTCCTGGGAGAGGCAGCAGAGGGACCGTACCCCGTCTCCCAAATCGCCGGGGAGGCGGGCCTGCTGATCGGTCCTGTTGGGAGTATGCGAAGACGGGGAAATGGCAGCATGGTCGAGACTGACTGCAGGTTCGAGCACGACAAGAGCCCAAGGAACCCTGCGCCCTCTACTCCGAGGATTGGCGATAGGCCCGTTAGGGACAAGCCTATGTACTTCGGGTACTGCTACGACTGGATGTATGGCAAATGCACTGCTCAGCAATGCAAATACTTGCATCAGAAGCCGCCTCCCGGTACGAAGCCTATCACGCCTCGTACCACTGCCGGCCCTGTCGTTGAGGATGAAGAGGCCTAGGGGCGTGTTCGATCACATTTCAGGAGGCCATACCGTGAGCGACCATGAAACACCGGGTTGCGTGACATATGTGTTTTCACGGCCATACGGTTTTCGCATACGTTTTCACGGCCATACGGTTTTCGCATACGTTTTCACGGCCATACGGTTTTCACATACGTTTTCACGGCCAGACGGTTTTCGCAGCCACATATGGTTTTCACGCTTCTTGCCGCCCGCGGCGCCCGCGAGCATGTTTGTAAGCTCTGTTTGCGCAAACATACCTGAGCGCACGCAGGCGCGCACACGCACGCGCACGCACACTCGCGCGCGCCAACAACATGCTACCTGCCACAGCCGTCCTTGCGAAAGGACTGCGCCAGCACGTTTCGCCACAATCTCCACCAGCCTGGCCTTGCCAAGCTTGAGCCAAAGTCAACAACCCTTTAGCGCCATTTCCGTTTGCAAGAGAAAAGAATAGTTTGGTTGGAAAAGGTTTCTGAACATTCTGCTAGGGTTTCCAAAGTGACACGGAACAGCCCGTTTTCAGGGATCCCGTGGTTGCAAAGTGCTGAGCCTGGCGGGTCGCCTTGTGGATTTGTTTTGGAGCGGCAGCAGGGAACAACCTGTCTTCAGACATTATTTCATTACGTGGTTGAAAAATGCAAGGCGGGGCAAACGGCCTGTTTGGTTTCTGCACAGAAAAAGGAACACCCCACTTTCAAGAAGCCCTGGCTGACAAACACCCAATCCGGGTTATCTGGAAAACAGATCATTTTAATGCCTCCCGTGGCTCGAGCAGGGATTGGGTTTGTCCACAAATCAGCTGAGGCCCCTCGGAAAGAAACGCGATAGCTGTCAGTGGCGGGACTGAACGTGGTGTGAGCTCCCTGTTTGGCAAGAAAAAAGACCACCCGTTTTCAAAAGAATGGGTTAAGCTTCGCTCACCCGGCCCGCCGCGGTGGCAATGATCCTCATCAGACTGCGCCGGAGGCCCAAGACCCGTGTTTTTTAGCCGAGCCTTGCTTTCTGGAGCGTCTTTGGCACACTGAGTAGCCAACGCTGGAGAACCCTTTTCTGGGCAGTCCGCGCATCAGTCAACCGAAGCGTTTTTCCTACCTTTTTCAAATAGTCCTCATCCTGCCAGGTTGCATACTTAGCGTGATTCACACGGCTTGGCCGCGAATTATGGACAACGTGAAACAGCATGTGGAGTTTTGGCCTAATGTGCCAAAGCACCTCCCTGTTCTCAAGAGCTTCCCCTGCTAGCCGAATCAAAGTTTGGCAGAAAACCGTGCCAATAACTTTGACTTGTTCGTGCTCCCGTTCTGACAGGAACCACCCAGATTTGTTCAGCAGGCCCACGAACACGTTGGCCGACCAAATCAAACAGAAAATCGAAGGGTAATTGGCTTGGTGGTCTGCAAGTTCATCTTGGAGCCACCGCATGCAAACATAAGCATCATAGCCCGAGGAGGCCAGGGATGGATATGTTTTTCCCTTCCAGCTCAACTTGGCCTTGGAGAACTTCCGAAGCCTCAAAGGGAGCTTGTGGCTTTTCGCCCACGCCTTCAGCTTCATTGTTGCGTCACTCATTCGATCTTCAATGTTGGACCCCCTGAAAACATGTCGCTCCTTCAGGACCACTTTCAAAATTGATCCTATCACGTCTCGGGCCACGCCGAGGTTGAAGACATGTAGAAGGTCAGGCATTATCATTGACTCCTGGAAGCCTAGGAGAGAAACATAAGCAGGCACATGCTCCCACGGGGGCTGGGCATGCATCGTGCCCCAGTATGGAGCACTTTCCGTCATGTCCGTAAAGAGGTAGTTCTCGTCAGATTTGCTTGCCAGGCATGCCCAGCAAATCTACAGGGGCAGGGGCGCCCACACTTGCAGAAGCGGTTCAACGGCAAGGGTCTGCTGGGGAAAAATATTTTCGTTAGAGTAGCAAATCTTTCAATCTATTTCAAAAGGTTCCACCCAAGTGCGCTTTAAACAGGCGATTGTGTTATTTTGGAAATCGTGTTATTAGAGAAGGGTTTGGCTTGCAGGGCTTGACGAACATCGCCTGGTCCGTGCTGAAGCGGCGGCAGAAATTGAAGATCTGTTTGAGAGCTTTCCAATCTCCACGAAAGCCAGTGACATACCAGTGAAAGCAGGCAACCTTACTTGGTCTAAGTGCGTGTGTGTGTGTGTGTGTGTGTGTGTGTGTGTGTGTGTGTGTGTGTGTGTGTGTGTGTGTGTGTGTGTGTGTGTGTGTGTGTGTGTGTGTGTGTGTGTGTGTGTGTGTGTGTGTGTGTTTTTTTGAGGGGGGTTCTTTTTCACGGGACCCCGCAAAAACTTGTTGTTTTTTACCGGAACCAACCCCAAAACGGGAACCGAGAAGCAGAAACTCACTTCAACCAAGGGGCTTCTTCGCCACCAAAGGATCGCATGTCCCGCACAGGCGTGCCATCAGTTGATAGTTTGTTGAACGACTTTGTGATTTCAGCGGCCAAAGTTTGCAATGTCAAGTTCACGTTTTGGGAGGAAAAGGCGTAGTGGGAGCAAGGCACGACGGCAATCGGCCACCTAGAAGCCATTGAGTTTGTTGCCACGTGCGGCGGCGCCACGTCGCTTGTGAAAATCAGAAACATCCAGCTCTGCCCCACACATGTGACCTCGTCACCTTGGCCCGCTTTGAAACCCCAAACATTTGGCAGATCGCAGGGCTGAGGCCACGGCAGTAGAGGGTGCATGGCACAGCAGACTTAGGGTTGTTGGCAGCAGGGTGCCCAGGGAAATCCATCAGCAATTTGCCCCAGTGCCGCTCAAGCTTGTCCTGGTCGTCCAATAAAGCCCAAAGATAGCCTTCAGATATCATTGTGGCAACCTCAAGCCGAATCACCGCATTTTTTGGAAACCACACGTTCCGCCAAAGATGTAGGAAGCTAAGCTTGAAGCGAAATCGTGCGGGAGTAGGCATGGCCAGTCGGCAATTCGCATCGGGCAACCTTCCTCCTGAACTGGGACTTTCGCCCAGGTGATGGGGCACGGCAGCGATAGCCCGCCGCGAGCTGCGCGCTCATGAAGACCTTTCTCTTCGTTCGAACTTGGCTGAGGCACAAATAACGTGCAAATATGCTCCCTGCAAAAACTTGTAGCTAGGCCCAGGCGCATCACGAAATCACTGTCATAGACAGACCCAATGGTTCGACTGTGGCTCACAGACGAATAGCCAGCTCCAATAGAGAAAGCAATCCTAGGGCCGGTCTGGTGCTTGACATTTTGCCCACTATGCCCACAGGTAAATCTCAGCCAGCGGCGCTTGGTCAAGCGCCTCGCGCAGAACAGCAAGTTGATCCGGAGCACCTGCGTTGGGCAAACCAAAAGGCAAGGCGAGATGAACTGTTTTTTGGCATCAAGTGTCAAGCTGAATCATTTTCCGCTTTTTTCACTCATTCGCTACTTGCTTGGAGCCTGACGGCGGCTGATGTTGCAATGCCCCCGACCTATGCTCCAGTAGATGTGTAAGTCAGATTCAAAAAGAGCAGCTACACGGACCTTCAGGAAAGTAGTGCAAAATGGAAGTTCGGGTTTAGCAAAAAATCCATTGACAACCATTCCCCCTTTGCCCGAAGACCGTGACCCCTGGACTCTCATGGAGTCCTCCCCTAAAGCTGCCACACACGCCAAGGCCGGGATCACGTGTGACTCAAGCGCTCTTGTTCTTCTTCATCTCGGCCCTGACGGCTCGGGCCTGAGCCTGGAGCAACCGAGTCGCGTCCACCTGGCAACGGAGAGGGGCAACATAGGCTTTACAAGAAAAGTTTGCGTTTAGCTTTTGCCTGACACCATCAGGCCTCCTGGGTAATCTTGCTCTTCAAATCCTGCAAGCCAGCTTCTTCGCAGCTTTGGATCCTTACTTGAAACCCTGCGCGACATACGCGCAGCCAGCCCAATAAATGTTCGCCCAAATGCAAACTGGCAAGGGGGAACAGTTCATTGGGCCCGAGCCCAAGTTTGAATAACACTTTTGACGTACTTGTTCGTTTCTGTTTTACGTGGAACTTCACTTTGAGGCTTCCGTAGCCATTTTGGCTCAGCTGGACTTTCATTTGTATTGGCATCTCGCCTTGCGTTTGAGAGGGATTGAAGCCCCAAAAAAAAAACAAACAAACACGTGGTTTCAAGTCCTTGGGTCCATGCTTTGCTTTTGATCAGTCATTCACCACGCTTTCTCGCTTTGCTTGTGGACACGAGGGTTTTCCCGGCGGGGTCGTGAGCCATATCTCTTGCAGATTCCGCTACCCTTGGCGACTGGAGGACCTGCCATTTTGAGCCTTACTGCATCTACATTTCGTCGAGCTGCGTGCTTGGGATAGATTGCTGGTTTGCTGCGTGAGTATTTGCAGTATTTGGCATTCTCCACGTGCTGTGCCGGACCCTCCAGTGGAAATTTCATTTGGACCTCTTTCAGACCCTGGGACGGACGTAGATGATGGATCAGACTCATTCTTGGGATTTCTCAGTGGTTCCGGGCGATTCAGGTGCTTGCGATTTGATTCCCAGCACATCAGCTTCGTCTTCGTTGCTTCCACGACCCAAGCCTGTCGCTGGACGTGGTCGTCCCCGGACCTCATTTGATCTGCCAGATTCACATATTTCGCCGCTCCGACGCCCGATCAGGAGTATTCCCCCGCGGGGTCGTCCTTCATCCTTGTTGCATTCAGTGGCAGATTTGCAGGGAGTGGATAATTTGCCACCACCTGATCGTCCCGGCCTTACCTCTTGGTCAGTGCACTCCATCGATATTTTATCCATGTCGCATCCGTATTCGAGACCCAAGCTGCCTCCATCCAACATGCCGAGTTTGCGCCCATCGTTACATGAAGGCAGTGATTCGCCGGGGCCTCCTGACAGGACGGTCGCACACAGGACTTCACCACCTCAGACGTTGGCAGGTTTCCGCGGACGCGGCCGAGGTCGCGCCGCTTCACGCGGTAGAGGTTTGCCCCAGACGATGCAGTTGGCGCGAAATCAATGTTGTAGCGACAGCCCGTTGGTCCAGAGCATCTTGACGGACTTCTTGCATGTGTTTGGATCTTTTTCCGCGGTTTTGAGTGATCTTCGGGATAGCCCCAACATCAGAATGCATATGAATCGTTTGTTGGATGCTTTTGCGCCTAGCACAGTTTTTAGATATATGTTGACGCTCTTGCAGTTGCACAGTTGGAGCCTGAATCTTGAGATGCCGATGCAAGAATGGACGGAAGTGCAGATGGCGGACCTTTTGCTGTCAGCTGCATCCTCAGATCCGAGTGTTTCTCCGGGCATGGCAATCAAGAGTTTCTCATGGGCATTGAAACAATTTGGCATCAGCCTTTTTCCGGCAGTTCAGAGCGCCCTGGTACAGTCTTTCAACAAGCGGAAGCTGGTGGCCGATCGGAAGGAGGCTCTTCCTTACCCCCTTCAGACTATCATGCAGTGGGAGCGACGCATGTTGCAAAACTCGGCCTCTCAGACAGAAGTGGTGGTCTTAGGGGGACTTCTTGTCATGACATGGTCAGGCATGAGGTTTGGAGATCTCCAACGTCTGCGCATGGATTCGCTTTGCTTTGATGGCAAGACTCTGCGAGGTATTTCATTTCGTACTAAGACCAGCACCTCTGGCTGCCCTTTTGGGGTGCACTGCTGTGGTCTTCTTTCCTGGGGTTCGCACACCTGGGTGCATCGATTTCTTGCTGTTTTGGATGGTATCTATGAGCATTCCCAACGGTCGGAAATTGACTATTTGATCCCCGGCATGGATGACGGTGGAGTGAGGCTACCTTTGCAGCCCATGCATTATTCGGAAGCCTTGGGTTACTGTCGAAAATACTTGCAGATTCCCTGGCGTTCGCAGTCACAGTATTCCGTACCACACACTTTGTCTTATACGGTTCACGGGTTGAAGAGCACGTTGCTCTCCTGGGCCAGCCAAGCGATGATTGCCCCAGAGCTCCGCCTTTTGCAAGGCCACCATGCTGATCCTTTGAAAGCGACACGTCTTTACTCCAGAGACGACGTCAATGGAGCTCTTCATTTGCAGTGGCAACTCATTGTCAAGATCCAGAGCGGCTGGAGGCCTTTCACTCCCCAGGGCAGGGGGGGTCAACACCCTATTCCGGAGCAAGCTTTTGCATTGGAGAAATTTGACAAGGTTGCCAAACAACATGATTGGCAATTTTTCAATTTTTTGGAGCATCCGGTGGAGCTTGGCCAACTGGAACCCTTGTCGGATGGATCTTCTTCCCCCACATTATCCAGTGATTCAGACGGATCCCAGGCTTGTCCCGAACCTATGCGCGCCGCTCCTGCTGCCTCTGAGGAGGCTGAGGTTGGCCTTCATAGAGGCACGTGGCATATTCTTCTGGAGCGGACGTAAATTCTCTGCTAATACGATTCAGGCACAGGAGACTTTGGATTTCTCACCTCCACAAACCCTGTGTTACCACCCAGGTTGCAAGAAGGGGTGGGCATCCATTGGAGCTTTGTGAAGCTCTATTCAGCATCTGAGTGCTGCAACAAAGAAAAAATGCATGGGCAGGGCGGTTGATTTTCTCAGGGGAAGGTACCCTATTCGGGGCAATTTGCGTTCATTAGGTTTTGGCGGGGCTACAGGGTGTTATTCAGGCACCTGGCAAGTTTGGGAAATTTTCCGGGCCCGCGGCGGCAGTCAGGTTTTTCGCCCCCCCCCCCCTGTTTCCCCCCACGGGATTTTGTGGGGGTTGGTGGCCCAAAATACTTTGGGGCGTACCGGTTCTCACCTTTAGGTTGCTGGTTCCGTTAAAAAAAAAGGGGGACAAGGGAGGAAAGGGGCCAGATGCAGGCGTGCCCAATTTGAGAGTATTGCGTTTCTCTCAAGCGTCGATGGCGTATTGTCATCTTGTGCGTTTTGCATCATTTGGCGGATGCGGCGTATGGCTCATTCAGTCCATCAGGTGGCTGAGCACTGTTGAGCGTCAGAGCCAAGCGTTGGATTCAGGTCATAACTGAACCTGATTTGCGTTGGCAGCCGTAACAGGTGCCGTTGCTTTCAGTTTGAGGGTCAGCTTGATAGTCAGTGCGTTCCTAGCCATGTCAGATGCTCCCCTGGACATGGAACTGGAAGAAATTTTTGCCCAATGTGCTGTGGACCAATTTCATTCTTCCTCTCTCTTGGAGGAAGGCTGGAATGTCAGAAATGTTGCTTGTTTGACGCATGATCCAGCGAATCTGGATGCTGTGATGTCGGATTTGATACCGGGAGCCGAATTGACTCTCTTGCAGAAATCCGCGTTGAAGGCAGCCTTTTTGCAATGCCAGCAGCAGGTCGGTGCCAGTCCTGCCCCGGCTCCTCTGCGACCAGCGGAATCTTCATCGGCTTTGCCTCCGTCCGGCACTTGGGCGGAAACTTTTGCACCAAAGTTGGATCACGAAGTCATTCAGAAGATGAAAAAACAGTTCGTTAAGAACTATCCCTCGGAGCTTGTCAACCCGGACACTATGCCGTCCACACGTCTCCTTTCCTTGGTTTATAATCAGGTTTCCAAAAAGCATTGGGTTTGGATTCCATGGAAGTTCCGGCTTTCGGTATCCAAATCGGAAGAAGTGAGTTCGCAACGGCCAGCCAAGCTACCTCGCTTGGAGACATCTGGTCTTTCGGCACTTCTTCTGGATGATCCTCCCAGTTTGGAGATCAGCAATGCGGGAATGGGCATCAACGCTATTCGGAATCTGCTTGCGGTCCATGACTATGCGGTGGCAATGTGCAATGGGGCCCATCTGGCCAATTTGAAAGCATATTCCCATAAATTTCTCGCCTTCCTTACACAGCGGGTGGATGCGGACTCTGGCCTCCGGTGTGCCTCGGTTACGGAAAGCCAATCCGCGGATCGGCAAATTTGGCAAACCGTCTCGGACCTCATGTTGGAGCGTGAGTGGTCTATGGATGAGTGCTTGCATGAGGTTACACACATTCGCCACGACCTTCCCAGCTTGCTACAATTACGACCGAGGCCAGCAAGGCCCATGGCTGGCCCATCCACTCAGTTCACTGGAAAGGGCAAACCGAGTGGCAAGCCCCAAGGCGGCAAGGGCAAAAGCTCGCCTTCTGGCAAGGGCAAGACCCCAAAGGTCAGATGGGTGACTGAGATCTCCAAGGATGGTCAGCGCAAGCAATTATGCATGCGTTGGCAGGTGGGGAAATGCCAGTTGGGCCAGGCTTGCAAGTTTGAGCATGGCTGCGCCCACCCGACCACTTCGGGAGCAGCTTGCGGTTTGAATCACACTGCGCTGCAGCATCAGTCTACTCCGCACTGACTAACACCAGTGGCATCCTTCGCGCCGGTCGCCGTTGACAACTTCGATGGACAGATTGACGACACCCATGAATCGCCTGATACGGCTTTGCCATGCTCATCTAACTTGGATGACAATGGCCCGCATGCTGATCTTCCTCCACAAGGAGACAATGATACTGCTTTGGAATCTCAGTCTAAGCCTGCGGTTCCGGTTTCACCTCCGTTGGCGACACATCTTCCTTCCCTTCCGGGCTGCAGGTTTTTCCTGGACATATGCTCAGGTGCAACGAGACCTTTGTCCCAGGCGGTCTGGAAGGCAGGGGGTTCAGTTTTGTCCTTTGACATTTTGTTAAATGGACACATGGATCTTTTGAATGATGATACGTATGAGCAGCTGCTAAAAATCGCTGCTAGTGGGCAAGTTGGTTATGGGGCGGCCAGCCCCAGTTGCGGCCATTACAGCCGCCTCAAGTTGCGCAATGACTTTGATCCTGGCCCACTTCGAACTCCAGAATTTCTGTCAGGCGTTCCCAATCTTGGCTCGGATGAGTTGGCCAAGGTTCAGGAGAGCCATTTGATGCTTATTCGATGCGTGGTTATTCTTTCCTTGGTGTTTCAGGCAGGCGGGCATGTTCATTTGGAGCAGCCACCATCCGCCATGAGCTGGCGCGAGCTTGAAGTTCAGCAATTCCTTTTATTGGTCTCAGCATCCTGCACCGCTATTCCGGCGTGCCTTTATGGAGCAAATTGGTACAAATCTTGGCTGTTTGCATCCAGCTTTCAACCTTTGACGTCGTTGGGGGGTCGTTGCCCTCATGGTGCAAATGCTCATGTTCAGATCGCCGGCCGTGTTACACCTTCAGGAGATTTCACGAGCAGGCAAACTGCTTGTTATCCGGATCCGTTGGCCACTGCCTTTGCAGAAGTCATAACCCCTCTGTTATCGGGTTCAGCCGTGGACATTCAGTGGTCCTCTGTTAACTCACTCTTGACTATGAAAGGTGTCCACGATCCTCCCTTCAGTTCAGTGGATGGGGGTGGCATTCACTCGTCGCCGGATTGGAGTCGTGGAGACCGCATCCAATCAGACATGTTGCGGGATCTCCGACAACCTTGGTTACGTCGCATTGTTGACTTGGGCCTTCACCAAAAAATTCAATCCTACTTTTCTCAATCAAATCATGAATCTCCCCCCTTTTCAGAGGTGGACTTGCAGCCTTTCCGGGAGGACCTTCAAAGCTTTTTGCTGGCGCACAATCAAACTCCGGATTGGAGTATTCGACCTCACCAACCCATGGCGTTGCGCATTTTATCCAGCCTGAGTGCTATTTTGCAGGATCCCGATACTTCTCTGTTTGACAATTTGATTGCTGGGGTTCCGACAGGTTTTGAAAAGGACATACCTAGGTCATACTGCTTTCCGGTAAATGATAAACCGGTCGCCGCAGATGTGCCTTTGACGGCACACTTGAGCAATTGGACTTCAGCCGAAAACGATCTTCCTCTCACTCGTCAGCTTGTTGAGGAAGAAATCTCACAAGGGTGGGTCCTACCATTTGATGGTGACCTGGCTGCGGCTCAAGACAAATGGCCAATTGGTTTGTCCTTGGGCAAACTGGGGATCGCTGCTGTGGAAGGACGTGCCCCGCGGTTAGTCCTGGACAATACCATTTGTGGCCTAAATGACAGGTGCCGCATTCCTGAGGCTGCGACTCTCCCATCAGCAAAAGATGTCCTTCGCAGTTATCCCATTTGCAACTCACAGTCAGACGTGATGGCCTTTTCCATTGATATTAAGGCAGCCCACAAACGAATTGTCCTACGTGAGGAAGAATGGGGCCTTGTTGGTTTTTCCCTGGATCAAAAGCTTTACTTCTATAGGGTAGCCCCCTTTGGTGCTGCTTTCAGTGCGCACTGGTGGTCGCGGTTGGGCGGATTCTTTTTGCGCCTCTTTCATTACTTGCTTTGGTTGAGCCATGTTGGTTTCCTTTACGTCGATGATTTTTTGCTCTGGCAAGACCATGAGATGATGCCATGTTCCGCGGCTATGATTTGTATTCTGTGCCAACTCACTTGCATTCCGGTATCTTGGAAGAAATGTGAGCTGGCTCCCACAATCAAATGGATTGGCTGGGTGTTCCACATTCATGCAGGTTTTGTGGAAATCCCTGCCGACAAACTTCAGAAACTGTTGACATACATCAAGGACCTTCGGCGCTCTTCACGGACCACCAAGAAACTGTTAGAGAAGTTCATCGGGTTAGCCATGTGGTTAACACAGCTGTGGCCATATATGAGAATCTGGCTCCATCATCTTTACCGCGACTTGTACCAGCCTCCTTTGACCAACTTTTCCATCGACTATGGGGACTGGCCGCAGATTTTTCCATGTTTATCGGACACATTGATCTTCACGTCTCGGCCTCCGGGAACAGCTATTCCGGTTCAGATCCATCAGTTGAAATCCAACTCAGATCCCTCCTGGATGTCGGTTTTCTGATCTTCAGATTTCGGCAAGTGAAGAAAAGAGAGAGGGGGAACCGCTGTGCAGTGCTTTACATGTCCATCCACCGTTTGCATGTCTCTTTTGAGTTTACGAGTTTCGTGTGCTGCCAACATAAAGACACAAATGAAAGTCCGCGTAGAACAAAACGGTTCCTTTTTGGCAAGGGTCTGATCCACACAGGATTCCAAAGACGCTTTAGCGTCAGCAAGCTGCGCCCGAAGACTGTGTCCGACAGGAAGGTCCAAGGAGAGTCCACCGCACGCGTTGATTTCCTTCTTCAGGATGGAGCCTTGCAGTTTATCGGTTTAGGCGGCTGGCGAAACAAAACAAGGGATCGAACAGGTTGCAGCCTCAAGCATCAAGCAACTGACATTTTGCAGACAAACTACGTAGCCCGTCACGTAGCTCTTGCGGCGTCTTCGGCTCCTCCCGCTTAACCGCGCTCCGCTTTGCCGCAGCATTCGCTTTGCTCTTCTTAGACTTCTTGTTGCTGGGCTCTCCTGGCAGGGCTAGTGGCAGGGCTTCTGTTCAACACACACACACACACATGCACGCACGCACGCACGCACGCACGCACGCACGCACGCGCGCGCGCGCGTGAAAAAAACGGCTCGGTCCTTCATCGCGAGCGCTGCCCGAGTTTTTCATCAAGTCAGAAATCGATTCCAGCGAAGGGCCAGAGTAACCGGTAGGCACTGTGGAGGATGGAAGCGCGAGCGGCACCGACCCCGGCCCCGCAAGCAAGGCTGTCAGGTTGTTGGGCGTCGCCTTGACATCTGCCCGCGCAGAGCCCTCCACATTGACCGTTTCCTTCTCGGACAATTTGCCAGTAGTAGTGCACCACCAGCGAGTGGATTCGACGCAGTCCGGCGCGTCTTCGTCCGGCTGCGGGTTGCCCTTCTGGATGATCGCTTCGATCTTCCGCCTTGGAGGCGCATTCCCGCAACTGTCCCTGAACCTCCCCCGTCTCCCCCGCCACGCCCAATTACGCCAAACTGCTGGCTGAAGCCCTTCTGCTTCATTTGCTTGATCGTCAACAGTTCCCTGTTTTTCTCGATCTCCGTCTTGGCGGAGCGCGTCACCTTTTTCTGCATCTCGACCTCTCCAAGTTCTCACCTGACTCGATGAAGGTCTTGAGCAGCTCGTTTCGGTCCTGGAGTGTCGGAAAGGCGAAACAGTTCGGATCTTTAAGTAGCGTAAGCTGTCCTGGCGCGAGCCTTCCCACAGCTTGTACATCTGCGGAAAAGACGCGCGAGCGTCTTCGCACTGCATCTTCCGGGACAACCTCATGTAGTGCGGCCGGCGGGTGGTGCTGTTGATGATGATGGGGACCTCGTCCTCATGGTCATTCACATCCGCAGCGTCCGGAAGCTGGCGCTTCGTCCCCCTCTTTGGCTTCGCCTCCTCCGCGTCTTCCACCAGCTCCTCCATGTGGTTCATCAGCTCGTCAGGCAGGCTCTCCCCGTCCAAGTCGTCGAACCCGTCCGGTAGTTCGTCAGCCTTCAGGCACGCCTCCTTGACCTTGACGGCCTTCTCTGACAATTTCGCGATATTCTCTTCCCACCACTCCTGCGCCTTTGGCTGCTTCAGCAAGTCGTTGCACAAGTAGATGATGTCAAAAAGGCGCTGCTTCAAGCCATCATCGCCGGGCTTGTACGCAGCCCTCACGAAATTGCACGCGAGTGCCAAATTGAAAGCCAGTGCAACGTCAGTCCGGCCGAGAGCCCCCAAAGGGAGAGGGTAAGAATATATACGCGGACGTGCATCAACGAAAGAATTGAAAACCTAATTAAGCCGAAGCGTCTCAGTCTCGTCCTTCGTAGGTTGCGAAGCCTCAGGGGCTGCTTGCTGAAGGCCTCCGCCCCAAGTTGCAGAGTAGCGCAAGAAGACAAAGACTTCAAGGGGGATGACTCCTGCGCCCACTCCCGCGGCTGGGCATCTGTCCAGTCCGGGCGCTGCGTCTCGTCAGGAACCTCAACAACCTCCTTGGCCTTCTGCTTGTCCACGGCCTTCTGCTTGCCGTTGGCATCCTGCTCGCCCTCGCCCTTCTGCTCGTCGGCTTTTGGCTGGTTCTTCTGCTTTCCGATCTTGCGTTTCTTCGGCTTGTTCTCGCGCTTGTCCTCCTGCGTGTCCTTGTCGCCCTCCACGACCGTCGCCTGCGTGTCCTTGGCCGCCTGGTCCTGTTCCGTCTTAGCGCCCTTCGCCGCCCCCGCACCACTGCGCTCGCCCTTTGACTTCTGGCTTTCCGCACGACCAGCAGCACCGCCCTTGCCCTGCCCGTCGCCAACCTTCTCAAGGCCTACCTCGCCCTCCTCCTCGTCTTCCTCGCTCTTGTCTTTGTCCTCCTCGTCCTCCTCGCCCTCGGTCTCCTCTACGTCAGGGCTCGGTGCAGGCACGGGCACCTGCTTCTGGTTGGGCTCAACAACGTACTTCTTCCAGTACTTCCGCATGTCCGCCGAGGGCCCAACGACTGAGAGTAAGCACGCAGCCGCCTCCTCCTCTGTCAGCCCAAAGCGCTTCTGCACGAGCTTCAAGTTCTTCCAGGACACCTCAAAGTCCGCTGTGGACAAGTCCCAAGTAGTAGGTACAGAAGACGTAGGAGCCGCAGGGGTAGCCGCCGTAGGAGTAGTTGCCGCAGGAGTAGCGGTCGCAGGAGTAGTAGCTGCAGGAGTTGCCGCAGGAGCCGCAGGCACAGCCTTCGCCTTTGCCTTCGTCTTTGCCGCTTTCTTTGTAGAGGCCTGAGGCTTTCTATCAGCCGACGACCCCTGGCCGTTGCTATCCGACTCCGCCGCAAGAGCCAGCGCCTGCTTGAGAAACTCCTCAGGCGACCTCTTGGGAGCCATGCCGCCTACGCAGAAACAAACACTTGTTGTTGGAGCCTGTAAGACACGCGCGCACATTGTAGTAAACTGTTCAAGCTCACAAGCTTCGTGTGGCCAAGCAAGCAATCCGGCGACCGTGCCAAGCGAGAGAAGGGAGCTCCTGATTGCTCAAAATGTTCAATTTGCAAGCTGGGTGGGTGGGGCAGATCTTTTGCTAGCTGCAGATTTGCGATCCCCGAAAGTTAATGGGCTTCTGTGAGCACACCGTGAAACTCAGCGGCCACGCAGGCCACGAATTGTTGGTTGCCATAGGCTGCCAACGTACACCGCCCCCGTGAACATGCGTGAAAAGATGCGACTCCAGAAAACTATTGCTTATTGATTTTGAGGCGGGTGTGAAAACCGTGAAAAACTGTGAATTTCAAGGTATCCCAAGACTACTGGTAGACATATGGTGTGTGAAATCACGTGAAAACACGTGAACTCCAAACTCTGGTGCACATAGGGTGTGTGAAATCTTGTGAAAAACTGTGATTTCTCAGCTATCCCAAGACTACTGGAAGACATCGGGTCTGTGAAAAACCGTGAAAACCTGTGAATTCCAAACCGTGGTGTGTGTAGGCTTTGTGAAAACCCGTGAAAAACTGTGAATTCCGAGGTATCCCAAGACTACTGGTAGACATATGGTGTGTGAAAATACGTGAAAACACGCGAATTCCAAACTCTGGTGGTGTGAAATTCCGTGAAAACCTGTGAAATCATAGGTGTTTGGGTGGTGCCTGTTTCACGCAGTTCACGCTGTTTACACGTCCAAGAACGATTTTTTCACGTCCATATCACGGGTTTTCACGCATGTGCGCCCTAGCAGCAAACTGGTGAAGACCCCAAATTAGGCAAAGCTCCTTACCACACGCCAGCCCTCTTCAGATCCTCGAAAACTTTCACCTGGGCGGGGCGGAGATGCGCGCGGACGGTGATACAACTGCGCTTTGATGATCATCCTAAACTACCCCAACCATATTTTAATCGGTTGAGGTGATGGTGGAAGCATCTGGCACCAAGATGGCATGCCAAGACCACACTGTCGACCGTTTCTAATGCTAAGATGGGGCGCCAAAACCACTCTCAACCCCGGGAATCTTTGGACAAGTCTCCCATGCCCCTGGCACCACTACATCCTTGCTCCGGCTAAGGTAGCGCACGACCTCAGGCATCTTCGCCTGGGCGCAATGTGGATGTGGGAGGACCCGCTTTTGCCATTCCAACCTTTTTTCGACAAAAGGGTTGAATTGACTGGACCTCCCCGTTCCCCCCAGCATCGCCAGCATCATCAGCAACACCCGCAACATCCCACGCATTGCCGACGAGCACATGCTCATCCAAGCAAGTTTCGGATGAGCATGGTCCATGAAGCACCCCTTATCATGTCTCTAGCGAACCAAGTCCATCAGCTGTCCGTTAACGAGCACATGCTCATCCGAGCAAGTTTCGGATGAGCATGGTCCATGAAGCACCCCTTATCACGTGTCTAGCGAGCCAAGTCCATCAGCTGTCCGTTAACAAGCACATGCTCATCCGAGCAAGTTTCAACCTTTTTTCGGCAAAAAGGTTGAGCCGAACCACGCCGTCCGAGAGACTTGGGGTGTTCCAACCAAATGTTTTGAAGGTGGCTTGCGTGCACGAAACTGACCTAAGGGGCAAACTCAAGAAAATCAGGATTTTGCTAGGGTTGCCTCTACACCTCAAAAAACACGACACCCTGCGAAAATTTTGGAGCGCAATCAAGTCTTGAAATCCTTGTTCATTTGTGACCCTTTGGGCCAACCAAGCATTTACGGCCAATGTTGCTTTTCGGGCTTGGGGGCCGTAAATGGCCCAAGTGGAGATTCGGCTCAAACACTGCGTTTGAGTGTTCGGGTCTGTTTGAGATTTGGTTCAAAGATATGTAAGGAATTTATGCAAAGCACTTTCACGTTGTTACGAGGGGTCCGTTTTGGGAACAAAACGGGCGCCATGTGGGGGCGTTGTGAGGGAACCAAAAAAGGCTTCCATCTGAGCGGCGTTAAGAGGGGCCCAACCAAAAAGGGCTTCATTTTTGGGAGGGATCCGTTGTGGGGCCAAAAAAGGCATCCATTTGGGGGGGCATTACGAGGGATCCGTTTTGGGAGCAAAAAGGCTTCCGTTTTGGGGGGGGGGTTTACGAGGGATCCGTTGCGGGGACCAAAAGGGGCATCCATTTGGGGGGCGTTACAAGGGATCTGTTTTGAGATCTACTCAAAAAAGGCTTCCATTGTGGGATTTGTTTTGGGACCCAAAAGGGCTTGCGTTGAGGGGGCGTAAGAGGAGCTCATTTTGGGAACAGCTTTTGAAGTCAATTGAACAACCTTGGAAGTAGGAACCTTCCCCCCCCCCGCCAAGGAACATCTGTCATAAGAGTCCTCAATGCTGTTTACTTTTGGTTGCCTTGTTTTCAAGAAAAAAGGGGAACCAAAATCGGCCAATGCGTCGAACACGTACTTGGCCAAGAAAAGTCACCCGGCCAAGCGAAGTGCCATTGAAGGTACATAAGCACATGTATATCACTCCAAAAGACCTCTAAGATGTAACGATTTGTTTGGCTCAAGATGTCCTCAGCGTTATAATTGGGTTTGAAGTCGGGCGTCCAACTTGGCTAGGAAGGCTCTATGACTTACATTGCCAGGGCGCATCGTTCCAGACATCTGTGACACTTGCGCAGTGTTTGACAAACAGCTCGCGGTCTGACAGGCCGTGATCTTCAGCAAGCATGTCAAGGCGCGAGCTGTCCAAGGGCAGGTCTAGAGGAACCTGAGGCAATCCACCCAGCCCGCAAAAAACAGCTTTTCACTGCAGTACATTTTTTTGCCAGGAGGCACCCTGTCGGTCCTGAGCAACTTTGCAGATAAACTCCCCGAACTCCCGCGTATAGCTCCTAGGCTTTTGAAGAACTGGCAATGGGGAATCCGTTCCAAAATGTTCCCTCCGCCCCCTGAATGAAGAATGTTTAAAAGCCTTGCCACTTGAGGCTGGGCGCTGGGATCCTTTCAACTTGCCGTTCCCTTTTACTCTTTTTTTCCCAGTTCCGTCAATGTATGTGTCAACCAGCTTTTCAACAAAGCCAGACCGCTCAGCGGCCGAAAGGGTTCCAGCCCGCTTGTAGACCTTGTCCAGGAACATCTTGTCGTTTGACCATAGATAGTGGGGTTTTTGAGTTTCTCCGCCAAAAGCGCCCATGAAAATGGTCGTCCGGAACACCTGGCCAAGGCACGATGCGTTCGACAAGGAAACGCGCGTATAGCAAGCGCAAGGTTTTACACGCGCCTGGGTTGCTGCAAAGAGAAATTGAAATCGACGAAGATCCCCCAAACAGGATCCTTTCGGCTGCTCGAGCAGCCATCGGCACCCTGCAAAATTTGCTAGGAATATCATTAGCACGCATCGTGCTGCTAAGCAGTTTCCAGCAGAAACAAAGTCGTGACACTCCCTCCCCTCAGGGCGAAGGAGATCTCGCCCCGAAGTCCAACGTGACCTTAGTGGGTAACAAGTTAGAGTGTGGGGCATGGCAAGGCTTTGGCTGCTGCACATGTAAATGTAAGGAGGGCGCATGAAGCTGAAGCTGTTGCAGCAAAGTGCAATTACAATGAGGCTCCCTGGTCGGCGCCTCAAAATCTCATTGCAGCATAACCTGAGTTGCTGGCCTTCAAGCCAAGAGGAAAACCAAACACACCTGTTTTTGCACTTTCCTTTTCCAAGAAACGCGAAAGGGGCAGGATCCAGGAGGTCCATAAGCCTGCCGCCGATATCGCGGTCAACGGCCACGCCTCTCAGGCCAGCCTTGGATCGCGACGGAGAAGCTCAGGAGTGACAATTGGGGGAGGGGCCGTGTTCAGGGAATGGTATTATCCAAGAGGCCCTACAAAAAGCGCGTGAAATTTCTGCTTGCCCGCAGAAAAGTTCAAGGAAATCACGGTGAGGAGAAAGTTGTCAGGCAAAATTGGCCTCTTGTTTTGTGGGTAGAATGGCTCAAAGCAGCCAGGGTTCAACCGTGTCCTTCAAACTTGTGTTCCACTTCAGCAAGAGCACCATGACGATGAGGATGCTTGGGGCCCCGTGCTTCAGTAGGTCCAAAACCACCATGCTGGAGTTGCGCAAGTTAATGCCACGCTGGTTGAGCCGCTGGAGTAAAACAGGAACCCTGCAAAGCGCCCGCAACATGTTCGTTAGCTCAAACTCACCAAGCAGTAGTCGGCTTGTTTTCCTCACAAGCCCCAAAGCTTTCAGCAGGGTCTTTCCCGCTGCCCCGATCCACAGCGCAATTGCACTGTGAGCCCACGTGAAGAGGAAACCTACACACATATATATCTAATGTCACGCCCACGGGTTGGCTGCGCACGCCTTATCCACGAACCTCCTTTTCTTGAGCTCGCCCAAAGAGAGCTGACTCAACAAGCTACGTTTGTCGGTTGACTGGTCCCAAGCCAAAGCTGCCTGAGCAGCAGTGGCGCCATTGGCGCGCTGCCCAGCAATGAATTCCTTCTTACGGGCAGCGAATTTCCCGGGTTTGTACCCAACCTCCTCGTCGGCCTTGATCTTCTTGACGATTTTCTTCATGCGAGACGAGCGAGAGCGCTTGGTTCTCTTGCATTTCTTTGGCTTAGCGTTCTTATGTTGTTTTGATTTCTTGGGCTTCGGCTCTTCTGACTCACCCTCCTCCCACTCCTCACGGGCCTTGGAGTACTGGTTGGTAGAGGCAAAGGGCTTGGGCGGCGCCAGCATGTTGGCTCGTATGGTCGCCAAAACCTGAGAAAGAGAAAGTTTGGTCGCAAGCTCAACCCAAACCCTGTAAGCGCGTAGCATGTTAAAGGGCGGCTTGCCCTTGGTAAGCGTTGCAAACCCGTTCCACTCAAGTTCGAAGGGCCCCTGCGCGTCACCCCCCGGGTGACAATTTCACTGTTTTTGAAGCAGCCTAGGGGCGCTGGGCGGAAGAAGGTGGGGTTCGCTGGGTTCCTCACACACAACCTTTCCATCTCCTGAATCTTTCACTTTGGCGGAACTTGTGTTCAGCTCATTCTTGGCGCCAGATGTGTTTTCAACGGCCTTCTCAGAAAATGGAACTGCTTCCCCCCTTGAAGAACTCAACGACTTCTCGTTGCCCTTGAGAAGTTGCAACTGCTGGATCACACGCGTGAGCCTCTGCGAGTCTGCACCCTTGGAGATCACACCTGTTAGGAGTGCGCTGGAGGAGGTGGATGACGCTGTCGTGGAGGCACGTGAGCTCAACTCGCTGAGGGAGTCTAAGGCTGAAGAAGAGTCATGGTCAGCCTCCTCACTGTCAGAATCATCTTCCTAGGGCCCGTTGCTCAAGTCAGCGTGTAAATAGAGAAAGCACTTTCAATGTTGCAGGAAAGATTCCAAGCCTGGCAGCTTCAACTCAGTCACCATGGTCCGGAGATGGTTCAACTTCTTCAGTTTGGATTGCTTTGCCCTTTTGAGAAGCCTTCGAAGTCGCCCGACCTGAGAAATCACGAGGTAGCTCTGACATGCACTGATGCAACCTTGCATGCGACTGATGAGTAAGCCTACGAATTAACTGGCGCCCCGGCCAGCTTCTTCAAGGCCCATCCAATCCGAAGGCCCCAGTCTTGAACGCATGGCAGCTCGGCTGCGATGCCCGCGGGGAACAAATGGTGCTTCGCGTAAAACTCCAGCACTGCTCGCCGGATGACATACGCGCTCAATCTGCTCTTGCCGCCAGACCCTTTCATGGTGGCGCAAATCGCCTAGGAGTGAAACGCGCTTGCCAAACTCCAGAGTTGCAACAGGCTCAAGCTGCAAATGGGCTGCTCAATTAGGGGTGGGTTGGGGCGAGGTTGAGCATACGGGGTTGCTAGGCGAACCAAAGGCATGTAATCATCCTTTTCCATTGCGGGTTGAGAAACAAATTTGCTTGGCTGTCGAACCAAAATTTGACGCACGTTTTGCCCCGTCGCCTCAGAGTTGCAGGTTAGATCTTTAAGCGTGCACCTTTGGGAGGTGAACAAGCGGCCGGAGTGGTCCGTCAAAAAGGTGAGCCCAACCTGAGCTGCAAAGCCTCTTTCAACATGTCAGCTCAAAGCAGTCCCTTGAACCATTTTGCACACGAGCGGCTTCCTTCAGTTTCGGGTAGGACGCAAAGGCTTCTACAAAGGGCTCGTGTTCTTTCGACTGCTTCTCCAAGCTGTCTGGGCAACTCATGGCCAAGCGACTTTGCTAGGCTAGTAGCAGGTGAGCCAAAATCTGCAAGGGGAAACGGAAACGGAAAGCTTGCGTGTGCGATCGAACCCCAGCATCCCTGGCACAGGCGGCGGCGCCTGACGCCGGGGTGGTGGTGAAGTGATGGATCCGCGCCTGCGGGGGTTCGCCGCTGTCTGGAAAACACAAACATTAGCTGGACACATCAAGAGTGGCATGAATCACCAAAACACGCCAGGCGCACCATGAAAGTCTTTCAGAGGCAGGTGGTCAGGACACCTCCCAGGAAAGGGTTGCGACTTGCTACTTCTCACGACTGCAAAACCTGCAGAAGCCACGCCTCGGAGACTTGCATGGCTGGATAATCGCGCGAATCGCGCGCCCATTGAGCGCACGCAAGCTAGAAAGTTAGACATGTTCTTGTCCATTCAGCTTCAAGCACTTCAACCGCTTCAAGCTCAATGTTTTGTGTTTTGATGCACGAGGCATCAGCTTTTGAGGCGCGCTTGAAGCGCGCGCAAATTGATCACTGTTTGCGCTGGCTGGGTGGAAACAAAAAGCTCGAGTGAGACTACGTCGGCGCACGACAAGGGCGCCTGCAAAAAGGGCCGAGTTCAGCCCTTGTCCTTTTACATGCCGATGTGTTCTGTCAAAATGTTTCCCAAGTGTTGCTTTGTTTGCTTCAGAAAGCAATGAGACTCCACCCCCAGAAGCTGCTTCAATTCCACGAGCAACGTAGCAGGTTAAGAAGGCAATAACCCACCACCCTACACGACACAAACAGACGGACAGACAGAAAGACAGACAGACAGGCAGACAAGACAAGACAAGAAAAACTCAGCAGAACAAACCAAGACCAAGCAAAACAGTTCAGAACAAGCAACCAGCCAAACAAACAGCCAACCAAACAACTAACCGCGCAACCAAAAAATCAGAAACAAGCAAACAAACAAGCAACCAACCAACCAACAAGAAAGCAACCAAGCAACAAAGCAAGCAAGCAAGCAAGCAAACAAAGAAACAAAGAAACAAAGAAACAAAGAAACAAAGAAACAAAGAAACAAAGAAACAAAAGAAAGAAAGAAAGAAAGAAAGAAAGAAAGAAAGACAGACAGAAAGAAAGAAAGACAGACAGAAAGAAAGAAAGAACGAAAGCAACAAACACGCGCGCGCAAGCAAGCAAGCGAACGAGCGAGCGAGCGGACAAACAAACAAGCAAACACAACAGAACAACACGCGCCAAACAAAGAACAGCCAGCCAGCCAAACAAAAAGCAAACAAACAGATAAACACATATCACAAGCAAACAACAAAAACACAACAAAGCTAAAGCCAAAGCCAAAGCCAAACATAAACAAACAAACAAACACACAAACAAACAAACAAACAAACAAACAAACAAACAAACACACGCACAAACAAAGACACAAACAGACAGACAGACAGACAGACAGACAGACAGACAGACAGACAGACAGACAGACAGACAGACAGACAGACAGACATGCAAACAGACAAACGCAAGAAGGGGCCACACCATCTAACAAAAGCAAAAGGCAAGACCCGCAAACCATGAAACAAAACAACAAGGCCACCGAAATCAGTACCAGGGCAATCAAACAAGCAAACGGAACACGAGCCCCTTTCAGCAATGTAAGATAGCCGTGTGTGTAATAGCAATCAGCGCGTGTGGATTGCGCAGCGTGACATGAACTGCTTGTGCATCCCGCAGTGGCTTTTTACCGTTAGCATTCAGCTAGCGCCGCCAAAAAGAGCGCGCCGCCTCTGCGCTGTCATAACTCACTGTGTCATCGAAAGGGCGCAGAAGGTGTGAGTTGAATTCACATGCATTTTCACGGCCATACCGGCTTTCACGGCCATACCGGTTTTCACGGCCATAGCTTTTTTTCGCGGCCAGGAAGCGCAAAGACCTCCGACCACTTAAAATGCGATCATTCACGCACGCAGGGAGTCACCTACGCCCAGTCCTCCCGATAGGGAGGCGAGGCGTCTTGACAGCCCCGCTCAAGGATTGACGGATTTTTAGGTGGGGCGGGCCGTAACCCTGAGGCCAACCGTGTTGTCTCCCACCTTGCGTTAGCAGTTGGGAGAAAAGTGAGCGTAACGCGTTATTCTTCTCTGGTACTACAGGTGGAGGTCCCAAGTGGGACCAAGTCATTTGGAGAAGGACCGTTGATGCACATGGGACCGTGATTGAGGATATCGGGGTGAACTCCAGTGATCGTCGAGCAACCCTATTCAGGAGGCTCCCAAGACGGACTAACATCAAGACAGTGTTTTGGTACTGTGATGATGCGGAGATTGCGTTGTCCTGGAGGAGCAAGTACTTTCAGCAGGGTCCCGATAGGGAACCTCTGAGGGTCAAGATCCATTGAAAGTGACAACACGGGCAGGGTTGTTAGTCGCTGCAGAGAGGCTGGATACAGCCATCCTAATGCGATTAAGTTCCCATCTCGCAAGAGAATCACTAGGGAGGTTCAGAGTGCTCTGATAAGAGCTGCGGCTGTTCACGCCCAAGTGCTCTTAGACAATGTGGCCTAGTGTCGTCATGTGGACTCTTCCACGAGGTATGTTGGACAGCGTTACCCCGATTAATTCGGGGTGGTGGCGGGAATTTAATGCCCGGGATGTCGCGCAACTGCCTTTGTGGGTTTGCTCCACCGCTGACGGCGGTAGTGTCCAGCTGTTTGCGGACGCATGAATCCTATCAGTAAATGGCACGCTCCACCCGTCATATGACGGGCTCCTCGTGAGGGGTGTGTGATTAGCCATGGTTCATTCCATCATCAGGGACGTCGCGGTAGTGACTGACCTGTGATGTTTGGCTCAAGTCTTATGGGTTCCGTCGCGCCTCGGATGGGCGTCGCCGAACCCCTGCGTCGACCGACGGCATCTCGGGGGAGAAAGAGACCTCGGGCCGCCGCCAGGTTGGTAGGGACCATTCGCGCGGCCTGTCGTCGATCAAGGTTGCGGGTTAACCCTTTTCTCTTTTGGTTGTTGTTCTCTGGTGTGTGGGAAACCCTGATCTTTGGGACCGGGGATTGGTTTGCTTTTGGGGAACCTTTCTTTTGTGGCTTGTTTACCCCAACTTACCCATTATTCAAGCACAGGCTCGTGCCTGAATCACACATTGCAATAGATTCAATAGATAGCTCATGACACAGGCTGTTGGAGGTGATTGCTTTTGAGCTCTTTGTGCTGTTTGTTTGCCACGCCAAGGACTGGAGCACTCAATGCTGGAGCGACTGGAATGGAGACTCGACTTCTGTGTGCCTTCGTGTGCACAAGGTGCGGCCAAGGGAGAGCTTTGCTGAAATGGTCAGCCGGTCAAGCACGACTTGCCTGCCCATTAAACTAGCAAATTGCCGGAGAGGAGCGATCCAGAATCAGCCACGGTTCATCATGCCCTCAACGTCGTTTCAGCTTTGAGTTTATTCAGTTAGTTGTCATCGTGACAGTGCAGACTGCCATTCATTTGTTGCACTGTGGCAGAGCTTGGCAAGAAGTTTCAACCAAAGCTTGTGGTGGCGAGTTTAGGAGCTTGTTGTCACCAGGCGCCCGCATAATACCCCACGAAGAAGACATTTGATGTGAGACCATGAGCAGAAGCCACGCTCAATGAAACCAATCCTAGACAAGCGTTGCACTCATACCATTAGTAGCTTGGCGGATTGCGATGGGCCAGTTGTGTGCAACACATGCTCAACTTCCTGCGTAGTTAGGATGACTTTCTGTCGCATAGCACAATGCACGCTATCTGATGGCCGTGATTCTTTTCTGCTTGCGGTGCAGCTAACAACCTGCACAACCTGCATGGTGCCAGGAGTTGCCGGGGCCTGAGCAGGGCCATGCCATGGTCATGGAGGCAGCCCCGTTCCGGGAAGGCGAAGAAGGCGTGGCAGTGGGCAAGCAACCAGTAGCTTTTGTGCAAGGCAGTACCTGTGGTGGGGCTTGGCCCGCAAGCTGCCTTTGGTTACGGCTCTCACAGGTTCAAGCATCGGCTCTCACATTTTTAGGGTACGGACCGGGTACGGAACGCCAGCCGTACCTTCCTTCTTGCTCGCTTTGCTTTTATGTCATTCGCGTTTGACAGGTGACTTTACCTTCATTCGCATTGCCAGCCTTCGGAGCTCGAAGCCTTGGAAAATGGGCCTGTTCTGCTTTGCACCTGTTGAGCAGAAGGGCTGTGAAGATGCTCGGTTTAAGTTGGCTTTACTCGGCTGAGTCGATTTCAGTTGACTTCCATTGTTTTCGGCTGATTCAATTAGATTCACTTGGTTTCGGTTTCACTTGATTTACGTTGTCTTCAAACGCTTTCAGTTGATCAGTTCAGTCAATTTCAGTCTGTTTTAATCGAGTTCACTTGACTTCTTAAACGTGTCTCTAGTTGACTTGAGTCGACGTCAGTTTATTTCAATTACTGTTGGTGTGACTTGGCAATTGCCTTGAGTCTCAGTTGTTGTTCCTTGATCTCAAGTAGTTTCAGTTCATTTCAACTGATTTTTCTGGTTTCAATTGATTTCAGTCTATTTCAGTTGATTTTAGTTGATCTCAGACGATTTCAGACAGACTCAGTAGTTGTCAGCTGTTTTGAAATTACGTTGTTTCTGTTCAGGTGGACGTATTCAATGGTATTTCATTTCGATTGATTTAAGGTGTTTCCCCCCCTCTTGATTTCAACCTCCACTAATTCAGTTGAGGACTTCTCGTTGGAAGCGACTTTCTAAGCACCAGATGGCAGATTCTGGCAAATGTCAGCATGTATTGACCGTTGCGCTTCTGCTCGGGCACTGTCGAGGCCACCTTTCACTACTTCAAGCTGGGTCCCAAGATGGCCTTGGCTCACGATGCTGATGCCACAAAAATGACGTGACCGCTTCAAGCAGTCGACCGCTTCGGTGCTTGACCGGTTGGTGGACTCGGACCTCCTTTCAAGAGGCGCCCAGAAAGCGGCGTCCAGGCCCTGGTCTGGATCTCGGAGTGGAAAAAAGGCCGGTGCTAGGCGCCTCGTGAACGTAGCTCCGGATTACTCGCAATTGCACACAGCCAGGAGTACCCCTTTCTGACGGAAGAGAAGATGTTGGACTGGAAGTTGATCACCACCAGGGAGAAAGCAGGCACGGCGCTATCGTCTTGTTTTCCATGTAAGTTGGGTTATTCGGTTTGCACTGAGGTAAGGGTTCTTGCCGAATAAATTATAGTGCAATCATCAACCATTTGGTTTGTCTTAGCAAGGTAGCAGGGCTGGTTATTCATTTGCAAGTCAATATTGACCAAACCCACATCCACATCGGAATGGTACAGTATCTTTTTGGTGGGATAGCACGGCAGTCCTTGGTAACAGAATCTTTCGTCCGACATTTTTCGCTACGCTGGCTGGTGCGCGAGCAGCCCAGGCATTTGCAATGCCGATTCCATTGAGGAGTGCTTTCACGTCTGCTCTGTAGTCAATGCCGGGGTCCTAGAAACCTTTTGTGCTGAGTGCTTTGGTCATTGTTTCTATGAATGATTGACCACTCGTGGACTGCTGCTTTAAGTATGTTTAAGTCCATTGATTCGAAACACGCATGGAAGATCATTCCCAGGGGTACCAGGGCAAGTTCATTTGCACTCGCCGCACTGCCTTGTCCAAGGACTGCAAGTTCTTTGCTACACACTTCGCAGTGAACTGCAGAGCATGCCTGCTCTTCAAGAGCCTGGGACTGCACTTGGCATAATTTCTCGATGTGGCCAGATTGGTTTCGCACTGGGGTTGCCGTGCAAGGAACTGCCAGAACCGAGAAAGCCAGTCATTGGTGCAAGATGACCTGGAAGGTCGGGAGCTATGTTGACGGCCGGATTGACGAAGAAGCTTTTGTGAGCAAGCTACTACGCATACATGTGGCACCCGGCCAACTTCATTAGCAATCTGACTGTACTACTTTGGAATCGCGTGCTGCTCTTTGCAGATTTGCCTTTGGCCTTTTGGTCAGAGGGGGGAGCAAGGATTTTTTGGCAAGAGCACATAATCTGTGGAGTGCTTGATTTGCACTGTGGCTTGAGTTTGCTTTGACGGCCAGCTCATCCTGCCAGGCGGGGGCGACAGTGTCACCCAGGTAGAGTCGGACTTTCACATGTGCTGTTCTCAGAAGGAGGTCAGGTGACTAGCCCAGCCAAGCGCAGATTGAGACGCAGGTGCTCTGTGCAGTCTGTTTGTAGTTCCTTGCAATGCTACTTGTAGTTTCTGAGTGGAGTCTACCGAGGTACGACATCTTCCAAATGGAGCAAGGTGATGTCGGTGCGGCTGGCATGACGAGGGAGGGATTGCATACTTTTCAGTGCGACCAAATTCGATGTGTACTTGAAGTCGACAGCAGTCACCTCAGCAAGGATATGCTGGCCACATAGTCATGTTTGGGCTTTCACAGTATACCGTGTTTCATGCTACAGTAGCACGCATCAATGCTAGACCAGCTTGGGATTGTGGAGCGCGTTTCTGCATTTTGTTACTATCGAGCTCTATGCCAGATGTTGATGCGGAGAAGAACTTGGTAAAGCTCTTTGGCTGCAACGGTTCTAATTGAAGGCAGTGAATGAGATGCCTAGAGTCCTAGGGATTGACCACCAAAAGTGCAGTCTTCTTGAAAGAAGAGGTATTGCAGACATGCTTATCAGATGCCTGACAAGTTTGCGTGGCTTTGGGCAACTTGGGCATCCTAGGAACCCATCCTTCACCGAGGGCAAAAATGGCTGGGCCGACCTGTGTCCGTGAGAAGCTCAGGTTGCACTGTCAAATATTTTGGGAGCCTGCTAGTCAGTATGCAGTTTCATGCATCCGAATTAGTAAATGTAAAGGACGTTTCTTCTTTACCTTTAGGCCCATGATGTACAACGGCAAGAACCTGACCTTTGGGTGCAAGAACTCGGGCATTTGGGACGCAGTGCCCAAGGCAGGGTTGTGGCTGCAACACACGATGGGGACACCACAACTTCTCCAGTCTCATAGACAATGCCGCAAAAGGTAGATATCTTGCTGTGAAGCAAGATGGTCCCCCCCACAGTAACGAGATAGTTTTGTAGACCATGCAACACGATATGAAACGGTGACGACTGTCACGGACCAGGCTTTGAGTTTTCTGCCAGTGGCCTGGCCGACTAGCTGTAGCAAACCCTTGGCTTTTCGCAGGCTCGTCATCGGCCCGACCTGACAGTAACCCAGATAGCTGTGAGAGAGTAGACGACTGCACGATGAACGTGGTAAGAACGCAGCCCAACTGAAGTGCTGTGTCAGTCTTGATCTGCGAGGTCTCAAGGCATTCTCGTGGCGGCACGCAAGCCAGCAAAAGCAACAGCTTGAAACGAGTCGCAAGCGAGTCCAAAACGAGCCCGCAACGAGTCGGTTCGTTTGAACGGTCCAGTTCTTCACATCCTCCTGCTCAGACGATTGAATAAAGATGCGCGACAACCAAGCAGCTTGCTTGGGCGCAGGAGTGTTGCAGGTATACCGACACGCATTTGTCCTACCAGTGCTTTTGGACTGCGTCTCCGCAAAACGAAACGGTCCAGCCAAACATTGGCTACAATTCTTGTCACGATCCTAAACGAGTCCAAAGCCAACTTTGGCATCTCCAGAAAGGTAGTATAGTCGATCCTCCGAAAGGTCCGTGTATTGAGGTAGGAAGTGGAGCAACGTTTGGTCTTATGCAGGAGCATCCACGAATGTTCCGTGATGGACCGTTCGAAACATGCTTGTGTCAGGGGTCTTTGGTCACGGACTCTGTGCAACACAAGGTGCCGCCTTTGCTCATTGGTCGTGCGTATTGCGCATCCAAGTTACTTTGCGTGCTACACTTTTTCCGAAGTTTGCACTTTCAAGCTGGAGCTGCCAAAGCGCACTTCGTGCACTGCAGTTTGACCTTGGCGTTGGAGCTGCCAAAGTGTACTTCGCTGCTGCTTTCGAGCTGCAGCTGCAAAAGTGTATTTGTTTGTAGCGCTTGTACTGAAAGGCTGCGACTTTCGCGGAAGTGTACTTGAAGCTTACCTTTTTGCAAAAAGAAGTTCCGCGGTGGAGCATGGAAATTAGACGTTGGTTGTCGCGAAGAATGTCAGTTCCCTGAACAAGGACTGTCAGGCAACTACCCGTTACCCGCGACGTGCAGCACATGTGAGCAACAGCAGTCAAATTTCAGTACGTTCGCATGTAATTCGGGGCCGCATTGAAAGTTGTTTGTGGCTTGTAGCTCTTCTTGGAAGGTTGGCGGGAGGGCCACAGTTGAAGGAGTTCTTTTCCCCGGTTTTTCGCAACCTTACGGCCCTTACGATTTTTGATGTTCGGGCAAGGGGTTGGCGCCTGCTGTTTTGAGCCAACCTGTTCTGGCGATGTGCAAGGCATCGGCATGTAGAGTGCATGCCTCTCACGATTTGCCTCTTTCCTGACTCCAGGACGTGGGAGGTGACACCAATGCGTACCACGTGAAGGAGAACTGCTTTCAAGGCTGGCCACATTGACAGCACAGGGCCAGAGCTCTCATCTATCGAGGGGTGGATTCCATGCGTATTTTCCCATAGGGAGGAGACGAGCCTCGGGAACTGAACAAGACAAGGAGCCAAGGAGCCGTTAGCATTTGAGCCGTTACAATGCGCATTTGCTTTTCAATCTGAGGCTCGAGAGGTGGCTTTTACCAGGACGTTAAGACCGAGCTCGCGGCTTAGTTCACTTTGAACTCATTGCCGCCTGTCATTTATTCAAGAGATGGCATGAACACGGCCACCTCCTTTCCCTTCATTCCGACATCGTGTGAGTGGCGGCCACATCCTTGAATCGATCCTTCTCTTAGGATTTGTCCGTCCTTAATCTAAAAAGGAGAGGTATGTATTTTAGGTCCTTGTATTTTACGTTTTGTTTTTTAAAGGGATTTTGTTCCGCTTTTGGCTTCTTGGCTTCTTTTCTTTGGCTTCTGGGCTTCTTGGCTTCTTGGCTTTTCGGCTTCTGGGCTTCTTGGCTTTTTGGCTTCTCGGCTTCTGGGCTTTCCGGCTTTTTGTTGGTTTACGCGGCTTTTGGTGGCTTTCTGGCTTTGGCTATTCGCATCCTCTGCATTCCCAGTTCCACTTCGGCAGTTGGCGTTTTGGCTTTTGCAGCTTTTTGGCTTTTGGCGGCTTTGGCTTTTCGCATCCTCTGCTTTCGCAGTTCCTCTCCGGGCTTTTTGGCTTTGGTTTTTGCATTTGGCTTCCCACATCATCAGCATCACCAGTTCCTCCCTATTTGAATCATCACTTCTTCGAACATCATGACCCCCCCCAACCCACCCGCTACTGTTTTGATTGTTTGCAGAGCAGCTGCACCCCTATTTGAATCAACACTTCTTCAAACATCATGGGGGGGGGCTGCCGCCTCCCCCCCGCTACTTTTTAGATTTCTTGCAGAGATTAAATTGCACCCCTATTTGAATCATCACCTTTTTGAGCGTCCAATTTTGCGAGAAAATGCTGCAAAATGTGTAATCTGTGTAATCCATGTATGTCTGTATGTATGCGCTTCTTCGAACATCATAGGGGAAGCCGCCCCCGCCAACCCTCCCGCTGCCTTTTAAATTCTATTGCACCCTTTCTTGAATCCTTGAATCCGTACTTGAATCATCACTTCTTCCGGCATCATGGGGGGGGCTGCCGCCCCCCGCAACCCCCCCCCCACTACGTTTTAGATTTTCTACAGAGATTTAATTGCACCCCTAGTTGAATCATCAATTCTTCGAACATCATGGGAGGGGTCTGCTGCCGCCCCCAACCCCCCCCCCCCCCCCGCTTCTTTTTTTACAGGGATTGAATCCTAATGGGGGGGGCTGCTGCCCCCCCACCCCGCTACGTTTTAGATTTTCTACAGAGATTTAATTGCACCCCTAGTTGCATCATCAATTCTTCGAACATCGTGCGGGGGGCAGCACCCCCCCCCCCCCCAAGCGCCCCGCTACTTTTTTATTCATTTTTTTTTGCAGGGATGGAAATGCCCTCCTATTTGAATCATCATGTTTTTGACCCCCGTCGACCGCCAGCTACTTTTTTGATTTGTTACCCAGGATTTTAGTCTCGGCCCGAGTCCCTCCCAGTGGTGAGACTGGGACAGCTAAGCACTCGGAGATGGCGCGCCCGGCGGCAGGTTCTCTGGGGTGGTGACGCTCTCGGACGGCAACTGTGCCCAGAACCTCGTGAGGGCCCGGGTGGTTCACGATGGCACGGACATTTGGCTCCCGGACCACATCTTCGCGGAGTCCCACCTGGTCACGGTCTATCACATTGAGATCAAGATCTTCCACAACGCGCTGGTGGGATTGCTGAGCGAGCACTCGCACACCGTGCCCCATCTCCCCTTGGGCATCCACAACTTCAAGGTCATGAAAGAGGTCTGCGCAGGCCTGGGAGGAATCTCCAATGGAGCTGCCCAAGCAGGGATTCGCACCATAGCTCACCTGGATTGGAATCCACTTGCCTGCCAATGTCTTCGCATGAACGGCGCCACCAATGTCATTCTTGGAGACCTATGTGATGATGCGCAGATCTACGGGTTGCGCACAGCAGGACACCTTCACCGCACGCTGCTGGCTTCGGGATTTCCGTGTCAGCCTTACTCCCGGCAGGGAGATGGATATGGAGCCGAGGACCCGCGGGCATCCGCCTTTTGGGGGACCTTGAGAGCCTGCTGGCTCATGCAATCAGCTGGCCTCATTCTCGAGTGCGTGGCCACGGTGGAACGATTCCCCTTCATTATGAAGAATCTCATGGAGCTGGCCAAGTTGATGAACTTTCAGGTCAGGACCACCATCCTCTCCTTACAGGCGCAATGGCCCGCTCGTCGAGATCGCTGGTGGGCTTTGCTTGCCCCAGCTGACTTCAATCTGGAGGACTTTGCTACTTGGCCGTGTACCTCTTCACATTCCACCATCGAGCACATCATTCCTCGATGGCCGCTATGGAGCCTAGCTGAGGAAAAATGCCTGGCACTCACCGCTCATGAGCGCGAGCACTATGACGACCCGCAGTTTGGTACAGATGTGAGGCTCTTGGAGCTCACGTCTATCTGCCCTACCATTTTGCACTCTTACTCCAATGCTCTGCAAACCTGTCCCTGTGGATGCAGACAGAGGCCCTTCTGCCGAGATCGCCTGCTTCGAGGAGGATTGCGTGGCTTCTACGTCATCTCCCAGGTCCTTGACACGCCACGCTACCTTCACGTTCAAGAAGCAGCCCTCATGCTCACCATCCCGTTGACCATGAAGTACCCTGGAGACGCTCGAACAGGCCTCTGCCTACTGGGACAATCAGCCGCACCACTTCAAGCCCTTTGGGTAGCAGCCCATTTGGTCCGCGCCACTCAGGAGTTTTTCCATTGGGAACCACTCTGCAGTCCTGACCTCATGCTCAACCAGTACAAGGAGTTGCTGCTCTTTCAACGATACCACACCTGGACTACCGACGATACCCATGCTACTCGGCGCATGAATGTCATTGATGAGGGTCTCCTTCACATCAACCTGCTCCGGGAGGGACATCAAACAGTCCAGGACTTCCTCGAGGCCGAGGAAAAGCTGCATGGGGAGAGGTCGCTCACTTTGTGGGATGGTCCTTACCCTCTCCCACCTTCGGTACCACTTCAAGACCAAGGACGGTATGGGCCTTACCGACTTCGACGAGCACATGAAGTCTTCACTGCCAACGGACATCAAGGTCCTGGACTCAGCAATCAGCACATCCGCACTGAGCTCAATCTACTCGCGCGTGCACATGGTGAACTCGGAGGGTCTCCGATCTACCTCATTGACCCAGACCTTGGCACCCAATATGCCTCTTTGGAACCTCATGCGTCAGTTCCTCTTTGCACCGACCTGCGCCCTGGCCAGTCCTTCTTCGCAATTTTTGCCTACCAGGGACACTGGGCTCTACTCGGCGGAAGTTCGGACACTGACGAATTCCACGCGGTCATCTATGATGGGATGCCAGGACGTGCGCTACCTGGAGGCCACAATCTTGTGCGGCATCTCTCTCGGAGGTGGAGCATGCCATGCCGCTCCATCGCGCTCTCCATGCTGTTCCGCCAGGAGGACGACTTCACCTGCGGCACGATCGCCTTGGCTCACTTGGCTGCCTGCCTTGACCTTACCTACTACCAGCCCATTCTCACTGCCCACTTCCACATCCTCAAGACCAGCGCCCCATCTTCTGGGCTGGTTGGCTACGGGCTGAGGATTTGGTCGCTTCACAGCTTGCTGAACTGCTGGTCGACAAGGGCGTACCCCGTGAGCATGTAGCTGATCGTGCTCAACAAGCACTCAAGAAGCTCCCTCGCTCGGATGTTCAACAAGCACTGCAATCAAAGCATCCATGGGCAGCTCTGAAAGCCCTGGGCTCGCGACCCACTATCAACTACATGTGGATCCAGCACGACGAACTGCTCGCCAAGATCAAGCAGAAAGGAGCGGAGCAATATGGCCTTCAAATCTCCGCATCCCACAAGAAGAAAGGCGGTGCGAAACCTGGGCAACACCCCGTGCAGGTTAGCCCCGACGACCTTGAGCTTATTCCCAAGTCCTTTCTTGCGGATGACGGCTCGGCCATTGAGCAGATCGCATTTCAGCGCATTGCTAAAGGCCAAGCTGGTTTGGCCTTTGCCACCGTGCAGGATATCACCCCATATCTTCGCGATGGGCAAATTGTCAGCCAAGGGCCACTCGCAGTGCTCACCACGCTCAACATCCCGCACGAGCTGACGGGCATCCTCCCGGTCATCGACCTGGTCTTTCCAGCCATGCATCGCCTCACCAACGAACCTGTCCTGATCAAGGGCTCACTGATCCAGCTCGGCACAGTGCACATCAACCGCGAGAAGTACAAGAATGCCCCGGACATCGCGCCCATGGCAAGCTGACCGTGTACCGTGACCAACTGCCCACCCAGGTCAACTGGTCCACTTTCTGCGAAGGTCCCATGAAGACTGCCATGAAGTTGCAGCCGATCCTCAACCTCTGCCACACCCCTGGATGCGGAGACTCATGCCCCCATTTTCATGGCCCTGTTGATGAAGACCTGGAGAGAGTCGTTCTTAATCTTTGGGGTCGTCACTGGGCTGGGCACAATGGCAGCAAAGCTACCCCGGACCCGGAGAAAGCGCAGACCTGGAGCGCACTGCTCCGTATCCCCAGCGTTGCCCAGATCACCTTGCTGAGCAGCTCAGGCTCCTACGGTCTGTACTTCGACCCTCGAGAGTCTTCGGGACGTGCCCCATGCCCTAACTACGGTGTGGTGTGGTTACCCAACACGCCCCACTCCGACGCACTCCACAAGCTCAAGACCACCGACAGGGCGATCTCCCTCATCCGCTTCAACGACAGGTATGGAATCCGGTTCGCCAAGGACACTCTTGCTGCGGGACACCAAGCACTACGACCGGACGAGCCGTTCAACCCAGTCACCGTGACAGAGCTCTACAGGCTCCACCCTCTGCCCTGTGGGGTCCAACGTCAAGGGCTGATCAAGACCTTGAAAAGCTGGAACTGGGTCGCCAAACCAATCGGGCGACGCTTCAGGAGCCGCCTGGGAAGTCGGAGCAGCTACACCACCGCCATCCAATGTCCTTCCTGGCCAACACGGGGACGTTGTGATCACAAAGATTCGATCCACCCAAAGGGCTGTCGAGCCCAAGCGCCTCATCGCCTCCAACAAGACCCAGCAGTTCTTGCGGAAACAGAACCAGGGGCTACTCAGCCCACTGATCCATGGATCGCCGGAACTGACCCGTGGTCTGCTTGGAACAATCAGGGCGCACCGGCCTCAAAAGGCTCTACCATCCCCTCAGACAAGCTGCAGCAGGTTGAACAACGCCTACGCTCTGAATTTCAAAATTCCATCCGCAAGGAGATCGAGGATCAGCAAACCCATACCACCTGGGACATGGACACCTCCGACTTTGCAATGTCTTCCGGGGACCCTCGCATCAACAAGTTGGAATCAGACGTGGCGGAACTCCGGCAGCACCACTCACGCTATGAACAGCTCTTCAACGAAGCTGCACTTGCCAACCAGCACACTCAGAGACAAATCTACGATGTCTCGGCGCAAGTCACGCAGCAGTAGCAGGAGATCTCCACCCTCAGCAATACCGTCGCAACCCAGAGCAGCCAGCTCAGCGAGGATATGGCACGGCTTTGCGAATCTGGAGGGCCTGCCCGTGACTGAGAGGTTGCCGATGGAGATGAGGGTGGTCATGACCCGGCCAAGCGCGTATTCGCCGTCAGGCCACGGCAGGTGTAGCTTCCTGGCTGGGGCGTCTATCATCTGAAGCACTCCGGTCCAGGTCCCTGCGTAGGTGGATCTGGCTCTGACAGGGGCAAGTGCCCCGTGAAGTACTCGAAGTCGGCGGTGATCCTGTCGGGCGCCAGCGCGAAGGATAAGTGTGTCTCCGCCACATTCCAAATCCCACAAGGAAGAGTGAGGAGTTGATCCGCCTTGCCGAGGACTCCACTGGGATTCACTGTCCCGATCCGAAGAAGAGGCCCTGGGTGATGGGCCTCACCAAAGCGATGCGCAAGGAGCCAAAAAGGAAGAGAGGTTGGCCACATCGGCAGTAACCAGTCTGCGCCGGACCCAATACCGCGGCGAACCGCGCTGAGCAAGAAGAACCAGGCACAGCGCAGACTGGATGGCCGGAGCCCAAAAAGTGCCAGAAAGGCGAGTCTCGGTGAGGTCGATCCAGCTGATGTGGTAGTAGAGGAAAAGGGCAAATGCTCTTGATATGGATCGGATTCTTCGAGGTGGGATGGCAAAGAGTTCATCCAGGACATCTCGTGCAGAGATGAGGTAGAGGAGGGCGAGGCTGGTGTTGTTGCGCAGATCTGCATCAGCGTACTCACGGTAGGCTGCCCGGTGATGCAGAGGTCTTCAGCCTCGTCCAAGTGGTCAGGGTGGTGATGCTCATGAGGGAAATGGCTGGGGAAGCTACTGGTGTAGTCACCCAGCGGTTGACGAATGTGGGCATGCGCTCGATCAAGAAGCCCGCAACTGATTGAGTGCATTGTCCATGACGGCGAAGCAGCAGAAGGCTTCGGCGTGTACGTAGTACCGGTGTGGTTCCCGTAGGCGGTGTCCCGGCAATGGTCATTGAGACCAGATGGGGTGAGGTCCTTTGGCATCCCAGTTGTCAGGGTCCAGGGATCTCGGTTGATGAGCATCCCGTGGCTTGGAGTGATCAAGAAGTTGAAGAGCATGAGGATGAGGGTGCCAGGGTAGCGGCGCCTCATAGGCCTAGGCACTCGACCTGCGGTGACCTAGTCACTCGGTCCGGGGCTTCTTCTGGAGGACATGCCTATATGGATGGCCCGCAAGTCCATCGTGGCCTGCTGCACGGGCGGCCACCAACGCCATGCTCAGCCGGCTCTCCTCTGAGCTCATCATGGGCCGCGCAGGCTACCAGTTTATAGCTGGAGACTTCAACCACACAGACCTCCCTGAGCTCCTTCTCTGGCGGCAAGCAGGGTGGATTGAAATTCAGGACCTTCAGGAAAGTCTCACGGGCCAGTCTCCCCAACCTACATACCGGGGCATTTCCAGGCCCGACAGGATCTATCTGTCGCCGGAGCTGGCCGCTACCTTCCGCTCCTGCCACTTCCAACAAGCCTTTGCTGATCATGGAGCACTCTGGGGAGAGTTTCTTCTACCTGATACCACAGAGTCCTTGTGGACCTGGCCTTTGCCTGCTCGCATACCTTGGGAGCAAGTGGACCTACCCAGCTACTACGACCAAGCCGATGACCCACCACCACTCAACAAGGCAGACCTCACCCAGAGCTACGGACAAACCTGTGCAGCTCTGGAATCCAGCGTTCATCAACACTTACTTGCCCACCAACGCCAAGGTCTACCTTCTGCCTCTAGTGGCCGGGGACAACGCCTTCAACCTATCCGCCTTCAGCGGCAGGCTCCCACAGCCCGTCCCAGTCGGCAAGGAGAAGTCCAAGCCTCTTCAGATCTACTTGGCCGATCCGTTCTCCGTCATTTCAAGCAGCTTCGACGCTTGCAAAGCCTACTACATGCTCTGCGAGCTGGAGGGCGGGACATTCATCACCAGATCTACCAGCTCGACACCTGGACCGCGATCAAAACAGCAACCGGCTTCCACCCCGATTTCCTTCAGTGGTGGCCAACCAGAAAGCACCGCCTACAAGGCAGTCCAGAACACCTACCACACCACATCCCCAACCTCTCCATGCTGGAGCAGATTTACACCGACTTCTACAACAACTTTCGTTCCTTCGAGAGTTGGAACATTCGGCAACGAGCAAAATGTACTCGTGCGAAAGTGCAGCAGTGCCAGCACCTTGCCTTTCGCTGTATCCAGCCCGTTTCCAAACCTGCCATGGACTGGCTCCACTCCCATGATGAAGCTACCATCCTGGCCGTCTCTGAAGACGGCGCTCGCATTTTGGTCGACTCAGAGCTTGAAGCTGCCCCAATTGCCACCTGGCACGTTGATGGAGTGCCGGCCACTGTCATCGCCCACTCTGGTACTACCTTTGAGGTCGACACGGACCTTATCTTGGTCCCTGGGCAGACGCTTCAATGTGAACGGCACCTCACGCAAGAAGAGCAACTCCATCAAGAACTCCATACGTCCTGGAAGGCAAGGTGGAACACTCTCCAAGAAGTCCCCGCTGAAGCATGGAGTCGCATCACTGCCTTCATTCGTGCCTACATCCCACCTGGAACCTTGCGGCTCCCTTCACTGCAACTCCAGAATTGGACGGCAGCCCTTCATCGTTTCAAGGACTACTCCGCTCGCGGCGCTGACGGCCTGGGACATGCGGATCTTCGCCTTATGCCAGACAACTACAAGGAATCCTTCCTCCACATCTTTCAGGCGGTTGAACATGGTCACGCCTGGCCGAAACAACTCCTACTGGGCCTTTGCAAGGGTCTGGCCAAAACCCCGGAGGCTTCAACCGTTGACCACTTCCGCCCCATTGTGGTCATGAGTATGCTTTACCGAGCTTGGTCCAGCACACGAGCCCGTTAGATTCTGCGCCAACTTGGAGACCAACTGGACCTTCCTACTTATGGCTTTCTGCCGCATCGCGAAATTCGACAAGCCTGGCTTCCCATCCAAGCCATGATCGAATTGTGCGGCCAAGAAGATCGTCCACTGCTGGGGTATGTCAGCGACATCCGCAAGGCGTTCAATCATTTGCCACGTCGACATGTTCAGGCCCTAGCCCATCATGCTGGACTACCGAGATCCTTTACCAAGGCATGGCATGACCTATTGAGCAGCTTTGAACGTCACTTTCAAGTCAGGGATACCGTCGGGGCTCCCCTTCAGTCAAACAATGGCTACCCTGAAGGATGCGCACTGAGCTGTGTAGCGATGACCTTCATCAGCATGGCCCTTCACCGTTATCAGGCCGTGTACGCCCCGGCATCTGTATGCATTTCCTTTGTCGACAACATCGAGCAGATTGCGCTCACCCTGGGAGACCTGCTCACCTCGATCATCACACAGGAATCTTTCCTCGAGCTCTTCCAGCTGTCCATCGACAAGGACAAAACGTATGCTTGGGCGCTACAACCCAAAGACCGTCGGGCTCTACAATCACTCCACCACAGAGTCTCTGTCCAGGAGCGCGACCTTGGTGGCCTCATGACCTACGGCAAGCGCCGGAGAACCTCATTTCATGACCAAATCATTGCGGGAGTACGTCCATGCTGGCAGCAATTACGGAACTCCAACATGCACGGCCACAACAAGATCTTGGTTGTCTACCAAGCCCTTTGGCCACGGATCTTTCATTCAGCTTGCATTTCCGACCTGGGTACTGCGCATATTCAGCAATTGCGCTCCGCAGCCGTCAAGGCCTTGGGCCACGGCAAGGCTGGTGCCAATCCGGGTATTCGGCTGGGATTGTTGCATACCACAACATTGCTGGACCCGGGCTTCTACCAGCTTTGGACTGTTCTTCAAGACTTTCGCAGAGTCGTGACTAAGATGCCATCCCTGTTGGACACCTGGAGTGAGTTTATGGCAGGATTCACCGGAAATCTGGGAGCTGGACCATTCTCAACGTTGCTACGTCAACTCGGTCCTATTGGATGGCGCATCGAACTACCTCCTCTCCTCATCGACCACGATGACGTACTGCACAATCTTTTGGACATTTCCAATGCGGGTTTGCGCAGCCTCTTGGAGGACGCATGGCACCAGCTCATCGCACGCGGAGTCGCTCACCGTCCAGATTTTGCTGGACTCCATGGGGTTGATCATGCGCTTTGTCAACATTCAGTTCGGACCCTTTCTGCTTTGGAGACGGCTCGGGTCAATGCCCTTCGAGAAGGATCATTTTACACCTCCGCCCAACAGAGCAAGTATGACAACCTCAACTCAGGCCTTTGCTGTGGGGTGCCTGATACAGCCGCTCACCGTTGCCTATCTTGCAATGCACTCCGCCATGTTCATGATCGACATCCTGAGGCGCTTCAACTCTGGCATGAAGTGCCGCATTGCGTGCGAGAACACCTTCTACCCCCTCGCAATCCTCTTTTCCGGCAGGTCAAAACTTTGCTTCATGCCCTTCCAATCACGGGAGAATATTTTGAGTTCTTGGCAAATCCAGGCGAAGAGGTGCACATTTTTACAGACGGTTCTTGCAGTATTGAGCCACTGCCGGACCTACGCCTTGCAGGATGGTCTGTCATCTCAGCTACACATGGCCGTCCCATTTGTTGCGATGCCCTAGCAGGTATGCCACAAACCATCAACCGCGCCGAGCTCACCGCCGTGGTTACTGCAGCACAGTGGGTCCGCAAATGTGGAGCAACCGGCTTTGTGTGGACCGACTCGGCATATGTTGCGCGTGGCACATGGCGCCTTCAGGCCGATTCCAGTGATTCACCCGGATCAAAGCAGGATTTGTGGCGGTTGCTACGTCATGAACTGGATGAGCTTCCAGCCCGGCTTTTTGTGCGGCGCATTCCTGGCCATCAAGATCCGACGCAGTGTGACGATCCGGTTGCCTCGTGGTCCAGTCACTGGAACGACCAGGCTGACCTTGCGGCTAAAGCCGCCAACAATCACCGCTCCACTGACTTCCAGGCCCTGTGGGATGCTTTCACTGCAGCCCAACACCACATGGAAGCCTCTCTGGGTAAACTTCAGAGGCTGCACCTGGATATTGCAGAAGCAACCCAACGCCGTCAACCCGCTGGAGATGAAGATGAGGATGACCCCTCGACTACTGAAATGGGCCCCGTTGTACACAGAGCCATCGCATGCGCAGATTGGGTGGCACAGATTCCACCTAACTTTGCGCATTGCGCACAGGGGCATGAATTCACCAAGCGATTCGGGCTGGGTTTCACCGCCAAGGTCGCTGCATGGCTCATCACTGAGCACCAACAAGCTGAGCATCCCATCCATCTTTCCTGGTTGGAACTTGTTTTCGCCCTGAAGCATGACCATGTGCCCTTCCCGGTTTTGGTGTCCTCTCAACAAGGGGAGCTCTGGAAAGATGCCTCAGCCTTTTCGTCTTACGCCCGAACCCAATCAACGGTTGCTGGCGACTTGAGGGTTGTTCGTTCCTTCTTTCGCCTTTTTGGTTCCCTGTGCAATTGGGACATCGGGGAAATCCGCGGTCTCAACTTGAGCCGCCTTCGGGTGGGACCATCGCAGAATGGTCTTTCCATTTCCGTTTCTCGGCGGGCGCTTCCGGGTCTTGAGGCCGCCCTGCTCTGTTTTACGGCCGCGCGGCCTATTCGCACGACAAATGACCTGGCCCGTCCACAGTGATGGGTTGACTGAACCTGCGCGCCGCACTGCACTCTGCCGTGCGCGCGCCCCAGACAGTGCGAATGTTACCCAGGATTTGTGGTGATGCTAGGGATGTTGGTCGGACATGCGGGGGATGTTGAAAGCGATGCTGGGGATGTTGACGGGCTAATGTAAAATGTGTCAATTTCGCGAGAAAACACTGTAACATACGACATTTTACTGGCCCGGACGAAAAGCGGGAAAAATCCGAAAATATATCCGCACCCATTTAAAAATCCTTATGCCGTAACGGTTAGATGGAGAGGATTTGAAAATGAATAATAAATAATAGATTTCTACTCGTATTTGCCTTCTATTTAATAGTCTTCCTTTTTATATCTGTTTGTCATGGATTTTCGGATGGCTTTTTGTCTTTGCTTTTGTCCCAGCTCTCGTCAGTCGTGGGTAGGATGGGAACAACATCATTTGGGCTTGCTGGGATACGCTCTGGTGGCCTTCGAATCAGACCCCAGCATATTGAGGAAACTGACGAAGGTACTGACGATGGTCAGTCCATCCAACGCCTTTCCTCTTCGCGTTAGGATGGGCTACACCTATGAGCTCACCTTCAAGCTGTGCACTGGCAGCATTGGTCAGGCTTTCACTGGGCCACACTTAGCTAGAGGGACAGGGAAGGCACCAGGTGGGCCAAATGCTCTTGAATGCCAGGGTTGCTTTATCTGTGGACTTGTCTCTCGTCGAAAAGCCTCATCCAAGGATCGACGGCTACTTCAGCAAGAAGAAGGCCAAGGAGGAGAAAGCCTGGGCAGGGGCCTGAGGCCGTTGAGAACGTGTCAAGATGCGCAATGCACGCGTTATGTTCGATGTCATCATTGCCTGGCTCTGTTGAAGGGATGCAACTGACGGATTTATAGGGCTTTCATCTCACGGTTCTAGGATCTCACGACATAGACCGTGCTTTCGTTCGGCCTATCAAAGGTCAATTTTGGTACTTTGGAACTGACCACCTGACACGGCTTGAGCAGAAATACACAATCAGAAAGAGCCTTGATGCAATGGTGCTTGATTTATGGAAACACAAATCACGGTTTGTTCGTTGCTCTTGCGTAGCTGCGTCTGAGGAGCAGTTTGAACAAAGATAGGCTTCAGAGTGGAGACCGCATAGACCAAACGCAGGCTCATGCAACTCTTGTGCCCAGCTCCCAGGTCGAGGTTTCAAGCCCTCCCGGGCAACCCGTGATGGAAGAGCAGGTCAAGACCAGCGCGTCTTCCGCGGAGAGCCGGCCCGATCGTGCCATGCAACGCCTTGATGAGTCAGCTGCCTTTGATACTGTAGTTTCTTGACAGGGTGTTCTTGCTCAGACACTCGTTCCTGAGCAAAGTAGAGCTGACAGTCTCCTGTTTTCAGGAGCATCCACCCAAGAGGGGAACTCCATCTTGTTATGTACCCGAAGTTAAACAGGACAAACAGACACCATGGAGCTACTACCAAACCACATTCCTGGCTTGAATAAAGACCATTAGTTGGCAGTGTGCTCAGACGATCAGTACGGAGATGATCGGGAAAACTGTAAAAACGGAGCCCAGTAGGAGGCAGGACCTTCAGAGTCACAGTGTGGAACTCTTGGTTAGTGGCATTTTTGCACAGCTAAGACCAGTGACCAGCATAACGACTTTGGGCCAGCTTGGAACTCTTTGTTGTAGAGCAGGACAATTGCGTTGAAGGAGCCACCAGGTAGGAGGTTTGCGTTCAACTGGAAAGCGCCGTATATCGGAGGAGCCCATCGAGGGCCAGTGGCAGACCCAGGGGCCCTTCAGGCTTCGGTCCCAGACGTTTTGGTCCTAAAGCGCATAAATGGCTTTTGGCTTGTCCGGCTGGAAGTTTGAGAGAGTGACAGAGAGCGAGAGAGAGAGTTTGTTTGCTTCTGCAAAGTCAAAGGTTCGTGGCCGCTTCCAACTCTTCCCGCATCTATTTCTACAGCGGCTGCCGACTCAGCCAAAGGTGAACATTGCTGCACAGCCAGCAAAGACCTGCGCAATCCAGCTTGCATCTTGAATGGGTTTGTTTGGACAGAGCTGGACAAGGGAGCAAGTTCAACCTTTTGTGCATTGCCAGCATTTTGTTCACCTGCAGCACTCAGGTGGCACAGCTTGCACAAATATAGATGATGTGGTCCTGAAGAAGACAAAGGACAGTCGCCATGCTTGCTGCATGTAGCGGAGTTTGTGGAACAAGCGTCATTGGCTTGCCCAACAAGCTTTGCCCATTGCTGCCCATTGTTGTTGATGATACACTTTTAAGACTATTGCCTGTGATCCTTTCACCTCAGCGTCGTGTGGGTGTCAGGCTTCAAAGAAGGTGGTCTTCAACTTTGCCACACTCGTGAGGGAGGGCCACTTTATAGCCTCTCGGCGGGACCTCCCTGGATGGTGTCCAACCCGCAGCATCGCTGCAGAGTGCACTTGTGTCCACACGCTCCAAGGTCACCAAGGGCTCGTTTGTGATGAATGCCTCGGACAACAGCAGCAAGGACTCGTGGGCAGCTTCATGAGAAGTTGGGGACCCCTTTGCAGCTCCGATCTTGAAGAAATTGGCCCAATTTCTGCCTAACTCATAACACCAAGGCGCCTAAGCAGTCTGCCCAACCTTGCAGGATGGCAGCTCCATCCGCGTTGTGAAGGACAATATCGTGGTGCTGAAGCCATCGGAGGCCACGGCACGTGAGTTCAGCCCGGTGAAGCGTGAGTTGCGTCTCCCAGTCTCTCAGTCTCTTGCAAGTTGCCGTGCAACAAGACGCAACAAGTTTGTTGGGCCTTGTTGGGATTGTCATCTCGGGTGCAGCTCAGAGGCCGCCGGTGATGCCGACCAGCAGACGCAGGGGGAGAACGATATGGATGCCTGACCAAAAGCCAGACACACTGTGCAAAGGTAGGAAGACGTCAAGCTGCTTTTGCTGCCCTCCAAGTGGTGTGCAGTTCTAAGATGCAACTATTGATGTTCTGTTGCTACAATGAATCATTCTTCCTGGAAGGTTCTTTCCCCGAAATGGCAGAATTTTGTGAGGGTGCTTTTGGCAGTTCTCGTTGTGCAGGGTGTCGCTGGAGGATGTTGGGGCGTTGGCACAAGCGCATTCGAGGTTGAAGCACCTGTTGTCTTGACATATTCACAGTGCTTGCTTGGGCCGACAGCTCCGGGTTCCTTGGTTTTCTGCCTCCAAGCACAGATGCGAGGTCCGCTTTGGCCAACAGACCGGGCAAGCTTGAGTCCTGACACGCGTAAGGACATTGACACGCGGGACCTGACCGCGGGCGGCTGCTCTCGCGTCTCTGGCTTTGTGAGGCCCCGGAAGGGGGGATGCGCAGAGCCGAAAAGAGTCCAAGAGTCTACAATAATTATTCTCATTGCTTTTCGAGTGCCAATCTGTGGCCTGCTGAACTCGGGGCGGGGACAGCTTTGAGCCAGTGGACATGCTTCTTGGTTCTCAGAATGCCACGCAGGTATGTGCCCAAGCCCTTGTACAGCTACGCTGAGGACGAAGAGAATCTTGGCAAAGTGATATGGGAAATATTAGGCGAATATATGGTTCCTTCTCCGTCATGCAGCTCCATCATCCTATCTCCCTGATTGCAGCAGCGCTCTTGGCCTCCTGGCCTCCTGGGCTCCTGGGCTCCAGGCCTCTCCATTAGGCCTCTTGGCCTCCTGGCCTTTTGGCCTCTCGGCCTCTTGGCCTCTTGGCCATTTTGCCTCCGGGCCATTTGGCCTTCTGGCCTCCTGGCCTCTTGGCCTCTTGGCCTCTTGGCCTCTTGGCCTCTTGGCCTCTTGGCCTCTTCATGCTTTTTCGCTTCCAAGGAGTGGCAATCTGGTGAGCGCAGTGTCGCGGGAGGGCCCAGAGCTGTGAGATGCTGCACTTGGCTGGACTTGCCTTGGACTGTATTTGTGGGCAAGCGCCCTAAACCGGGCAAGCATTTGCTTAAGAAGGACAGGTCAATTTGGTCTCAGTTTTTCTCATCGCGCGTCAGTTCCCTACAGACTTTGTGCTGGTCAAAGGAGATTGCCCCAGAGGTTGACCGGTTAGCTTCTGTGAATGGGCGGACAGCTGCGCAATTGGCAAAGGGCGAAGCCGACGCGTGACGCTAAGGTTCGAGCTGCAAGAGCCAATTGGCCATCGAGTCGAAGATGGCCTCGAAGTTGGCGTGGCCCGGAAGCCTGGTGCGCCTCTCTCTCGCCTCTCTGCAAAGTTCACTAAGCTCGCAAGTCCGTAGAGGTGAAGCCAAGGAAGCCCAAAGAGGCTGAGAGAAACAGATGTGCGAGGTGAGTTGAGCGGAGCCAACTGTACCCGCTTGTTTCCTCCAGAGGCAATAGGTTACAATTCCTTCCGAAGCGTTGCTCCCACTCGTTGACAAGTCTGGCCAGGGCTTGGACACTTTGGTTCCTTTGCGTTTCTATAGGTGGCTTGATTTGGAAGGATGGGTGTTTTGACGGACGCTTGCTGAGACGGGCAGCATCATCAATGCGGTGCTGGACCCGTCCCCGGAGAGCATCCGGCTGAGGTGCACGACTCGCAGTGCTGCTGAAGTTTTGGTCCTTTTCTCATCATGAAAGGCTTTTCACGGAGGTAACTGTAAAAAGCTGGCATGGGATAGTATTGTATCTTTGAATAGCTTTTATCATGCAGTTTGCCATGCATTTGCATTTCTTACCCCACATATTGCTTTGTGCCGGAAGGAGAGCATGAAGAAGCAATGTTCAGACAAGATGAGATCCCTCTTTGCCGTCCCATCTCGCTCGTCAGGCTGAGCATATGTTAATCCTTGTTGTGGCCCACAACGGGATGTGAGAGTGCTCAGTTGAGTTTGTAGCGGGTCACGCTCCTTCTGTCAGGGTCAAGAAGGACATGAGCGGGGAGTTCGATGACACTGGCTACATGCCCGGGACATCAAGCAGGGCAGGGCTTCAAAGGAGTCGTTCGCAGGAGTCGTGGACGCCCAAATTGGGCAAACTGTTTTGAGCAATATAGTAGCAGCTTTTTACATTCCTGCTACCACTGAGACTATTCTTTCTAGGAGCCTCTATCAGCCCGCAACATGACTAACGTACAGCTTTCGATACTATTGAATTATGATATCGCAAAGCGAACAGTGATAGTCAATATGCCTTTCGATCTGGTCATGTTTTGTCATTGATTTATTTAACCTTTGTTCCTGGACACTGCTGCTTGCCACACATTTGCAGAGACAAGAAGCACAGCCGTGCAACATGGTTGTCCGACACTTTGTCCCTACAGCATCCTGGACCTTGGCAGGACTAAGGATATTCTTTATGTTATGCGAAGTCATTCAGGGCAACTGTGGAGGTGTTAGAAGATAATGTTTTGTCTTCCAAGCCTTGCAAGCAGCCCAAATTGGAGCCCTTCTGGCTCCATGGCATAGAAGTGAGTGTTGCTGCTTTCATCTGGCCAAGGATGGAGGTTCAGCTGAACTTCTTCTGCTCGGTGCGCATGGGATGGGAGCTTGTTTCAGCGTACCTGACACCCTGCAAGCTCCCTATGCCACCATTTGGATTGCTGTCGTTGCGATATAAAGGCCTTTGGCGCAAAAGACCGCAGCCAGATAGAATTGCCGCACCAGCATTCAGACTCGGGTGATGCATGATGTACACTTACTATCCAGCATTCGGTCTACCATGGGGCCACTGTCTGCAAGCACTTTCAGTTGATGCGACATTTTTGCTACAGGGGGGTGGCGACTCCCGCAAGCACTGGAAGCTTAACACCTACCAGTATGCAGGCCCGCTGAGCCGCCGTGCCTGTTCGCCTGTTTGGGGAAGACAAACCAAGGTGCATGCGAGGAGCTGGACATCTTGCCATCTTTAAGCTAGAGGGACAGCCACTGGATGAGACATATCCGGAGTTTCGTTGACCTGCAAAGGGAAGAACCAACAGCACACCCCTCAGATAGCAGCATATTTAGAAGATATTTTGAAAACTTTTCGAAGTCTTACTTGCGCAGATGCCTGCTGATTGTTCGCGAAAGCTAGCATGCGAGCTGGAGTCTCTCTAGCTTCAGTAAGTACTGGGGCCTGCTCCCCGCTCTTCTTCCTCTTCGCTCCGCTCTTCTCCCTGCCCTTCTCCCACTATTGGCTCCGCTCTCTTTGCTCTGCTCAGTCTTCGCTCCGCTTTTTTTGCTGCTCTTCTCTCCGCTCTTCCGCCCACCCTGCTCTCCATATCTCCGCCCTTCGCTCCGGCCCTTGCTCCGTTCATTCCTCCATTCTGCTCCCCGCTCTTTTGGTTTTGCTCGTGCGCTCTGATTGCACTCTGCCAGGCCTGTTCGAGCGCTTTGGCCGTTGATCCTTCTTCTCGTGAAGTTCCTCCCCTGTCAATCCTCACAGTGAGCTGGCGTTGCCCTTGTGCGGACACTAGCTTTCGTCTGCCTCCTCTGATCTTCCTTGCTTTGGCTGGGAAAACAGGTATCCCAACCTTCTTCAGCTTGATTTGGCATGCGCGTCCTTGGGCGATCACTTTGGTTCGACACCCATTAGTTTTGCCGCTTTAAAGCTTGGGCTTTCGAAGGCAACGAGGGCCTTTGCATGTCCCTGGTGGCGCGGGACAGCGTGGGCATTGGCTGCCACGAGGTCACCTGCAGGCCGGGCACCCTGCTGGCCATTGACCCAAGTGCAGAGAATTTGGCGTTCGGAGAATGAATGAGACAAATTAGACGAGGGTTTCTTGGAGTTTCAAAACATCCAAATAGACACTTCTCAGCTCGGGAACTTTCATTTGAGAAGTTGCTTGACAATTAGAAAATGGCGACAAATGTGGCACGTGGCATCTAGAAATAGATCATGTGACTCCTTCATTGGCCAGGATGAACGCTGTCTCTGATGCAAGCCTGCAGCCCTGCAACGAAGAGGCCGGTCAGCCCTGCATAAGAGTTTGGCTTCCAGGTACCTGCCAGATCAGCTCAGCTTTGGACTTCGAGTCCATAGTTGAATCTTTTCACAGGTTGAACATATGCTTGAGTGGCGTGGCATACATTTTCTCCTGTCCTTGCGTAGCTGAGAAATCAATGAGTCTGGGGGATCCGGCGCAGTTGGTGCAGCTCGAGCATAGGCAGACTGCTGCTCTATCACGAGTGCAGGGTGTGCTCAAAGATGCATTTAGTGATTGTGCTAGGGTTGTCAGGCTTTTCTCACGCTAAGATTTTGCCTGTCCGTTGCCAAGAGGTGAACGATCTCCCCTCACTCTTCGGCCGTTAGGATGCTGACTGCATCCAAGCTGGAACTGCGAGTCTCAGGGTTTCCTCGCCAGGACTGGGCCCAGAACTTCTATGCAGACGGCCACTTGCTGCGGAGCGCCAGCCCTGCAGACAGGTGTTTGGCAGTGGACTACTCATCGAGCTCCTCGTCCGGAGCCCAAACAATGCAGAGCACTGGCATCGGGATGGCTCATGGCAAGCTTTGCAACGTCCTGCACCACCGTACCCACCCGCTCACCGATGCTCAGGGACTGCAAGCCTTTGAGCCTGAAGCTTTGCGACGAGTCCGATGCTGGGCAGCGCTGGACCATCCAAGGCGGCCAGAACGCCCAGGCGGGGTCACGCATGGATGGAGTCAAAAGTCAAAATCCAAAGGAGTTTTTTTTTCTTTTTTTCTTTTTTTTTTCTCGGATTTTTTTTTTTTTTCGGAGTTTCTTTTTCGTTGTTTTTTTTTTCCCGGATTTTTTTTTCCGGATTTGTTTTCCGTTTTTTTTCTTCTTTTTTTCCTCCGATTTTTTTTCTTCCGCTTTTGGCTTCTTGGCTTCTTGGCTTCCTGGCTTCTTGGCTTCTTGGCTTCTTGGCTTCTTGGCTTCTTGGCTTCTTGGCTTCTTGGCTTCTTGGCTTCTTGGCTTCTTGGCTTCTTGGCTTCTCGGCTTCTTGGCTTCTCGGCTTCTCTTCTTGGCTTCTTGGCTTCTTGGCTTCTCGGCTTCTTGGCTTCTTGGCTTCTTGGCTTTTCGGCTTCTTGGCTTCTCGGCTTCTGGGCTTCTGGGCTTCTGGGCTTTTTGGCTTCTTGGCTTCTTGGCTTCTTGGCTTCTTGGCTTCGATTGTTTGCAGAGTAATTGCACCCCTATTTGAATCAACTCTTCTTCAAACATCATGGGGGGGCGGTGCCGCCTCCCCCCCGTTACTTTTTAGATTTCTTGCAGAGATTGAATTGCACCCCTGTTTGAATCATCACTTTTTCGAGGCGGCAACATACGACATTTTAGTAATCTGTGTAATCCATGTATGTCTGTATGTATGCGTTTCTTCGAACATCATAGGGGAAGCCACCCCCGCCAACCCTCCCGCTGCCTTTTAAATTCTATCACACCCTTTCTTGAATCATTGCACCCCTACTTGAATCATCACTTCTTCCGACATCATGGGGGGGGCTGCCGCCCCCCCCAACCCCCTCGCTACGTTTTAGATTTTCTGCCGGGATTTATCAATTCTTCGAACATCATGGGGGGGGGGCTGCCGCCCCCCCCCAACCCCCCCGCTACTTTTTAGACTTTTTGCAGAGATTTAATTGCACCCCTATTCAAATCATCACTTCTGCAAACAACATCATTGGGGGGGGGGCTGCCACCCCCCCAACCCCCGCTACTTTTTAGTGTTTCTTTTTACAGGGATTGAAATGCCCTCCTACTTGAATCATTTCTTTGACCCCGTCACACGATTTGTTGGTGGTCGGACATGCGGGGGATGTTGAAAACGATGCTGGGGATGTTGACGAGCTAGTGTAAAATGCTTCAATTTCACGAGAAAATGCTGTAAAATACGACATTTTACTGGCCCGGCAGAGATTGAATTGCACCCCTGTTTGAATCATCACTTTTTCGAGCGTCCAATTTCACGAGAAAATGCTGTAAAATACGACATTTTACTGGCCTGGCAGAGATTGAATTGCACCCCTGTTTGGATCATCACTTTTTCGAGCGTCCAATTTCGCGAGAAAATGCTGCAAAATACGACATTTTAGGTAATCAGTGTAATCCATGTATGTCTGTATGTATGCATTTCTTCGAACATCATAGGTGGCCACCCCCGCCAACCCTCCCGCTGCCTTTTAAATTCTATCACACCCTTTCTTGAATCATTGCACCCCTACTTGAATCATCACTTCTTCCGACATCAGGGGGCTGCCCCCCCCCCCCCCCCCCCACCCCTCGCTACGTTTTAGATTTTCTACAGAGATTTAATTAGTTGCACCCCTAATTGAATCATCACTTGTTCGATCATCATGGGGGGGCTGCCGCCCCCCCCAACCCCCCCGCGCCTTTAATTGAATCATCGCTTTTTCAATCATCATGGGGCCCCCCAACCCCCGCTTTTTTTAAGACTTTTTGCCCCTAATGGAATCATCACTTTTTCGATCATCATGGGGGGGGCTGCACCCCCCCGCTATTTTTTAGACTTTTTGCCCCTAATTGCGTCATCACTTTTTCGATCATCATGGAAGGGTGCTGCCGCCCCCCCCCCCCCCCAACCCCCCCGCACCCAGCTACTTTTGGGATTTTGTTACCCACGATTTGTTGGTGATGCTAGGGATGTTGCTCGGACATGTGGGGGATGTTGAAAACGATGCTGGGGATGTTGACGGGCTAGTGTAAAATGCTTCAATTTCACGAGAAAATGCTGTAAAATACGACATTTTACTGGCCCTAAAAAGAAAACGAAAAAGCACATCCCAAAATAAATCCGCACCCAAATCCAAATGAGGTGCTGAGCAGTACATGGGGCCGAGAGCCAATTAAGATGGCAGAGCAATTGAAGTTGCAAGCCTTGGACAAAATTTGCTTGGACGCTTCGCAGTGAAGGATATTGCCGTGCTTCGCATGGACGACGGCCTGGTCGTCTCTGTCCCGAAGGCACGACTAGAGTCAGTTGGCATCCTTTTGTTTGTTTTCTGATGGCAGAACAAGCAGAAGATTCGTTGAGTTAGCTTTCAGAATTAGGGGATGTCGAGCTATGGTGTGCTTTGTGCTTGTTGGATGCCAGGCCGGCACTGAGCTGGCGAGCTTCGACATGCCAGTTCAGGCGCGCATAGCCAGCCTGATTGCATTCATCCGGCTGAAATGTCATACGCAGAGGAGACATCATGAGGTTTGCAAGCATGGTTGCATTCTTTAGGGCATTGCATGCAGCTGCAGAATCGTTGAATTGAGTGGGTAGTAGGACACGGGCAGGCCTTGAGAGAGTTGCGTCCTCGCCTGTGCGAGGATGGTCCTGTCGACCCCGTGGCTCTCAACCAGCCCTAAAGTAAATCCCTTTGCTTTTTGGGGCAAGCTTGTCAAGAAAGCGCGTTTTGCAGGCCTGCAAGGAGGAGGAGAGGGTTCGAGTCACAGAGTCAAAACCTTCCTTGGAGGTTGCAGCATAGTCCATGATAGCCCGCGTGGGTTTTGATTGATATCTCCATCCGTCTGAAAAGAATAGGATACCCCGGGTTTCAGGGATTGATACTTGCACTATCAGCTTTTGGGCTATCATCCAAAAACTAGTGAAGCCGCCAACGATGTAGTCCCGCATATGTAAGGGCTGCCGCCCGGTGTCGCCGATCCGTTTTTTCATCTTCTTTTTTTCCCCGCAAGTGAAGATTCAAGGCTGGCTCATCGCTTGCTGTTACCTTGGTTGGCGTTGATGGTCGGGGGTTTGCTAGAAGAGGGGAGAACACGCGCTCCGACGGGATTGACCCGAGGAGTCACCGTGGCTGGGGTTGCGCGGAGATTGATTCGCGTACGCGTGTGCGGGCTTGAAACTGTCTCTTTGCCTCTCCTCTGTTCTAACGGGGGGAGGAGGTGGAGGGTGATGATGATGTTGGTGCGCTGGTGATGCATTTGGTGTTTACATAGGTTTCAGGTGGCTATGACTCCCACCCCTCCCCCCAAAGACAACCCCGTAAAGTGAATTGCCGCGGCCAATGTTTTGTGCTTTTTGCTTTGAGGGCTCCTGGACATGTTTTTCGGTGTTTTTGTCGACTCCGAACGGTGCTCCGAGGTAGCGCCCCTGCCTCACTTTCGGGTGTTTGTGGATTTTAAGTTATGTACGTTTCGCCGGTCTGGATGGTTCTTATGGCTTTGATGCCGCTTTTTGTGCTACGTCGCCCGTGTTGCAGATCCTTCTCGGTGGGCACGACCCTTGCCGTATGTCTTGGGGGGTAACATGATAACGTTCATTGGCAGGAACTTCCTGGCCCAGAGGCCCTTTGTTTTGGGGTGTGGACTTATGTGGAAGTGTGCGTCAATCTGCATGAACGAAAGAGACCGGGACCAGTTGCAATGGGCAACATGCACTGGGTGCATTGAACATGCACCAGAAATGCGTTTCGCCCAGTCAGGCGTTTAATCAGCCGCTCTGGATTTTGCTGTGGAAAGAGGGCAAATCTGCGGATTGTGGGCGGTGCTGTTGGTGAGACCTATGTTGAATTCTCGTGTTTTAATAGGGTTTGGATGTGTGTCGCCCATTGCAGCTGATGCCGGCTTCTTTCGTTCATTCAGAGTGACGCGGACTTTGGGCGCGCAGTCACTGAGGGGGGATGAGGCCTTTTAGTGTCTCATCTCATTCTTTGGAGAACCTCAGGGTTTGGACCTCGTAGCATCCCACGCATCATCAAGGGTGTCTAGCGGCACACTTGAGAAACCAAGGGAATCTTGTTGCCTGGGAGATCCACAACATAATCTTGATCAGGCTACTTTGCGATCTGTCATTGCATGATGTCTACACTGGCATCATACATATCAGATCCGGTCATGCAGTGAGACGAGGAGAACAAACGACTGCTTTAGTAGGCGAAGCATTTCAATCGAGATTTCCCGACAAGCGTCAATTGCTGCCACACAAAGTCACAACACATTATGTTGCAAGCTCAGCAAGCACGCCGCTGCTTTTTGCCCGTGCAATTCACAAAACCACACCAGCTTCCATATCCACATATCCGCGAATCAATTCCAACGTGATACCCAAACCCGAAATGTAAAAGTCGATAAAACACATCGTTGCATCCCAACGTGTTTTGCATCTGGGTGTTTGTCATGAGATCTCAAAAGCATCTCACTCTACCACCAACGTGCTTGTCCGCGTGCGCGTAATTTACGCATTGCAGCATCACAAGTGCTGTATGACATCCAAATCCGATGTACACAAGTTGCCATAGCATCCCAACATGTTTTTGCATAATAGGTAGTCAACCGGCTGATGCCATGGGAAGCTTGATGTGCACGCGTACAAAATCACACTTCCCGGGCGCCTCGCCCTTACGGACAAGGGGTCAACGGACATGCTTCTGCGGAGACTTTGACTCAGGGTTCAATCAAGCCCAAGTGTTCACGCAGTGCATCTCAACGGAACCACCAGAGGCAACGCCCTACTTCTCTGCATGTACCATCATGCCGACATGAATATCAGCCGGTACAGACCTTGTAGGGTGGCACAGACACACACCACATTCAATCAGGCAGTCAAGCACGTACACACAAATGACTCAGCGCATCAATCAAAGCCTCTCGCCAGGCTGTGAATTTCAAAACGCTCGCTCACGTCATGTTAGCTCATGTTTGAGCTCCAGGCCTTAGCTTGCAAGACCAATCCCCATTCGGGCAGGACATGGCCAGGGTCAAGGCCTTCAACCAGATTGCTTCTAACATGGCGCTGTTCTCAGAGCGTGTCCTCAGCGACGTGGTTTTCCAATGCAATGGTTCTGTGGCGAGGCACATCAGCAATTGGCCGAAACGGCTCCCTTTGCGTGTGAAGGGCAGCTTGGTAGTGCTCGATCGACAATGTAGGAACAGTGTTGCATGTTTGTTTCCCGCCGGAGATTACTGAAAATCCTCATGATCAACAGAAGCAAACCATCGCATGATGCATGGTCGTGCCATTGCATTGCATAAAGATTGAAGAACACGGCTGACAGGCCCATGCAACGCACAATGGCAGGATACGGAGCTCGTAATAAGGCAATTCAAAGCAACAAGCATGGATTTAGGACTGGCGCCCAGACAATTCGCGTTGTCAATTCTCTGGTGGCTCCGCCAAAGGGACTTGCATTTGAATCATCGTTGATTCCGCCTGATTCAGCTGGCCATCCTAGTCACTGGAGGCTGTCGCAGGTCAAAGGTAAGGCGGCGTTTTAGGTCGCGAACTTGGTCATGGTGCATGAGCTGGCGACGAACTTCACTGAAAAGGCCTCTGGAGGAGACTTGGGATGCAGTATGCAGGATTGCCGAGAGTCAGGAGTTTTTTGGCTACTGTTTTGGTCAAGCAAACAAAGCTGGGCTCTGTGATGTTGAGGCTTGCGGAGGTATCTACTGAGCATTGTGGCGAAATCAGACTTTGAACCCGGTATATACTCCGGGGATACCCCTTCTGCTCTAGCAAAGCTTTTTTCTGTTCGAAAAGAAGGAGCTGGTTTAGGAATCTTGATTGTCAGCTCAATGTTATAGATTTTAAGTTAGACGTGTGAAACTGCAGATTGCAGGCATTCAAGCAGAAAGCTTGTCTTCTCCATGCATCGCAGAATCTCCGGAACAATAACCTTGGCCAAGGGGGAGCCCTCGATGTTCCAAGTCAATTCTGGCAGTGCAACAAATCTGACCGAGCGTGGTGACTTGTGCCATGCACAGCTGCAAGCGTGAACAAGGCAGCGAATTGATTCTCTCCAACGTCTGGGCAGAGGCGCGTTTGGTGGAGCGAGATACGGAATTTCATGCTTTGCAGCGGCTTTGTGCATGCTTGAGGAAGGCATCAGTGTTTTCATTGTGCGAGTGGTCATGAGCTTTGCCGTTGATTGCAGCCTCAATCAATGTGAGAGCGAAAAGGCAAGCTTTTTCATGCCAGGCAATCTGTCCGTGGTTTTTCAACCCGCCCATTCACACTGACAGCTTGACTCTCAGATCGTGACTTGATGTGGCATTGCAGACCTTTGCAACTACAGACACCGACACAAACTGCCATCATTGAATCATGCACACAAGCAAGGGGCCTTCAATAAGGAAAGCCTTGCGGAAGGTAAACTACGCTTTCCGGAATGGCACTCAACTATTTGTTGACAAGCGGAAGGTGCGTCACAGGAGAGTTCGGCTCACAGGGGCTTTGCAGTGAGTTGCTGGGAGTGTCAGGTTCCACGTTGACTGGTTCCTTTTCCTGCATGGAAGCTTCTAGCAGTGTTTCGGATGGGCTTTGAAGGTGCCGTGCAAGGTTTCCGCTAGTGAAACCAATCGTAGTGGAACCGGCAGAGGAAGCAGCGTCACATTTGAGCGACCGAGGCAAGCTCATCAAGTGCTACAACAGGGAGCTTTGCAATCCAGAGGAAGACGGAGAGTTCGGCAGCCCAGCCCAGGCCGTTTGAGGCAGCATGCAGAGCAAGTCACATTCTTGCCCTCGCACTTAGTTAGCGATGCACTGCCGTCAGGGCAAGCAATGCCACGTTCTGGCCCAGGAAGGGCGTTGTTGGAAGTGCGCCCGTCGCATGTAGAACCACATATCTTTGATTAAATGTTCTTGTCAAAGCTTGGCAGTAGTTTTGAATTGTGTTAATAGTGCAACACACGAACTTGCACTTGCGTTGACATTCTCCAGTAATTCTCACGGGCAATAGAGCGAAGTTTCTAGCGGCACTGCAACAGGGGCGGGCGGATACTCTCCATCGTAGTATGAGACTCCCTTTGAACCATCTTTGCAGCGTGTGGGTCTCTCACATCTTAAGGAGCTGCTGCAACGACAAGGGGGGCACTTTCATGTGCTCCATGCGCGGTGCTCAGCCATGTGCTGGGCAAGGGGCATATGTGGGCGGAGTGCCGATTTCAGAGCTGCAAGCTGGAATTTCTTGATTTCGCATGCAATTTTGTTTGACTCTTCCGGCTCACGACTGGAGATGCATGGTAGCCATTTGTCAACAGTGCTCATCCAGTCCTGCCAGCGCTGACCCGGGCTGAGGACACCCTTTGAACAGGCTTGCAAACCTGGGCAGATCGGACTTCCAGACTTCCGGCAAATGTACCCAGATGCCCCAGAACATGCCCAGCATGCCCCAACCGACAGCGTTGCGAAAGTGCACCTGGACATTGAGTTGTGAGGAAAGCCAAACCAACTGCGAACCCAAACTTGCCGATGGCCTTCAGCTTGCTTGCGCCTGTGCAGCTAACTGAAGCTAGAGCTAATGCATTGACGAGTGCGGCAAAACCGTACCGACTCGCCCAGCATGTTGCCTGGGGATTTCCTTCCCAAAGCGCTGCCTGAAGGACTGCAGTTGCAGAATGACTCTGTTAAGGTCTGCGCCATACATGTGCAAGTCCAAGACCAATGGCAAGAACCCGGGTGACTACTTCTGCCGGAGACCCAAGCGGCAGCGTATTTGTGCAACGCGTTGAGGTCGTGCAACAACACACACTTGATATGAGACGGCAAAACTGACAAAGGCTGTTTGAAGGTCTCCGGCAGGGCAATGGAGTTTCGGCTTACTGCATGCTCAAACATCTTTCATGCCACCGACCATCCTCTTCAGGAACGCCATCGGCAGGTGACACTACTTCATGTTGAGACATCCAGCAAGGTGGCGTTCGACTCCAATAAAGAGAGAAAGGCACGACCGCAAAACCCCTTAGGAACAGGGGGGCCACACACACACACACCCCGCAGGGGGAAAAAAGAACCAAAACAGCCCGAATCTCAACACTCAGAGAAACCGCCAAGTTCTGAAAGCCGCCTCCATCATAATTCCCGATGGGTGATTTGGTCTGTTTGTGGAACTCCTGCCTGTGCTCGCCTACTTGCGGCCATTTTGACATGTGGCTTCACCGCCTAAGTTCAGGTGGCCTTCTGATGCTGTTCCTTCACCTTCCTGAGGCGCTCCAGACTCTTCCAGCGCTGCGTGACATCCGCGATGGACCGGTTGAGCTTCTTGGCCAGCGACTTGTACGAGTACTTGGGCCGGCTGTCTCCCTTCAAGCTGCAGAGCTGCTGGTCATCTTCTTCTGTCCAGGCCCGAGGTACTTCTGGGGGAGTTCCGGGGTTGCCGGCATCGGAGTGAGCATGAGGAGGAGGTTCAGGAAGAGATTCAGGAGAGGAGAACAGTCCAGTGCAAGGAGATACCGGAGCAGGTGCTGGAGTGCGAGATGCTGGAGGCGCCGGAGGCTCTGGGGAGTTCGTGTTCTCGGAAGATGTAGCGCGGCATCTCTTCCGCTTTGTTCGGCGTCGGTCCGTGCCTGTCTTGTCCATGATGGAGCGAGGAATATTGGCCTTCTTGATGCTCAGCTGACCGAGCGCGGGTCTATAGCCTCGTTGGTGTCCCCCGTGATGATGCCGTAGGACAACGACTTGGGGTTGGCCACTGCGTTGTGCCTATGGTCCGCGTGTAGCTGGAGTGACTGAAAGCCGACTGGTGGTGGAGGGTCGGCCGGAGTCTCCGAGTTGACCGAATTCAGGATCACCGGGCCAGGTGGGTCCACCTCATCGAATCCAGCATGATCATGTGCTCGATTCTGCCAGCGACAGGCCTCGGACATGTTGTTGCCGCAAGCGACCTTGCCCGTCATGATGCCGGCGACTGTGTGCCTCGTCAGCCTGATTCAAGGTCTCCTGGATGAGCTGCATCATGTCCGCAGCGTTCTGGGTCATACGGTGGTGAAGTGCTATCATGCGTCCGAGCATGACGACCGCTTTCCGATGTCGGCGAGAAGGCCCACGTCTTGAACCAGCGAACGAGCTCCGTGATCAACACAAGAGTCAAGGGACCCCGGAACCCAAACAGAAGAAGAAGAGCACCCGAACGCAACAGCCCAAACGAGCCAAACCCGGTCCGGAAGAAGACCGAAACAAAAACAACAAGAGCGAGCCACAAAGCCAAGCATCGAAAAACAGCGACTACTGGCACTTAAGCGTTCTTTCTGGTTGGGATCGCCGGAAGATGAAACAGGTGCTGCAGGTCAGCTGACTTGTAACCGGCGGACAAATATATACTGCGGAGCTGATCCAGTGCCATCTGCACTGCTCGGGCCGGGTGCGCGTACTTGGTGGCGAGGGCTGACCGTGATCTGGCCCCGGAGAGAAGGGTGGAGAGACTTCCTGCAGTGTGGGGTCCTCTGATCTGCCAGATTTTGGTTGGGGTTTTGTAGTAAATCGCACGGTCGCCCACATCGATCACAAAGCCGAGGAACTCAGAAGATCCCACCTGTTCCAACACGATGGGGGCACCGTAAAAGTCAGCTTGAAGCAGAGCCTCCAATGGAGCTGCTGGGTGACCGGAGGCCGGAGACGGGAAGATCACAAATCTGTTGTCGACATATCGCTCCAAAAAGATATTGTGACTGGCGAACCATTGTCCGTAGATACGCTGCCAAAGAACTTCGTGCCTCGCGACGCAGATGTGGCTGAGAACTGGGCTCAGCTGAGAGCCAATCGCCGTCCCGTGGACTTGGCGCAGAATGAGAGTTCCCACCTGGACATACATGCATTGGAAGCTGGATTTGACGATATCCAGGATGTCCTCCACGTAAATGACCCGCGTGGTCGGCGTACGTCCGTAGGATTGCTTACCCGCAAAGACCCGATTGTAGTGGACAGCTGCCTGAGTTTCCACTGAATAGATGAGACCAGGATGCTCTCGCCGGTGCTCTGCTAATAGCTGCTCGACTGCTGCGCACACTTGATCCTGAGGGACACTGTTGAAGAAGCCGACCAAATCGTCATTGTGGAATGCAAGGGTGACTGTATCGTCTGTGTTGTCAAAGTAATGTTTGACGTTCTGCCATATCCTCGGCGTGGGGTGTATCCCCCACGAACACTTCCATGTAACCGCTGCGATCTCGCCGAGGAGGATTGCAACCGCTTTGAAGAGCTGCCGATGTACCACCTTATGGTAGGCTATAATAGTCCGCCCCGATTTCCATTGCTTCTTACGTTTGAGAAAAACTTTGCCAACCGGGATGGCGGTGGTCTTCTTCCTGTATGCCCATTTGTACCTCTTCTGCAGGTGCCGAGGAATAGCTTCAACAATAAGAGCCCCGGCTTGATCGGGCTTCAGTGGAGTAGCGGCAAATGTGCCTGACTGAAGCCAGGTGTTGTGGAGGCCTTTGAAGTAGAGTTGAGGGCAGAAGAACATGAGGTGGTGGTTGTCGTGATCCTCGTTATGGCACACAAAATCCTGGCCGAGGTGTCGATGCAGGATGTTCAGTTGGTGCTTGGTAAGGAGCTGATGGGTGGACGCGTGCTGCCGATGTTTCTGAAATTGACTGCGTAGGTGCTCCATGAGAGGTGCGTGGAACTGGTCCAGGGGCAGGCCGTGGTGCAAACACCATTTTCGTAGGCGTTCATGAACCTGCACTTCGTAAACTGAAAGGTCCACAAAATACGACGCCAGCGCTGAGGTGTAATGAACGTGCTGAGGGGTTCCCGGAAACCGGAACTCATCTAATCCCGCGGCCACATGGCCTTGAACGTGAGATAGCCAGGGACACGATGATGGTCCGGGGGATGTCAGGAGGTAGCAGTCCTGAAACGACGAGAAGTTCCACATGACTGTATGGACCCGAGGATGAGGGGTCTCTGCCAACTTCGTACTGGGCAAGTGAAATGGAAGAGCCCAGTTGCGATGGTCGAGGACGAGCCGACGAAGCACTTCCCTGGTGGACCGCTGATAATGTGGATGGGACAGCCACGGCAAGTTGATCTTGGGTTGCTGAAGTTGACGGAAATCAAGAACTCTTCGCAGAATGTTCCGAACTCGATGCCGATGAGGCTGTTCCACATTGCCAGACAGCCTGTATATAGCATAGATATCCAAGTCTGAATGCCGTCCGCTACGAAGTCGTTTTTCCTCCTCCCAGGATTCAATGTGCTCCAAGGTGAGGCGAGCGATGATGGACCAGGCTTGGGTGTGTTTGAGTGCCACCCGATGGAAGTTCCTGCCATAGACAGTGCAGCTCCTCCTGCGCAAACGGAGGAAAAGGCGTTTGCCGAACCTGGACCAGGGCTGTTCTGCAAGAAACCTGGTAGCCGTATAGCCGGTGGAGATGCGCTTGTACCGCCGATAAATATAGGGCCAATTGAGGGACGGCTGATAAATGCTAATCAAGGCATGTTCCTGGGTCCAGGTGACCGCGTGGTCGGGGTCTGTCAGGATGACCCATGTAGCAAACTCGTCATAGTTGCCGAAGTGATGCCACCATCTGAGGGCTGGTTCCGCATTGATAAACTGTCCGTGCTGAATACCCAGTAACTTGGCCCTACGATTGTGTTCTCGACTAGGATAAGTGATGCTGGTGCTTCCAATGTATACGTCCGACTGCGGGTTGACGGAGCGTGGAAGGTCCGGGCGGAGTTCGACTCGCTGCTTCCAGTACACTGCATTGGGCTGCGAGAAGTGGGTGAAGGTGTACATGTTCGGGTGGATGCGTAAACGTCGGAGTCGGCGTCTGAGTTCCGTGAGTGCATGCGTGGGACGACCGTAGTGATGAACCATCAGCAGCGTGGACATTGACTCGGCCCACATAGACAGTTGCTTGTTGACCATCGGCATGTTGAGGATTTGGCGACTTGTGACGATGATCAGATAGAGGACCTGATAATACTGGTAGGATGCATGCACATCGAGCGAGTCACCGAGTCTGATTGCAATAAGCGCCGTGAGGTAGGGAAGGAAATAATCGGTGCCATGCTGCAGGCTCACTGGCCAGGATGGCTCGGGAATACCATCTGGCTGCACTGTAAAGTTCTGACCGTTCATACTTGCCGTAGAGCTGCCAAAGAAACACCGTCTCTGGAGATTGAATGACCGGCATGGCTTAGCCATGCATCCGACGCTCGAGCACTGAACGGTTAATTGGGTCAACTGGAAACAGCGGGGAAAAACGCCGACCCGCGACCCCAAGAAAAACAGGAAAACGAAAAAGAAGGAGAAAAGGCAGCTGATGGTCTCAGGGCAAGGTTCAAGCGCGATGAGCAGCAGGCCTTTTGTGCCAGTCGTGTCACAAGGTGCTAACTTCCTTCCTCGTGAGCGCTACAGCCGCTCCTCTCACTTGCCATACATGTACAGAACCGTGATAAACTGCAGGAGTGCTCGCTTCGATCCCTTGCTCACTAAGGAGATTGGGGCCCCCCACTTGACTGCAATGGTTTTCAGCTGCTCCACCGTGTCCGATGCCAGCTCCTGCTTGATGAGATCGAGGTAGGTCGCTTGGTTGGACAGCGTGCGTTCGTGTAGCCATGCCTTGAAGACCTTGTCCGTGAGGCTGGTGGGAAGTGGTACCTGTTGACCTTTGGGATTTCCCTGACGTAGAAGTTCTGAGTCTAGTGTGATGTCCGGGGCAGTCTCCGGGGTCTTTCGCTTTGCCGGTCGTCGCTTGGGGGCTGGATCAGCCTCCGGGGATGGAACTGGTAGGGGGGGTCCCTGAGCATCTGAGTTCGCCGCATTGATGTAGAGGGACTGGTCAGAGCGGCCGGGCGTGGGGGTCCAGGACGCGGCATTGGAAGGGGACGAGGGTGGCTGCTTCTTATCCGGTGTAAGAGTGATGCCCTTGTTCTTGTAGCGCTCCAGCTGTTGTTCCAATTCGGCAATTTTGTGGCGAGTGAGGTTCTCCTGCTTGGCGGGCTGCAGCGACTCTATGAGATCCACGATTTTGAGCGCAAGTGGCTCCATAAACTGCATAGCCTCGTTGCGCTTATCCGGCGCATTGTCCGCGTGGAGAGAGCGAGCTGTCCTGTCGATGTCGACCTCCCTGCCTCTCAATGCTTTGAGAATGGATGTCAATAAGACCGCCTCGGCTATCGTCTGAGCCATGACTGGTGTCCTGGCCCGGCAGGGCGTCGCGTGCTCGTCAGCTGTATCGCCCGTTTGACAGCGCTCGTAATGCGTGATCTTCTGCTCCTCCTCGAAGAAGTCGTGTCAATGGAAGATCCAGGATAGCTGTTCCTGCGAGCCCGACCCTTCTGGACCACTGAGTGGGTTGAACGTGACGGTACAGCTGCAGGCCGCGGACTTCCGTCTTGTCGAGGAAGATGTCATCAGATTGGAAGGTGCTAGGGAGTAGCTGCGAATATCGAGGCTGAGTGTACTGCGTTGCATCACCTTGGCCTAGAGGTGCCCGAACTGGAGGTTGAACTGGCGGTGCTGGTGGTGGGGGACGAGGACCTGTCTGCATGTGGTTTGTCCCACCACCGTGATAGTTGTAGAACTGACCGGGAGGTAAACTGGTGAGCCATATGTGGAGGCCGAAGAGGATTGACACGAGGTGCTGCTTCCTCTCGAGGTTGATGCTGCAAGGATTCCATCCGATTGGAGCTCAAATAGACCTCCTGCTGGGACTGCGGTACTGACCATGATGGAAAATACGAGGATCCCGGATGCGAAGAGGAGGAGGGTGCCGATGTCGCCGGCCATGAATAGTTCCACTGAGAAGCCATCACGAGATGGGAGTTCGTCGTCAACACTTGCTGATAGATTAAAAGCTAGGGATACGGCACAAATTGTCGAAACGGCAACCGATTTGCAATCGGACCCAGGGCTTTTTGAAACCGGGAAACAGCAGTTGTCACAACGAATCATCAAAAAGCGAAAGAACCCGCAGTAAGACCAACAAGAAAGTCATGCTTGAGTAAGGCTCTAGCGTGCACTTTTTGTCGCAAAATATCGTCGGTGGTCGAAGACGGCAGTGTGGCGAAGGATGCTCTTATTCGCAATGAAACATCACAAATTGTCATTGGTTGCAGAAGCTCTTGGTGCAGGTTCACGAGCGGAGGACACCTGTGGGCGGCTTCGTATCGGTAGGCCATGCGAGTCCAACGATCTGGCTTGCTTCTGGAATCACCATCCAACACTTGCCCGACACATAGTGGATGACGTCAGGACGTTCACTGGAATCCAGGGCCTCAATGCAAGCTTGCTCTCCTCCCGATCGAATCGGCTGACAGGTACCGACAGCGCGTCCAAACAGCAGCAATTGGGCCATGTTGAAAGACATACTCCAGTTCTGGCTCATCGTGCGGGCGTGTCCAGTGATCTTCCAGCCTTGGGCGTGAAAGGCTGGGCGCTCCGAGGAGTGCTGCCTGGAAGGATGGATCTGTCGGCTCCGCAGTATGCCTCTAGTGCCGCCGACACTGGATGCGTGAGTCCAGAGCAGCATGGGTCGCGGCTTCGTTGGTTCTTTGAGCTGAACTGTAGCACCAAGGTAGGGGATGGTCAGCATGAACCAGTGCGGAGTGATCTTATAAAAGTGATGTTCCGGATTGACCTTTGCATAGTTCAGGGTGGAGTGCTGAGACGGTATGCCGGCTGCATTCAAGGTAGCGGCCACATAGTCCATCTGCTCCTGATTGACCGGGATCCCTTCGCGGATGTACGGTGCGGCAAGCACCTGAAGTTCGTTCCTCCACGGGTCGGACTCCGGGTTGGGAAGCAGGATCAGCGGTGGGTGCGCCTGCGGATTTGGGCGTAGTTGCATGCTCCTCGAGGACGACCCCACATCTGGGTGAGCAGCTGTGGCCTTTGAGGCTGGAGCCGATGGGGCACTGCTTCTGCTGCGCGGAAGTGGAGATCGATTGCTTCTCGGTCGTCGGGATGAAGCTTTAGTTGCCGTAGGCGCTCGGGATGAGGACTTGGCTGCTGTGGGTGCCGACACGGCGAGAGCCGGTGCTGCCGTGGTGGAATTATCCGATGTTGTGTCCCTTCGGGAGATCGGTGGTGGCGTCCTGGAGCGAGCTCGACCTCGCCGCTGTGGGGGCACTGACTTGGAGTAGGGGGAAGTGTTGTGGGAACGTGACCGCTCTCCCTCCGTTGTGTGGCGTGATCTGGCTGGTGGGTTGGGCGGTGGAAGCATCTGACCTAATGGAGTTGCCGTAGGGATCGGTGCGATGTGGTCATAGGTGGGCATGCTGTAGTTGAAGCCGTTGGGGTAGCCGGCGTCATTGGAGTCATTGGAGTCATCGGTGTGGCTGGGCGTGCTTTCACCAGGATTTGCGGCAGAGGGCCAGCTACTGATGCAGGCCAGACAGGCAGGGTAGGGATCGATGCCGAGGCGTCGCCGGGAGCAAGAGCTGGAATGCAGGTTTGGTAGCCCTTGAGGTGCTGGACACCGCGCCAGAGATGCTAGAGGTTGGTGTCACAAGCGCACTCCTGCTCGGTGATGCTGTCTGGTGCACTGGTGACCTGGGCGGCGTAGGGCCCGCAGTGTTCCTGGATGCCTTGGTCATGGGGCCTGCTGAGTTCGACATCGGGCCTGCGTTGGGCCGTGGCATCTGCCGCCGGCAATTGCGAGCCAATAACCAACTGGCGGCGTCATGGATTCATGCCTGATATGTCGGGTAGTCTGGCAGCCAGTCAAGTGGGGAAGTCAAACGTGACGCAATCTGGGGTGCTGAAACGTCCGGGACATGTCCAAGCCCGTGGTGAATGGTCAACGGCGAAAAGTCAACAGGGGGATTTCCAGAGTCGCGAGCGACAAGGCCCGGTGGTTGTCTGAAGAAGGTGTCGGTACATGGGTCATAACAGGTGCCCGCAAAGGGGATCAAGACACTGACCCAAGCCCGGACGCAGTGCCTAAACACACTTGATATGAGACGGCAAAACTGACAATGCGCACCACCACGCAGGCACAGGCTGTTTGAAGGTCTCCGGCTGGGCAATGGAGTTTCGGCTTACTGCATGCTCAAACATCTTTCGTGCCACCGACCATCCTCTTCAGGAACGCCATCGGCAGGTGACAGTACTTCATGTTGAGACATCCAGCAAGGTGGCGTTCGACTCCAATAAAGAGAGAAAGGCACGACCGCAAAACCCCTTAGGAACAGGGGGGCCACACACACACGCACACACAGACACACACACACACACACACACACACACACACACACACACACACACACACACACACACACACACACACACACACACACACACACACACAACCCACAACACACACACACACACACACACACACACACACACACACACACACACACACACACAC